>JACEGR010001166.1:0-185614 GCA_014170235.1 Listronotus bonariensis
ATTTAAATAAACATTTGGACTAAAAATTTGTAAAAACAGATTTTACTAAAAAGCACAAAAAGATAGGTATAGGCAACCTATACCATTTAAAAGAGTATTTTATTTGTCATCATGTAACGTAAAATAATACAGGGTGTTCCATTTAAAATAAGTGAGATATAAATATTTGATTTTCTGAAAAATTGAAATTATTTTTTGATCACCCTGTACAACATATGATCTTAATTTGACCTTCGTATACAATGGCAGACTTTTTCTAATCTAGTTATACATTTTAAAGTTTAAAGTGTTAAAAGTGTTAAAGTAAAATCAATTTAATTTTACCTCTGCATTTTTCAAAAAATCAAATATCACGAAAACGAATAAAATTAGACACTTAGTTATTGAGTTATTTTTAAAGTAGAATCTAAAACCGTCATAAAATATAGGGTGTTCCATTTAAAAGAAATATAACTTTGATACGTCACACTTTTTTGAGACACCCTGTATAGACTAAAATAATTTTATACTGTGGTCTTATCCGACCTGTATATGTTCCAGTATTTACTTTTTTAAAACTCCATAGTTATCCAGCTAAAGACCGTGTCGAATATGGTGGGCCACCCTGTAGATTATCAATGGCCTTAAAACACACATCGTTATCTTTGTTATTTTAATGTAACAATTTTTACAGTGTAGGTATTAGTAAATACCTATTTCTAAATTTGCATCATTTGCTCATTAAAACAGCAAAACTAGAAGACATGAATCATGCGCAACTTTAAACAAGGAGTGTTGACAAAACTAACAAAAGCTTTAACTTCCTGGGGTCTTGTTTACGTATGTTGGTAAAACATTATATTATATCCGACGATGTACAGAGAAACCGGGTTTGAAATTACAAATGAAAAGGTTTTACCGGTAGTTTTTAATTAAAGAACAAAACAGGAATTTTCGGATTCTTTTTCCTGATGGGAAAAGTTTTTGTTGTTCAAGTAAATATACTTAGAGTTCGAAGTGTAACTCTACAAAGCGTATAAAATAAATGTCAGAGATGTATTAAAAAGGTATTTAGGTAACTAGTACAAAAGTTTTTTTATGTATCTTAAAAACTATACAAATATTCAAAAACTTGACATTACCCATTTGAAATAAAAATAAGTTATTTATTTTATATAATGACAACACCCCAAATTTATATAATCAGGGGACTTTAAGTGACTTATGGCTTAAACTTATTTTGTAAAGGGATTACCTTTCTTGTTTTTACTATATACAGGGTATTTTCTAACTACGATGCGAAATTTTAAACGGTTATTCCTTAAACCCTCTTAAGAAAAAAAAAAAAAAATATATATATATATATATATATATTTAATATATATAAAAAGGTATTAGATCGATTAGTTGACAGTAGACTACGCAGTACACTAGAAACCAGGCATAGCCATTAACCTACCATTCCCCACTTGGGTTACGTTCATAAATCATTACAAAGTACACATTTCTTACATTTCTTTTACAGAGGTCGTTCCTTAATGTATTATTTATTACACTGCTTTCTGTCTTTCAGCGTTCAAAAATAGTCAGGGGACTCTGTATTACATCCTTTACCGTGCTCACGAGCGCGGTAACAATTTACCGATTTTGCGCATTTCATATTTGTCTCTTAAAAGAATAGGAAACAAACGAAATTTTTATAATTTTTAGATTTAAAAGTTTTTAAAAAGAAACAAAAAATATTTTGCTGATACTACTATGGTTGTCAGAACAACTTTGTTCATTTTAAGGCTATTTTTATTTAGCTTCTAATTTTTCTCCAAACCACAAAATACCTACAAACTTTTTCAAATTCAAAATAAGAATATCTTTATACCAACACAAACTAAATCAGGTTTTTTAAAATGTATTGCATTAATAAGTATTGATTTGTTTATACATTTATTTATAGTATAGTAAAATTGTAATTTATATTAATTTATAAATAAAAAAATTAACATCTTGAATTATTTTCCGTTACATGCCAGGTTAAAAGGGACATTTACATTTCATTTCCTGAGTAGCGTTCAAAAATTGCTTTTACAATGTAATACATTTTAAATGGCATTTTGATTCCATTAGAGAGTACAACGATTACTTTACATTTTATTTATGAACGCACTCTTGGAAGGTGAGGAGTGCGAAGTAAATAGACGATTGGGTGCACAGCGTGTAAACCCATGACGCTCGAGTCCGTGAGCCGGGTTGGCTTGTTCCACCACTGACATGACGGTGGGAGCCGGAGGGATTGTCTCACGTCGATCGTATGCATTTTTAAAGCTTATTCTTGACTGCTTTCGTCACCACAGGTATTTCGACCACATTGACCACAATGTGGTGTGGTAAAATATAGCTTTTTACCACACCACCTGTGAGACACATTCAATATGCTTACTAAACAACTGTACTAAATTTTACCAAATTATTTAGGGATATTTAAGGTTTTAAAAAATACCAACTTGGGTGTTCCTTGGGCAATTTTTTTAAATAATTTTAAGTTATAATTAATAGGCCCTACTATAAGATAAATTATACATTAAACTTAGGTTTTATTATTTTTAAAAATTTTAAAATAATCCATTTTGGAGCTTAAGGCACAACTTGTAATAAATTCGACTCTGTACTGAAACATATGTAGCAAATAGTTGCAAGAACTACCTACACTTGAGATAAACTTTACACATTAGGTCCGTGATGACCTGGATCTACTTAATTTGATCTCCGGGGTCTCGTTCGGGTTCATCATTTCTACATCTCACAATATGTTGTGGAAGTAATATTGACAAATGTCCAAAAACAGTTAGAAAGTAAATATAATCAAATCAGCAGGTATTGGGTATAATAAACATTTACAAACGGTTTTTTTATCATTCAAAAAAAAGCTTCTTTTATTATAGAAATTTTACTAATACAAAAAAGTTATCTTTTTGTTCAATGATAAAAATAAATAAAATAATAAAGAGTGTATTAAGTCTTGATTATAATATATTTAACATTTTTAAAAATACAGGGTGGCCCACCATATTCGACACGGTCTGTAGCTGGATAACCATGGGGTTTTTAAAAAAGTAAATACTGGAACATATACAGGTCGGCTAAGGCCACAGTATAAAATTATTTTACTCTATACAGGATGTCTCAAAAAAGTGTGACGTATCAAAGTTATATTTTTTAAATGGAACACCCTATATTTTATGACGGTTTTAGATTCTACATAAAAAAATAATTTAAGTTTGTTAATAGTACCAAGTGTCTAATTTTATTCGTTTTTGTGATATTTGATTTTTTTTCAAAATGCAGGGGTGCAATTAAATTAATTTTATTTTAACAATATAAACTTCTTAAATTTTAAAATTTGTTACAAGATTAGGAAAAGTCTGCCTTATCATACGTAGGTCATATCGAGATCATAGATTATACAGGGTGATCAAAAAATAACTTCAATTTTTTAGAAAGTCAAATAGCAATATCTCTCTTATTTTAAATGGAACACCCTGTAATTTTTTACAATGGTGTATAGGTTGCCTATACCTATCTTTTATACTTTTTAAGTAAATTTCGTTTTAACATATTTTTATTCCAAATGTCTATTTAAATGTAAGTAGGCTGGGATATAGCTATGCCTATTTACTAAGCCGTTATTGCAAAATGTAAATTTGTTGGAAAAAAGCACAAAATTAAAAGATTTTGTATTATCTGCCACTATTTTTAAAATTCACAGAAAAATAATTCATTAGTTGCTTATAATGCTACTTCCAATAACACTTATTTCAGCTGAATGTGATAATGATAAAACTTGTGTTTTTAAACAATCCTAATAACGCCTCTGGTCAGTTATGACGACATTCTGTGACGTATAACTCGTTTCTTCCATTATCCATAATCACTGTGTCAAATTTTTTAAAGCAACTATTAAGGTTATCATATGGTTTCTCCTGTAATATTTTTCAGGATTAACTTTAGACTAAAGTAAACCATTTTTTCACATCCTACCAGTATTATATCATCTTGTTGTTGTAGAAGAAGGGTTTTTATTTAAAATCATTTGAAATTTCTTTTAAACTGACTAAAACACTAGTAATCAATAAATGGTCGCTTGTTATTTTCTTAAGAAAATATTAATGGCTGCTATGTCACAGCCAACTTTAATTTAAATAAACATTTGGACTAAAAATTTGTAAAAACAGATTTTACTAAAAAAGCACAAAAGATAGGTATAGGCAACCTATACACCATTTGAAAGAATATTTTATTTGTCATCATGTGACGTAAAATAATACAGGGTGTTCCATTTAAAATAAGAGAGATATGGCTATTTGATTTTCTGAAAAATTGAAATTATTTTTTGATCACCCTGTACAATATTTGATCTTGATTTGACCTACGTGTGATATGGCAGATCTTTTTCTAATCTTGTTACACATTTTAAAGTTTAAAGTGTTTAAAAGTGTTAAAGTAAAATCAATTTAATTTTACCTCTGCATTTTTCAAAAAATCAAATATCACAAAAACGAATAAAATTAGACACTTAGTACTATAAACAAACTTGAGTTATTTTTAAAGTAGAATCTAAACCGTCATAAAATATAGGGTTCCATTTAAAAAATATAACTTTGATACGTCACACTTTTTTGAGACACACGTGTATAGACTAAAATAATTTTATACTGTGGTCTTATCCGACCTGAATATGTTCCAGTATTTACTTTTTAAAAACCCCATGGTTATCCAGCTACAGACCGTGTCAAAGATGGTGGGCCACCCTGTTTATATATTTTTTAAGCTATATATCCCAGTTCTTATATTTAAAGTTTTGTTGTGGAATATTTTAATTGACACAATAAATCGTTTAAAATTAAATTCCATTTGTATTGTAAGCTACTTAAAACTATATTATACTTATTTTAAGATAAACTATTTCATCTTATCCAGAATATTTGTACAGTTATATTATTTATTACATTTAAATACATACATCAAAGATTTGAAACTCAAATAAATTTGACTTTATTACCTTTATTTATTAAAGTTTATTATTCCTTTAATTATTTAAAGTGTTTAAAAGCTTTTCAAAACAAAAACAAAAATAAAGATACAGTTTTTGCTTTTAATAAGTAAGTCTATATCAATTTTATTTATTGAATTTAATTATTTTTGTAATTTTTTAATGTATATAAAAGCTTATTAATACAAAAACAAAAAAGAACTTGCAGTTTTTTATTTAAAAAGTGTGATAAAATATCTAAATGTTTCTAAAAACTAATATTTTTTTATTGATTTCAGGTAAGAGTTCCATCCAAGTTCTATCCAAATTAAACAGTTGATTAAAAGCCTGAAGGTAACAGTTTAAAATAATATAATATTCCAATTTGTAATTATTACTTCTTTGTCTGTTAAAAACACAAAAATATATATATATATATATATATATATATATATATATATATATATATATATATATATATATATATATATATATATATATATATATTTTTATCGTTTTTATGTATAAGAAAAATATTTAATTTAGAAGGTAAACAGTTAATAAAATAAAAATATATATACTACATTAAAATATAGCAAAATGTCAAAGATATACGGTCTATTTGGTGTGCCTTATATGAAAAACTTTTTATTTGCCATTTGTTAAAAACTGTTGTTTCTCTAGGGAAAAAACTGCTTAGAAGTCAACAACTTTTATTTCTAAACAAGAACATTTAATGTTTTAAAGAGAATCAAAAGTTTTGCCTAAATATCAAGTTATCCCAACTGTTAACTTTTATAAATAAAAAAAGTAATTGATCCTGTATGACAGAGGCATAATTATTATTTAACCAACATTTTTTTTGTAATCTAAATAATGAGTAACAAAGGCAAATAAATAAAATTCCCACAAAGAATATTTTCGCGCGTGGGAGTCTCATAAATTTACAGACCCATCAATTACCAAAAAAAATATAATAATAAAACAGACAGTATATAAACAAAAATAAACTAGACATATACCTAAAATAACTAAAATATATCTAATACATGTATGCTATATAAATAAAACTAATAACTTAAATTATATCTAGAAAAGTTATTACACATACATTAAAGGCATTCACAAGCTTAAAAAAAGAAACCAAATCAAAACAAAATGGGAGAAATCTATAAAGTAAGCAATCATGACACTGGGGACATCAACACACCACAAAGTCAGAGTTCTATCATGTATTCATTTTTCATATTCAAAAAACTATGAATTGCATGTCTTGGCTTATCCATAAGCCCTTGTTTAATTTTTTTCTTGAACAGATGTACTCTTTTTAATATCCATATTTTTAATTTCTTTGGGCAATAAATTGTACAGTTTTGGTCCTAGATAAATGTGGTATCTTTTACCTATTGCTTTTTCTACTTTTGGAAGCCTAGTCGCACTTTGTCTGTATCTGGTGTTATACTCGTGAGTGATAGATAACAAGGTTTCCTTTTCTTTATGCTGTCTAATTAACAAAAAGAGACAAAAGAGCTGGTGTATGTCCAAAATTTTAGTAAGATTATATAGTTCATCACTGGGAAAGAGTTTGGGCTTCTCGTAAATAATTTTTAAAATTCATTTTTGAATTACCTCCAAATTTCGTAAATAATTATTTGTGGCTGCCCCCCACGCGATAATGCCATAAGTCAAGTGCGACTCCACTAATGCGAAATATAGAATTCTTAATTGCGGAACCGTAAGTATTCCTGATAAATATTTAAATGTATGTAACATTCCCCGGATCTTCTTAACTGTTTTATTAATATGTACATCCCATCTCAGATGGCTGTCTATATAAACACCCAAGTATTTTATGCTCGTTGTCATACCCATTTTAAAATTTAAACAATTGGTTTTAAAATCAATTTGTGAATAAGCCGGCATATCTTTGGCATAAGATGAAAATGGGACATAATAAGTCTTGCTTAAGTTAATGGTTGGGAGTTTTGAATCAAATTAATATATATATATATATATATATATATATATATATATATATATATATATATATATATATATATATATATATATATATATATATATATATATAATTTAATAAAAGTTAGATTCTTGGGCATGGAGGCTCCTAAATGACAAAGAAAAAAACAAATACATAACCTGGTAAAAACGACTACTTGGCTGGTTGCTTTAAAATTACGGAGTCTCCAAATAAATGGATAACCCCGGGTCGCAATGAAGACGGTGACACGTGTTTCATCCTTGTTTGGGAATCATCACAACCGCTGTACATTGCTGACAACTTGGCCATGTTTCTAGTCGCATAAACACAATCCCTGTCGGAACTAAGGGAGTAAGTTCAGCGGCCAGAGCCATCTTGCCAAGCAATTTCAAAACAACCAGCCAGAGCACCGTTAGGTTAAAACGGTAAAAAGGGTGCCATCTAGGTGTATACGGCGCAAGTAGCATGTCCTGTAATACCAACAAACCATAATGGAAACTGGCACCCTCATCAGTTCACTGGTTTGTGAATTTCGGATGAGCAGTTTTGCACAACTCAGGTAGGTGGCGTACAGCAATACCTGAAAGGTATGATAAAATCATAAAAGCAGTATATTTTACCCAACTGCATATACTATGCTGCTTTTATGATTTTATCGTACCTTTCAGGCATGCTATACGACCTGAGTTGCAAACTGCTCATCAAATTCACAAACCAGTGACGATGAGGTGCCGGTTTCGTATGTTTGTTGGTATTGCAGGATGCTACTGTACCTATACAGATGGCACCGCTTTACCGTTTTAACCTGGCGGTGCTCTGGCTGTTGTTTTGAGAATTAGCTGGCAGATGACTCTGGCTGCTAATTCCTCCGACTGTGTTTATGCGACTAGAAGCAGGCCGTTGTCGGCATGCTGCCAGTTATGGGTCCCAAACAGGATGAAGCACATGTCACCGTCTTCATTCGACCCAGGTATCCATTTGTTTGGAGACTCCGCTGATTTAGCAAGCAACCAGTAGTCATTTTCCAGGTTATGTATTTGTTTCTTTTCTTTGTCATTTAGGAGCCTCCATGCTAGAATCTAACTTTATTAAATTATTTATTCTAAGGCTTAAGAACATTACTTATTAATTAAGACATAAATTTTGATTTTTACCCCCCTTTTTATATTTTTTTATAAACCATAATAAACTAAAAATTATTTTCCTAAATTTGATCTAAATTAAATTAATTCAGTGCTATCGTGCAGTAAGTAAAGGTTTTTTTATTATATTATATATTATAGCTAAATATTTCTATAGAGTTGTTATTATTGTCTTTTGTCTTATTTACTTAAAAAAAAAAGATTATAAGTATTTTTTAATTTAAGAAAAATGCTTTTTGATTTATTTGATCTCCACAAATCTTAAAGTAAACACATTTTCGTAAAATTATTTTAAAAGCTTTTTTAAAAATGAAAAAACGTATTTTTTTACTTTATTTAGGTACTTTTATTAAAATTTAGGCTACTTTACACAATTCTTATTAACATTAGTCCTTTTTAAATAAAAATAATGAGACCTTTAACTTTTGTTTAATACTCATTATTAAAAAATTGGGCTGTGAGATGAAAAGTAAGCGCTTCAAAGCAAAAAAACTGAAAAACTTTTTATCGTCAGGCAATTATAATCTTAAATTATAGCGCTGACTGCGCTAAAATTGGGTCCTAATTTTTACCTAATAATTAAAAACTTTTTCGGTCTTTTATTCTACTTTTCTTAATAAGGAAAAACATTATTTTGGGAAAGTAAAATTTAGAAATAACACAACAAGAAAAAACATTTTCTTTCAAAGAAAATTAAAATAAAGTACAAGATCATTTTCGTTTGGCAAAATATTCTTTAATGTGGGGGAAGTGCTATATACAGGGTGCATAAAATTATAAGGTTAAGTTAAAAAAGTTTTTCTTAATATACCTTTAAATGTTAAGCCAGAGAAATAAAAGAAATATAATAATTTATTAAAAGTGAAAATAATTCCTTACTGGCACAATATAATACGGAATAAAAAATAACCTTATATGGATGAAATACACTTTTCTTTTCTACATGTTGATACCCTAATTCGCAAATCGGCTAACTCTATTTTCGTTCAAAATAAAAGTTAGTTACCTAAACTATGATCAGATCTAAATTGTTATTAATTTGTGTAACAAGTGCATAATTTTTTACGAATGGAAGGTTTAACAGCACGAGCCTTTAGGCGAGTGCGGCAATCCCATAAGTAAAAAAATGACACTTTATGCATGTGTTACATACTATATTTTTCCACGACCGTATAAAAATTTCCTAAAATACCATTTTATACATGTTTTATTCATCTAAACTTATAAATTTTAATTTTTGCAGCACAGCCTTTATATTGCTACAAAAAATCATAGCCTTCCCTATTTTTTAGGGACATTTATCTTCTTCATAAATTTGCATTTATTATTTAATTTTAAAAAATTGTATGTGCTTACTATTTGTAGAAGAGTATAATTTCCTTTTAAATTTTTTAGTCATTCAAATTCATTATTAATTATACATTTTTAATAATTTCCATTAAATTTATTTGCAAACTGTCAAATTTTAAAACTAGTGACACATAAACTAAAAGAAATAACGACGAAATCAAAGGTAACTTGACCGTTTGGTTCAGTTGATGTCGCGTTTACTGTTGCATTGCATAAATTGATATTTAAGTTTATTGTAGTAGTCTTAAAACAAAACACTATTTCAAAGTGAGAAAAAAGCTTCGAAGTGTTAAAAAAGTTTCTTTTTTAACACTTTATGTAGTGTACTAGAATGGAGTACTTTAACTTTATGTTAATGATTAAAAAACAGCATTTTTTTTCAACGGTCGTAAAAAATCTATAGTTCTTTACTTAAAATCACTTTAAAAACATTGATTCACGTAAGAAATAATAAAAAATCTCTATTTTAAGTTATTTTAATATGATTTATAAAATATTTTTGTCTCTTCTGTAAAATTTTGTGGATATAAAGGTAGCATGTTGTGCATGTTTCTATATTGAATTTTAATACCTGGATTTGTTAGAATAAAATTATTTTTCTTTTTTGAGTTATTACTTAATTTTTGTAAAAAAAGTATGACATTAACTAAAATCAACAAATTTTTAATCAAAAATGCTTTGTTCTTCTTAACAAACTTAGATTCTTATAACAACTGACAACAGGGCAAATTTGCAGGTTAGTGACGTTCAACGGATTTAATTTGAGATAAAGTATAGTTTTAAAATCTGTAAGTGGCAGACCTTGGTTATTCTGTAAAAGCTAAAAGTTTGTCAGTGAATGCTTTCAACATAGGTAGAAGCAATGGTAGACTATGAGTTTTGACTCATAGTGGCTTTGACAGGTACCAGGTAGCAAAGGTTAAACAATTAAAACTTCACTTTTATTACACTGTAAAAGCTGCATTTTATATATGTTACTTGGGTACCTATTAGAAAATATTTTACAGTCGCCAGGCAGTGCTGACAGTTCCAAACCCTTGGCAGACAGACATCTTATGGCGGCGGAATAGTTTAAGGAACTCCAATAAAATAAGATATTATAAAATGTCTTGAATAAAAATTGTAGGGTTTCCAAATATGCATATCCTAAAAATATTTTAATTTATGCAGATTGTCCCAAAAAAGGTATTACTGCAAGGTTAGATTTTTTTAATTGTTGTTCAATTCATTAACATTTGGTACCTTCGTAGTCTACCATTGTTTCTACCTATGTTGGGACTAACAAACTTTTAGCTATTACAAAATAACGATGGTCTTCCGCTCACGGGCTCTTACTCTAAAATATTTTATTGCTACCTAAACGATAAATTTATTTGGAGTTTTTGTGGCCATAATAATGTAGCATAATTTTAATTAAAAATAGCTTACACATAAAATTTTGGCATCACTCATAATTACATTTTTAAGTGCCCCCATTTCCATACAATAAGCAATTTTACCTTTTTATTGTAGTTAATGTAGCTACAATTCTAAAACCCGATTTTTTTATCTTATCGTTGAAGGCTGTAAATAGACGGAAATGTCTTTAAGGATTTTCTTTTTATTGAAAAATAAGTCCAATTATGATCATAAAAATACGCCGTTAAAATATTTATGTTTTACCCATCTATTATTGATCTGTAATACCTTAGAAACGGAATATGTTATGGTAGCAATATTACCTGCTATCACACCTAGGGCATTATAAGCGGGCATTATGATAATGCCCGCTTATAATGCCCTAATGCGCTAATATGAAAATTTAATTGCTTATCCAATTTTATTTCTCTCACAATATAGATCAAGTTTATACAAACATATGTATTAAAATAAAATCAATAACTTACCAGTTCCTGAAAATATGTCATTAAAACGGTTTTGATTATTTGAAGAATTGCGTTCGCATCTTTCCAAATACCAAATATGCCATACTCCCGATCATACTGTTGCCTTAATTTAACTGGCAAAAGATATTTGGTCGCTTTTATGGCCTTTTATCTTATATTTTGTGGAATTTCTTCCATTTTGAGCAAATCGTTAAATAAAAAATGCCAACTGACTAACTGATAGAAACATCAAAGTCAAACTTAACACCAGTCATTATCTACTTACGTATACAGGTACAGGTGTATTACGAATAAATAATGTAATTAGTCATTGAAAAACTCTTTTTGGGTAAAACATAAAGCATTGTATGCACCACGGGCAGGTCAAAATCTAGCCCTGGGGCCAGAGGCCCTCGGGCTATTTCGACCTTCAGGGCATTATAGTTCTAGTAACGCCCTTGATACATAAATAGTTATATTATTTTTTCACCCAATCTTTAAAGGCTGTAGATTGGAGAGAATGACTTCTAGGACTTTTTTTATAGAAAAAAGTCCATACATGATGATAGAAATACGCTTTTAAAATGTAAGTAGATAATTTAAAAACCCCCAAATAAAAAAAAATAATAAAATCAATTTTATCACAATCATAGTAAAACAAAGAAATATGCAAATTTAACTAACATACAAACACACTGTATTTTGTATAAAAACCTTTAAAATTAAGGTTAACAATATGGCGCAAAATGTTTTGAAACATTTAATAACAATAAAAAAAAACATTACCTTTTTAAAACATAAAAAATATTTTTTTAAAAAGCGAAACACCGTAAAATAGGGTCGTTGAGCGGAGACACATATGCTTTGCGTCGGTTATTTTGCAGCAATTGAAATTTCCATAATTTATTCTGTAATTTTACAGAGTAGGGAGTACTGAATATGGGCCATTTAAAACAAATAATATGTTATTTGAAACTGCCTATTTTTATATCTAAAAGAACAAATCAATTTTACCTTTAAAAACATTTACAATGTAGGAAGCCAATATTTATAGTGACCATATCTAACGTATTTATCATGTAAATAATAAATATTAAGTAAATGTTTAAAGAAAATTTCATTTAATGGATGGTATTTATTTGGGTACACGCCAAAATAAAATTAAAAGTACTAAAAACCAAAAAAAAATGAAAACAAGTGAAAAGATAATTAAAAATCGACGTTTCGGTGGCAAATCTGCCACCGTTGTCAAGATAAATGAAATAAAAATAATAAAAATAAAAATTTACTATTATTTAGGTTTTAAAATTCAAATTTTTTTTATGTTTTTTAGGATATTCTGAAAACTTTGACATTAAATGTCAAAATATGTTTTTTGGTTATAGTGTCATAGTGACATAGATAACTGGTTGTTGGTGTATTGATTGTTTATTTTACAAAAAAAGTGAATAGTTAGTTAATTTTTAGTCTTCCTGAAGATACTTCAGTATCAAGCAAAGGCAACCAAGTGATATTTAAATTAACTGAAATTGATGCTACACAATTATCTTTATTTAATAATATATACGCACTTTCTTTGATTTTGCGTTTTTTAGAACAAGTTTCCTTTGCTAAAATGCTTGAAAAAAAAATAATAAAATAGGTCTAGCAGGAGTCTAGTGCTGTAACAGCTGCAGTTAAAAGAGCCGAACAACGGATGCTCTTAAAAGATCACATCAATAAGCCGCAGCACGGAGTATTTTACAGAAAATCAATAGACTCGATCTATTTCGAAAGCTTACGTTTGGGTTTTTGAAACCGCCGAGCTTAAGTCTGAGACCGAAGGATTCTTACTAGCATGCCAAGGTGGGGTGATAAACACATTGGTGTACCGAAGCCAATTTTCCAACGTTCTTGACACCGCATGTCGAGCCTGTCGACAGCAACCCGAAACTCTTATGCATTTATTGTCAGCTTGTCCAGTGCATGCGGTCAATAGCTACATCCATCGGCATAATGACTCGGGTACTTTACTATCACCTGAGGCATTACTACGACATCGATGAAACAGCAATACTGCTCCCGGAGACATTGAGGCAGTAGTGGAAAATGACAACTGTCGCATATACTGGAACTACGCGTTCGCAACCACTCATCAAATTCAAGCGAATAAACCCGACATCGTTCTCCTTGATAAGACAAACCACACCATGTATGTAATAGAGTGTACGGAGTATACCGTACAATTGGTTGTCCTGATCATTGGCGTTTTGGGAGGCATGAAGAATAGCATATTATGGGAAATGAGGTACATTCCAGCATGTCAAAATACACCCGAACAACTGGTGATGAAGATGCAGAAATCTGTTGTCCTTGGATCCCTTCGTCTACTGAGGCAAATGAATTTGGCCGAAGATCACTGACCGAGCGGACGCGAGGAGTGGTTTTCGATATGAATGGCCTTCCGCACGACGCCCTATGGGGTCGGAGCCATGGGATACGTCGTGTAGGATCATTTAGATAATAATAATAAACTAGGTCTAGCACCTTTCTCTCTCGCAATCCTGACTTAGTTTTTTATGAGACCACCGCGAAAGTGCACTCTTTCAAATAAAAAAAAATATTTAAAATCGATCCACAAAATTCGAAGAAATCGCGTACCATACACACAAAAAAAAAAAGAAAAACATACAGGCGAATTGAAAAACTCCTCATTTTGGAAGTCGGTTAAAAAAAACTCCTTACCCAACCCTTTTAAATTTCTTTTCGCCTACACCGCCTACATCACCTATACCGCCTACATCACCTATACCGCCTACATCGCTTACGCTACTGTTTCCATTTTATCTAATAATACTTTAATTTTAAAATGCAGTAAGAAAGTTGTTTAGGGCTACTGTATTTAACAAATAATTATATTTTATCTAAAAAAACAATACCATCATTGTCTATCGAATTGCCTTTAATGTCAAAGCAATTATAAATTAACTCAAAGTTCGTAAGTCCTTAATTAAAGTAATTTAAATTTTATTTTAAACTTTTTGTACTTGAGAGTTTTTAAAATCATTTCTTTGATCTTATTCAAAATAATTTTCCTACTTAAGATAAAAAGGAAAATGCCCCAATAAAATTAGATTTTAGTAATTAAAGAAATTAACTTGGATTATATACAGGGTGTCTGAATAGGTTTTACATGTATTGTTATATTGAAAATACCAATAATGATGTTTTTAAAGCATTTTGGTGTTACATTATAGCTATTTATGTATCAAGGGCGTTACTAGGACTATAATACCCTGAAGGTCGAAATAGCCCGATGGCTAGATTTCGACCTGATGGGCATTATAGTCCAGTAAAGCCCGTGGTGCATACAATGCTTTATGTTTTACCCAAAAATCAATGTCTAATTACATTATTTATTCGCAATATAAAAAATAAGTTGCACCTGTACCTGTATACGTAAGTAGATAATGACTGGTGTTAAGTTTGACTTTGATGTTTCTATCAGTTAGTCAGTGGGCATTTTTTATTTAACGATTTGCTCAAAATGGAAGAAATTCCACAAAATATAAGAGAAAAAGCCATAAAGGCGACCGAAAATCTTTTGCCAGTTAAATCAAGGTAACAGTATGATCGGGAGTATGGCATATTTGGTATTTGGAAAGATGCGAACGCAATTTTTCAAATAACCGAAACCGTTTTAATGGCATATTTTCAGGAACTGGTAAGTTATTGATTTTATTTTAGTACATACATTTGTATAAACTTGATCTTTATCGTGAGAGAAATAAAATTGGATAAGCAATAAAATTTCCATATTAGCGCATTAGAACATTATAAGCGGGCATTATCATAATGCCCACTTATAATGCCCTGGTGTGATAGCAGGTATTATTGCTACCATAACATATTCCGTTTCTAAGTTATTACAGATCAATAATAGATGGGTAAAAACATAAATAAATTTTCTAAATGAAATTTTGCCCAAAAATGAAAAAATGAAGGTACTTTACTCTTGGAGAAAAATCTTTTTTTTAAGTTTTTGCGAACCTTGTATACAAAATCAACATTTTCTCTTCGTGAATCGTATTGTTTTTACAAGCAAAATTTTTTATAAAGAATAACTTTCTTCAAAACATTATATTTTTGATCCATTTGTCCTCTTGTTAACCCCATCCGTGGAAAGTCAGTATATCATTAAAAATATACAGAATACAAATATAGAAAAAAATATAGGCACTTGTATTTAAAATAAGAAAGTTGATGGTACTTCCGGTTAAACCGAAGGTGATTTTGAGGATGTGATAATGTCAAATACTGGCAATTTATTCAATAATAATGCTGTAAAATTCTTATTAGTCTTTATAAAGAACTAAGAAAAATATTTGAGAGGGTAAAAACTTCCTGTGTCACCCGGTATACGTAGTTAAGGAAATCCGTGGTCACACAGTCTGTACAGACTGTCCACAAATAGAGTTTGTAAGAAGGCAAAAATTTAATTTTTCGAAAGAAAGACATACCTTAAATTTTTGCTTGTAACTCACGAAGAGATAATGTTGATTTTGAATACAGAGTTCGCAAAAACTTAAAAACATTGAGAAAGCTATCTTTATTTTTAATTTTTAATCAAAATATCATAATTTTTTTATTTAGAACAAAGTTTGTTATCGATTAAAATAATAAAACAAAATTTTACTAAACTTTATAATTTGGCGAAATACCTTGATCACATTGGTTTACAGCTAAGGATTGTGTATAATGAAATTTTTAAGCTACTAAACTTAAAAAAATTAATAAAATAATCTTTGAAAATACAAACAATCATTTAATACCTCTGTAAAATTTATAAAGCCGTTTTAAATTAATTGTTTTTAAAATTTAAAAATAGAGGTAGTTTACTCTTAGAGAAGAAATGATATTTTTAAGTTATTCCGTACGCTGTAACTAAAAATCAACATTTTCTCTTCGTGAATCATATTTTTTACTATATAAAATCAACATTTTCTCATCGTGAATCATATTTTTTCTACGAGTAAATATTTTTATTAAGAATCACTTTCCCTTGATAAACTTTTTATCCATTCTTGTTAACCCGATTCGTGAAGAGTCTGACAATAAATTTATAGCAAATTACATTCTTGTTAAATTTATTCCAAATAAATCAACAAAATACAATGAAAATTAAAACAAAAAACTCCCAATGTGACTGTTATGGATAAATTTGACATATTTACAATAGAAGCTGTGATAGCATCGCTCTTTAAAATAACATAACATGTTGCATTATGGGACAAAGTGTCATCAACAATCTACATCCTTTAAATAAAGCACATAAACAAACACAATCGTTTAGCCCAAAAACGTCATTTCATTTGCAAAAACATTTCAATAATTAACTCGCTACAAGCTCGTTTAATATTATTATGTGAATCGGTAAACAAATATTTGATTAAGCAATGCAAGCATTATGACGCAGTTTTGGTAATAAGTTCTTAAATAATTTAATGTTATACTTAATTAATTAAAGTACATCAGAATATTCAATATATTTGCTAATTTATGTCTGGAGGCTTTATTATTATATTATATATAATTGGAGTGTATTGCAAAGGTTTATTGAGGCAGCGTAGCTATTAAATAGTACCACAAATTATCAGAATACCTAGATGCGAAACTAAGCGTGTTCATTGAAATCTCTCACCACTATGGTCCCTCCCACTGCGTGGTGGATATACACCCCACGATTAAGTAGGTGACCTAATGCTCATCTAGGTGTCAGTTAGTCCCATACTTTTGTTGGTATAGAACGCATAAGTTAGTTAATTGTGTTTAGTTGTTTGTGGACTTTTGTGTTTTTTATTATTAAAGTGTTAGTATAGTGTCTTGTTAAATTTGTTTACCGTTTAATATGGGATATAAATGTGCATATTTATTCTGTTCCTTCATCACCGGGGGCGGATCACCAGATTCCCAAAGGACCACTATTATTTTAAGATTATTTAACATAAATACAAAGCTTTTACAAAATACTAAGACATGTTACTAAAGTTATTAATATTAATCAGTATGTGCCTAAACACAGGAAAATATTTTTTTATTTATAGCCGCACTGCCATTTAAAAGGCTATATTTCAAATTAAAAAATAAGGTGTTTTTTCAGTATTTTAAAAATTACATACTGTCTTAATCCCCAGTTACACAAAAAATTTAATACACAACTAAGCTAAAAACGGAATACCATAATTAATTTAACAAGCAGTTTTTAGGCAAGATTTTTTTTAAAATGGCATTTTGTTAAACATTCTAAACCCCCATTAGTTTAATCGTTTTTAAAAATGTTTTTGCAACCAGGTATGGACATTTTATTACAAATTGATCTAAACGTGACATCGAGTAACAATATTTTACCGTTCAAAGAATGGGTAAAATTTTTAGTTTGTAATATTTTTAATAAAGAAATATTTAAATTCCCAATTAGTGTATTATTCTCTTGTTCCGTTTTCCACACATAAAAAAAGCTGCATATATAGTTACTATAAAATTTTCTCTCCTTAGCGCCTTGGTGCGGTTTAACCTTTACAAATTATAATTTATCAAACTGTTAAACAAAAAAGAGTTTTAAAATCGGATGGCATCCAATATTTTTATTTTTAAAGTGTAACTTTTTACCTTTTTGTACCATTTTTTTAAATAGCATTTAAAAAATTAGACAATAAATTCAAATATTAAAAAAAAACACTTAATAAAAAAAGGTAAAATATGAAACTAAAAAGAAATACCTAAATTTTGACATAAGAATCTGTTCTTTGTGTACCATTAATCAAAACCTACACATTACATTTTAATTTTGTGTGCAACCAAATAAATTTCACAAAAGAGTCCATATGGGCCAAAGCAACTCTATTTTCCTAGTCATTAAAACTGTTTTAATATCGTTTTAATTAATTATTTCGAAAGCAGCAGCAAAAGTCAAATATATAGTTTAGTATAACTCAAAAGAAAATAAATAGTGGTGCTTATTTCCTTTTCTCCTTTGAAAATGGTCCAGGGAAAAACATTATTCTCTGTCTCTCTTTTTATAACGAAGATTAATTTTCTGGACACAGGGGATGTAATTAAATTTTGACAACATCCGCCTAGAATAAGAGCTAATGAATTGAGCTAGAAACGAAACGTATACGGCAAAAACGGACACTAGATTTATGAATCTGAATGTTGAAAGTAATTATTTCATTTATTTCAATTCCAAAAGCACAAAATAGGCCATTTGTGTATTTTCAAAGCTTATGGAATAAAATTTTTCATTTAGTTTATTATTACTATGGTTGAAAGGTATCAGTACATCAAGATTATGAAAAGAGTTTTAGAAATTATTGGATTGGATTTTGGTTATACACACAAACATATCGCACCCTCTCTTCAAAAGTGTCACAACTCAAAAAAGATAAATTTTACAGGAGAGCGAGTTGAAAGTTTAGAATTTTAAAAGTCCTAATATAATAGTTTATAAAATCAATATATTGTAGTAATATTTTATCTGTGCATAATAGACATATTTTACATAAATTTCATCACAATTTTAAGTTGAAACACTTTTACGATATTTTTTTACTTTATTTTTTTCGACTTGTGTCGCTTTTGAAGAGAAATCCTAAAATCAAACGAAAACTGATTAACAACATCTATTTATTATAATATCAAAAAATTAAGGAAACATCAAAGCCTAACTATTTAAACTATATTATGTTATATAAACACTTTAAGAAATACGCTTATATTGTATCATACCACATATTACACCTTTAGATTTTCAAAAAAGATGCGTGGCACTTTGGAATTTGATTTTTCTCTACTAATGACAAGAGATCTTTTTTTGTTCTCTTTTATTTTCAATGGAAATTTGTACGCACATTTTAATTTAGGAACATTTGTACTTTTTTTTCGAGACAGCTCGACATCTACAAATTATTCTTGCGAATAAGATGTCTTAAAAAAAACTTAGTAACCGAACTGTGTAATATTTTAAACATTTTGACCTCACTTATTTTGATTTTTGTAAAACTAACATCCAATTCTTCTGTTAATTTTTTTATAGCATAAAAGTCCGAATGGCATAATTCATTTACGTGGTAAGGTTCGCCACGCTTCTTAGCATTTCGGATTAATTGTGCATACTGAGAAGGAATGTATATTGGTCCAGATTTTAAAGATCTTTTTATTTGTTTCTCTATTGTTGAGTGGACGCTATCTCCCTCATTTTGTGTATGTCCAGTAATGAGATATTTATGAGAAATAGAGCTTATCATAGGATATTTCATTAATGCATAAATTCATGCCAAACGTAGCATTCGGTGGCCCCAGTTTTTAATTGTGAAATAGAAAAGTTATAACAGTTTAAACGCGATTTGTAATAAAAACTAGAGGCGTCTCCTCGCGGACATTGCAGTACAGCCTGAAGATCATAAACAGCTACAATATATCGGTCGCTTGCAATTTGTTTTTCATTTTCCTTTTCAGTTCGTGAAATTTTCTTTTCCGTTTGATGTTCATTATAGCTATGCAGCATTACTTCTTTCTCTTCACCTTCTGCGTTACCAAAAGCTACACACAAGTCACATTGGTCTTTTTTTGGAATAAAAAAGCCAATGTTATAATCATGGTTAAATATTTTGGTATACATTTGCAAATTAGCAAAAGGAAGATTTTGTTTTTCTCTGTCCAACACGTAATCCCTATGTAAATCTGAAATAGATTTGCCTCCTTCAATGTACTCTCTAGAAGTTTGGGCTCTAAGGTAATGCGACTCAATTCGCGGGATCGATTTAATATGAACATGTACACTATTTCTAGTTTCCTCTCCTATAGTGCAATGATTTTTATGTTTTCCTCGGAGGTCTGACTGAACAAAACCATTGGTATCTTTTTTTTCCAATACGGTTCGTATTGGCCTGTCACTAATGTCAAGCGTGCCTTTAAAAAATAATTTGCAAATCCGAATACGTTTTTCATTCACAGTAAAGTAAAATGCATTATTTAATTTTCGGAGATTTTGAGTACTGCTATATCTATATTTGGGTTTTATTGGACTTATATGTGCTGCTATATATTGCCTTTGCTTTTCCAGATCGGCTAGTGCCCAAAAATTTTTGAAAATATTTCTTCTTTCATCTTCATTTATTTTACTGGGACAGCCAATTTTACACTTGTCTGGACACGTGGGTCTCATTTTCCTAGAATCATACTCTTTCTTACTTTTTGAAGTAGACACGTAATTTAATCCAGAATTTCGATTTCTCTTTGCTTTCCTAATTTTCCAGTTATCAGGGTCAGCTTTTCTTTTTTTGCCACGTTTAGCTTCTGTAACTTCAGATTCGTTTTCATTCAATGAAATATCATCTATTACGGAACTGTATTTCTTTTCTGATAAGTCAGATTCCTCATAAAAATTAGGGTCCTTAAGAGAATCATCAGTATCACTTTCATTGCTATGAACAGGAGAAATTGCATAAGATACTCTTGGGGTTCTTTTGATTTTCAACTTTAGTGGTTTTCTGGATTGTATGCGGAGGAAAACGATGTTAATTTTTCCTGTGATTTAGGGGAATCTGTGACTTGATGGGGACTATTATTGCTAATATCCTTTAGCACATTTGTAATGGAATCTGGCGTTAAGATATTTATTTTGGAAATACTCAGTTGACTGGAGGTACCAATATCTAAAACATTTTTTTAAAATAAATATGAATACAAAAAAAACAGACGATGTTTTGCATGTACTACCATTGTTTTCCTGTGTGATTTGAGGTTGATAGGCAAATACCGGTTGAAGAGGCAAATCCCCAGAATAATTTGGCTGAACTTCTAGTTGATCTGAATTAGCAGTAAGTGTTATAGGATCTTGTATTGGAGAGACAACATAAGTTTCAAGTTGAGATGGAAGTTTTGCCAGAGTTTCATCTAAAACTGTTTAAGACAATAATTAGGATGCTATGTAATTATTATCAAAAGAAATAAATTTACCCCCAGTACTGACACCTTTACCACTATACTTTTCTACAATACTCTCTAAAACCAAGTTCTGCGCTAACGACACCAACAATTTTCCACGACTCATGATCTAAAAAAGTTTTTAATTAATGTGAGTACCTAACAAATCTAAAGTTTAATGTATTTTATTATTGTAGCTGTACCTCAAAATCAATAACAAATACTAAATACTTCTAAAAATCTACTCTACAAAAATGTCACATCTTAAAATACCACATAACTCTTGCATCTTAATAGTTTCCGTTGCAACATCAAAATAGACATAATTAAAAATATGACACTTACTTTGATCAATTTAGATTAAATTCACTATTTTAAAATGAACAAAACTGACACAACTCTAAATACTGCAAAACTTGCAGCCTGATATTTTTAATTATATCATAAAAACAGACATAATTCAAATTATGACATTTTATTCGACAGAGTTAGAATGAATTAGCTATTTGAAAATGAGCAAAACTGACACAACTCGAAATGTGTCACTTCTTAAATATAAAATCAAATTAACTTACCTTATCTTAAGTGAACAAAACCGACACAACTAGAAATATGCCACTTTAACACAATAAACCACATGCGTTCGGTTCGACTGTCGAACTACAACTGAAAAGTGTCACTTTTTTTGATGTAACTTAAAGCCATTTCTTCGAATTTAGAAATGTCACTAGCGACATCTAGTACTTAATTGAGAAAATTTACTAGTGACACTTTTATATAGTAAAATATATATCATTCAGGTTCTAATTCCATAAAAACATGAAATTTGAGATTTTTTGACTTGTGTCACTTTTGAAGAGGGGTGCGATATGTGTTGACATTTCTCTTTTATTAGAATAAATAAAAATTAAAAAAAATATACAGGGTGTTCGGAAAATGCGTTAGAAAATTTTATGGGGTCATTCTGCAACGAAAAATAATGTTACCAAGTCCTTTGACAAAATGTCAAAATCTCCATGGTTACCAAGTTACAGGGGTTAAAAGTTCAATTTTTATTTTTGTTTTTTCGCCATATTGCATTTATTTTTTAACTAATCTAGTTGACATTTGGCACACGAAAGAGTTATGCAGATTCTAAAATTACAAGATTAAAGTACTTTTTTAATACCGCCAGAAGACACTTTAGCTGAAACTTAAAATTTATATACATCATAACTTTTTATTTTGACAGATATCGCAAAGCTGGACACGCCATTTTATAGACAATCAAAAACTTAAAAAATAGGGTACTCTTTATTAAAGTCACTAAAACAGCTGTAACTTTGAAAATAATTCGAATCCTTTAAGGGAGATCTTCTTGAACACCTAATCTACCAAATTATATGCTATGATTTATTTAATTTTTGATCACTGCTTATAAATTTTAATGTATGCAGAAAAAAATATACGATTTTTTAAGAAATTTAAAATAAAAAAGTTTTTATATAGTTTAACATTTATTGCGGTCACTGTATGACTCCGTGTATTGAGTTGGGTTAAATTTTTTTCAGCCTAGATCCCTCAATATATCGCATAATTTAAATTAAATTAATAGTTAATCTTTGTCACAGAAACAATTTACTTTATAGTTAAATGCCGAACACCAATATGAGGCAAATTCATTAATATACACTCACTTAATTAATTTAGGAGTAGCAGCTTGATTAATGTGTATGGAGAATTGCGGCATTGGAAAATGGCGGAAGCATGCTTTGTGTCACGGATTATTATTATAATATTTTGGTGTTGGAACGCCTTTGGGGTAAAAGAAGTTTCTCTTTAAGGGAAAACAAGGGGTATTTTTAGAATACAGAGTGGTCCTTAAGTAATGTCCCCGCCGCTGGTTTCGAAGATATATACAGGGTGTCCGGGAAAATGTGAGAAATCTCTTGCACACGTATGGAACAGATAAAAATAACACGACAAGTTCCTATAAAATTTTTCCGTTTAAGCCCCCCTGCGGAGATATGATCCCCTAAAGGGGGCAGCTAGAAATCGATTTTTCGTGAATAACTTTTAAAGCGCTCTGTATAATTTGATAATATTTTAGTACGATGCATACTAGTAAAGACCTCTTAAAATAGTGCCCTTGAAACTTATGTCGCTTCTTTAGTTTGCCAGGGACGGACTAGTTTTCGCACATTATTGATAATATTTTTTACGCCCTGTATGGTGAAGACACAAAAATATGTTTTTGGGTAGTCTAAACCTTTTGCTAAAAATAAGGTACTCTTGTTTGACATCGATAAAATGAGCCGTTTTCGAGTAAAAAATTATTTTAACAATAAGAGTGCAACAAATTCCTAACCTGCTACGAGAGGACTTCAATACTGAATCAAAAATTACAAATTACAACGAAAATAAAATACTGTATTATTAAACAAAAATAAACTCTCTCACACAATTCTACATAGATTAAAGAAATGGGAGCTGCCTAAGGTATATTAGGATGATTCCATTTGTGGATACATGTAACACAGCAAAGCAAAAAATTGTATTCAATCAGTATATTTAAATGAAATTTGGGTTTTAGATCAAAACAGTGATAAAAGAGTTTAGCAAAATGGGTCTAATTTAATGTAAAGCAAAATACGAGAAACAAGTCACGATTTTTAAAATAAAAAAGATTTTGAAGAAAGTTTACCAAATTTTTAATGCACTAAGCAAGCGGAGACTATTAATTATAATTTTGCATCTGTTGACTTAAAAATATAAATTTAAAATTATGTTATATGTTTTATTTGGCTGTAATAATGATAAATTATATAAAGCGCCTATTTATTTATTGTTTTCCCCTTTTTGTAGTAAAAAAATCATATTACAAATTCAAAGAGTCGAACGGACTACAATAAAGTGTACACTTACTTTTAACACGAAAACAAACCCATTTAAAAAAATTCTAGGTTATAAAAATGTCAATTTTGAAGTATCTTAGGTTATAAAATATTAATTCTCTGAATTCTAATGCATCTACGTTGGGTAACTAGAAATCTTGATTCTCAATTGTTTATTCCGCTGGAGTAAAATGTTTACTATATTTATGCATCAATTTAATTTTCCCCAGTTTTAGTTTACTAAATTAACTTTCATAAAATATAAAAAGAAAGAGAGAAAGTTGCTTTACCCTCTATTTTACATGATACAAAAAAAAGATATCGTATGTGTTGGTTTGTTAAATAAAATTTAATCAAATACTAGTGCATTAAATATTTTATAAACAATATTTCGTCCCGACACTTCTCCATAGCTCCTTAATTGAGCTTTTTTCTTTTTTAGGGAAAAAGAAACATCTTTAAAATTTAAAATTCTAAAGGAATTTTAAGTAACTATCTAAGTTGGTACATAAACAACTCTGGGTAAAGAGGATTAGAACTTTCGTGGAGTTGGGATAAAAAGGCCTTCTAACATATACAAGAGAATACAGAAAAAGTTTTTAAAAGATCTAAAAATTCAAAGCGAATGCTTTTTCTGGGAAATGTATTTGATATGTTTAGTAGTCTAGTTAACAAGTTAAAAAACGAGTTAAATAGAAATAAAGCTCCTAGAAATATATGCGGTAGCGCATTCGATTCGGAATGGCGTTTAAAAAATGTTTTGAGAGGCTTTTTAGCCACAAAAATTGCAATTGGTATTAATTAAAAAAAATATAATAAAAAAGGTGTTTAGATTTTTGGTAATGACTTTAAACATAATAATATTTGGGAAATAAAAAAATTCATATGGACATGTGCCCTAAACATCTGAACTTTCGAGATACAGGGTGCTAACATTTTTAAAAAACCAAAAAATTTCGAAAACACCTATTTTAGTAAAAACTATTATCCTGTATGAAAACCTTTTTAAAAAAAGTATTTATTTTTTTGTTACATAATTGCTAATAAAAAATTATGCAGTACGTTTTGAAAAATTTTGAAAATTTGGTAACATTATAAAGTCAGTGAAGGACATACAACCGAAATATCTTGAAAGCTCTATTACTTCCGGTTATACCGAAAGTTAACACCCTATATATTATTTATTTTTTAGATTCTGCCTAAAGTTCTAAACATAATTTATGTATAATGTTCTATACCTAAGTCCAACCGTTTTTGACTTATTTTAAATTTTATGTCAAAAATGACGTTTGCAAGCCATTACATTACCATCAATTTCTTCTAAAGAAAAGCCTTTAATATGAGTGGGGATTGGGTTTCTTGTAAAGAAAGAACTTCTTAAGTAGAATGTATCGATATTTTCACAATTAATAAATACAGGGTGGTCAAAAATAATCGTTAAAAATTTTTACGACTAAAACCTTAAAGGTCATTTTTTCAAATGGAAACCCCTATCTTTTATTACCTTATCCTATTAGACATTAAAAGGGTAAGCTTGTATAAAGATGTCTATTCCAAAAATTTATAGTATCGAAATATTAACCTAATTTTTAAAAGGAAAAGATCCCGCAATGCTTCTTTTATGGTCTAAAAATATGCAATTAGGTGATTTCCTTTTTAAACTAAATAAGATACCAAAAAATTAAGAGACATAAAAGCTGTATTTTTTTATTTGATTTATCTTAAATAAGCACAAACATTTTACACACATTTAGACAGTCAATGGCGTATCATTTTTTGTTAGAAATATTCCTTTAGTTGCCTCTCGTGACGTAACCAACTAAAATTATTTTAATTGTGTCAAGGGACGACGGCAGTTTTTTTCGGTAATTTTTTGTTTTATTTGGTTTGGTAAAGTTGGAAAAAGAAAAAAGTTTACACTGGGGTAATATTTCTACTATACTATATTTTAAATTGAAATTGACAAATAAAAATTTTAGAATGACTGCTGGGCGTCATCTTGGAAAAAAATTAAAACAGAAGCACATCATTTTAAAGCTCGTGGTGAGTAATTTATAACCCTAGAATGTACCTTTACCCACTACAAAATGGCGGTACTTTAAAAATTATCTATATATCCTAAACTAATAAAGATAGATGTACTTAATGTGGTATTTTTTAAAGCTCTTTTAAATATCTTTTTATTGGTAAGTTAATATTCAGGGTGCTCCATTAAAAAAATATTTACTTTTTGTCCCACCCTGTATAATGTCACCAGTAACACCACTAAAAAACATCTTTGAAACAGCTTTAAGAAAATACCATTTTAGGAACATCTTACTTTATTACCTCCGGAAAAATGGTCTACCATATCAGGTTAGCCACGGCAGCTTCAAAAAAGCTTGGATTTCTCTTTCGAGCCAAAAGTATTTTTCCCCTTCTAATATATACACTTTATATGTATCCCAAATCCGACCTCCCTTGGAATATTGTTTCCATATCTGGGGCATGGCGTCCCCCACAACCCTAAGCATTCCTGATTCTATTCAAAGAAGAGCTATTCGTCTCATTAATGATCCTTCACTTACGGAAAGGCTTCCCTCTCTTGCCTATCGTCGGGCTGTGGGGAATTTATCGGTTTTTTATAGGTACTTCCATAGCTTCTGCTCTGAAGAATTGTCCAGTATAGTTCCACCACTCACGGTTTCCAACAGAGAAACTCGTGGTTCCGCGCGTATGCATCCCTATACGATCCAACTGGACAGGCCCCGAACTTCTCACTTTGGTCGTTCTTTTATCCCTACAGTTTCTAGATTGTGGAACCTGCTGCCCGCGGAGGTCTTTTCTTCCCCCAAACTCCCTCTTACCTCGCTTAAGACACCCACGGTACGTTAGTATTTAGGCTTTTAGCCTTCGTGGTTTATCGAAAGATAAAAAGAAAAGGTAATTGGATAATTTTTAAACTACCTCCATTTTGTAGTAGAAAAAGGTGTCGGCTTTACATTCTAAGAGTATAAAGTACTCGTCAAAAGCTTTAAAATGATGTACCACGAGAACGGGGGTTCCATTTTATTTTTTTTCCAAGATGACGCCTAGTAGCCGTTTTAATTTTCTTTTTTAAATTTTACTCTAAAATATGTAAAGTAATGGAGAAATCCATTAACTCGCAAATTCTTATGTATTTAGAAAAACATAAAATTTTACATGACAGGCAGTATGGATTTCGCCACAAAAGATCTACAGCAGATCTTCTTTCCTTCGTTTCACACAACTGGAACAAGTCTTTTGAGTTTTTAGGTGAGTCCCAGATCGTTGCTCTTGATATATTTAAAGCTCTCAAATAAGTCTGGCATGACGCACTTCTTAATAACCTTCCCTCCTACGGTCTTCCAACTTAACTCTGCTGTTGGCTCTCCAGTTATCTTTCTAATCGTCGTATATCAGTCATTGTTGATGACCACTCTTCAAGCTTTCACGAAATTAATGCTGGAGTGCCACAGGGTTCAGTACTAGCATTAACTTTGTTTCTTCTTCACATCAACGACCTTCTTTCTTCCTCAACCGATTCCATTCATAGTTATGCTGACGATAGTACCCTTCACTCCACTTTTCAGGTTCTCAAACCAATCTCTTAAGCCGACTTGGAAAGCAAACGCAGGGCGATGCAGATATCTCTTTCACAGGATCTCAATTGGATATGGGATTGGGGCGCCAAAAATCTCGTTCAATTTAATGCATCCAAAACACAATCATGTTCCTTGTCGCGAAAAAAATTATCAAACACTCATGCTTTGCTTATGAGTGGCCAGGTTTTGCAGAGCGGGGACACATTTAACCTTGTGGGCGTCACATTTGAGTATAACCTTAACTGGCATAAACACATTTTATCTATAGCCACCGCGGCTTCAAAAAGCTTGGATTTCTTTTCCGAGCCAAAAGTATTTTTCTCCTTCCAATCTATACACTTTGTATGTGTCCCAAATTCGACCCTCTCTGGAATATTGTTCTCATGTCTGGGGAATGGCATCCCCTACAACCCTCAGCATTCTTGATGCCATTCAAAGAAGGGCTGTTCGTCTTATTAATGATCCTTTACTTACTCAAAGACTTCCTCCTCTTGCCCATCGTCGAGCTGTAGGAAATCTATCGCTCTTCTATAGATACTTTTACGGCTTCTGCTCCGACAAATTATCCAGTATAGTCCCTCCTCTGCAGCACAACAGAGAAACTCGTGGTGCCGCGCGTATGCATCCCTATACAGTTCAATTGGACAGGCCCCGAACTTCCCATTTCGTTCGTTCTTTTATCCCTAGAGTTTCTAGACTGTGGAACCTACTGCCAGCGGAGGTCTCTTCCTTCCCCCCAAATCTTCAAGTTTTTAAGTCCCGTGTTAACAAACTTCCTCTTACCCTGCTTAAGACACCCACGGTAGCGTTAGTATTTAGGCTTTCAGCCTTCGTGGATTGTCCAAAGATAAAAAAATAAAAATATATCAGAATTTTCCCATAATTTTTATTTTAATGTTTAATTTTTAATATGATTCATTTAAAAAATAAACGGGCCGGGGGGATTATCGAAATGCACTGTATATTAGAACAATTGCATAGCAAGCAAAATATAAGAACCTATCCTTTAAAAAAATCCTTTTACCTTTTATTATATTGTTTCCTTTTTGTTAATAAATTAAGATATCAAATTCAAACTAATTTTTTTACAGCTACACATTTGGAATAGGTTGAACAAAAAAGATTATTGTTGTATTTTGTTTACTTTGAATGCTAGAAAGTTGGGGGCTGGGACTTATTAGCAAAAACACACTTCTGTCGAAAAAATCCTTTTTGGGACTTAATATATTCAGGAAGGAAAAGCCTTTTGTAATGCCAACGACATTCTGATAGGATCTGCGGGCTTCTGAATATTTTGCCGAAGCGCGTTAAAAATTATTTCCCATGAGGTTTACTTATACCCAATTTACTTTTAAGTTTAAATTATAAAAAAATATATACCACTTATTAAAAAAGGAGGCCGAATAGGCTATTTCACCGCTGATCATTGGTTTATGCAATTAACATGTAAAGGTGACAATTTTAAATAAATGAACTATTAATTGATTTATTATTGGTTATTGTAGCAGACCCATGCTGGCAGATGTTATTCACTTGCATTCACTACATTAAAATCTGCCTAGAAAATATTAGGGTATAATTTCTTAATGCCAGATCTTAGACTAATTAAGGTATGCTTAATTTTTGGATAAGTGAACGTTTTCAGTAAAAAAACTTTACGTTTGTAAGACCCTCACTAGTAAGTGGAGATGCCTGATAGTAAAAGCTATGTAGTTAAAATATTGGGAATTTTTTACCAAATAGAAGTGTGTGCAAAAGTCTTATTGCCAGTAGTGCTTTTATTAAAAGAATATGAGTAGAATCTCAAATAATTCTGTAAACCTTTTTTGTATTTTTAAGCACAATTAAGATTAAAACAAAGATATTTTATCTTAAATTAACTGGGATCTTGTTAAACTTGTATTTGTTATTATAAGCAACTTATTTCTAAAATATTTCCCTAAGTTTTGAAGCTTGTTACGAAGTTAAGTTAGCATTGTATATATTTATATAATATAAATTATAAAATAAGCAAATAAAACTTTTGCTGCTTGCTTTTGTCGAATAAGTTTATATATTATGAATAACCGCAAATATCTTTTAACTTAATACACTTAAAACTTTCTTAAAGAAAATTTCGTCTCCCCAATTAAACTTCTACATTGTCTGTTCGCGAGAAAACATATCCAAAATTTAAAATTTCCACTTGAGTTAGAGTTATTATCAAAGTTGGTTTGTTAACTGCTGTGTTCTGGCGAAATTGAAATTGATAATACAGTGTGTCTACTTAGGTCTTTTTAGTCTAAAACTCAAAATGAAATTATCAAATAATTAATTTTTTGTAGTGGTATACGAGGTGTGTCAAAAAATATGAATTTTGCTTAAGAGGAAGGTACCTTTATTTATTACGCACCAATCTTTTTATCAATCTAGGGTATTGATCAGACAAATAATAAAACCGTTGGGCGTAGCGTATTCAAAGTAACTATTATAATATAAATTTCAAGTGTCCAAACGATTTTATCATTGATCTGATCAATGCCCCAGATTGATGAGAAGATTGGTACTGAACTGAGTTATGGCTTAGGACTCTAACCTTATGTAATAAAACCGTTTAACATATTTCTTTGTTATACAGCGTGTCTTCGGAAGTTCTTAACAAATGGGAAACTTTTTATTATTAATTTTACGAAAAAAGTGTCTCTTCATAAAAAGTCCTGCTTGATGAGAAAATACATTTCCACAAAAATATTTGAAGGTTGGATGTACAGGGTGGCTTAAAAATGACATGTTTCCAAATTAAAATAAGGGTTATTTCCTAACTATGGTACCAAACTTTAAAGGGTGATTTCTTATGTCATTTTATGAAGAAAAGTTTTTATAAACATATGTCCGGAGTTGCTTCGTTTCTGAGATACAGGGCGTTAAATATTTTTTTAAAGGTCTGTTTGTTTTTAAATATCTTAAATACGAAGCCAGATACAAAAAATATACTTTACTAAAAAGTTGTATTTTTAGTTGCTTTAAAGGAAAAAATATAAAAACTAGTAGTGGCGTACAGTGGGCACAACAGCCAATATTATTGAGAGAAAAATGTACGCCACTGGCTTATTATGCAGTTTTTATATTTTTTTCCTTTAAAGCAACTAAAAATACAACTTTTTAGTAAAGTACATTTTTTTGTATCTGGCTTCGTATTTAAGATATTTAAAAACAAACAGACCTTTAAAAAATATTTAACGCCCTGTATCTCAGAAACGAAGCAACTCCGGACATATGTTTATAGAAACTTTTCTTCATAAAATGACATAAGAAATCACCCTTTAAAGTTTGGTACCGTAGTTAGGAAATAACCCTTATTTTAATTTGGAAACAAGTCATTTTTAAGCCACCCTGTACATCCAACCTTCAAATATTTTTGTGGAAATGTATTTTCTCATCAAGCAGGACTTTTATAAAGAGACACTTTTTTCGTAAAATTAATAATAAAAAAGTTTCCCATTTGTTAAGAACTTCCGAAGACACGCTGTATAATAATCTGGTAGCTAGGCTTACGATTTTTTGGCTTGAAGTACATAAACTACATCCTTTTTATTGTAATAAAACCGTTTAACATATTTTTTTTGTTATATAATTTATAATATAATAAGTTTTTGGTTTTATTTTTAGTTCATAACTTTAACTTTTGAGTTTATTTAATACCCAACTATTACATGGTTTATTTTCTGACAATTTAACTTTTCTATACATTATGTAAGAGACCCATGCTTGGATCCCGATTCTACTTTAAAAACTTCTTCTTCTTTAGATTAGTTAATATATGTACCTTCACTGTCTAATCTATTCTATTTTTTTAGAACAAGCTCTATTCTACTAAATAAGTCATTTTATTAGATACCCATATTGATGGTAGTTGCAGAAAACATAATGCAATCCGCCATTTTGTGGTGGCAGCCAACTTAAATTTTAATTTTTCATAGTGACCTCTAATCTACCAATTAAGCTCTTTTATTGATACCCATATTGAGGTACTTGTAGAAAAATATCCAATCCGCCATTTTGTGGTGGCAGCCATATTGAATTTTTATTTTTTTATAGTAAGCTCTATTCTACCAATCAAGCCTTTTAATTTGATAGTCATATTAAGGTGTTTATAGAGGTATATGCGTAATCTGCCATTTTGTATCGGTGGCCATCTTGTGTTTAAAATCATAAAGAATGTAATATATTGTAGTGTCATCAAGATTAAGAATGTGTACCAAATATCAGATTGATCTGTCGTCAGGAAAGGGGTAAAATTTTAATTACTAAATTTGACCCAAACAAACAAATAAATAAATAAATAAAGATTAAACCAAAATGAAAGAGAGCTAGAGCTCCTTCCTGCTTGTTATTTCCTTGCACTGCAAGGTTACATTTATCGAAACACTGTTTAATGTGGCGATGCCGATTTTCACTAGCCAAAGGGTTTTCTTGGGAGTTAATTGAGATCACTAACCACAGACCGGTCTCGAACTATTTTGGTTCTTATCAGTACAGGGTGTCCGGATTTCGTTGCAACTAACTGATATTAAAGATAGAGACTTGCAGTTTTCACGAACTGTTGCTACTTTTTAATGAACACTGATGACACTAAAATATTTTTAATGGTTTTGTTAGTTTTTGACATACAGGGCGAAATTATTTTTCTCCATTTTTGGACTCCCCTTGTATTTGAGTAGTCTTGTAACGTACAACAAAAGTACAAACTGATAATGATAAATATGTTTACGTAGAATCCAGTGGTGTACTTAGATTTTTTTTAAATCCATAATTTTTGAGATATGAACCAAACATATGATTTTTCTTATAGAACACCCTGTATATTTTTTATTTATAAAGATATTTTTATGAATTATAAAGAATAAGAGCCTTTTAAAAATATATAATACCCAATAGTTATTTTTCATTTTTAGACCCTAAATTGATATTTTTAATTTTAATATTTTTTCTCATAAAATAGGCCATGATATGGATAAAAAAGTTAGCCCTAAGTTCATATTTTTTTACATTACCGCAATTCTCTATCTCTAATAATAATTTAGATACCCTGCAATTGCAACAAAATTCGGACACCCTGTACGGTGTAGGCGATAACAAAAAACTCCAAAAAATGTTTTAAGAAATAGAAATGGAGTATAAGAGTGGCAGCTTATTATCCATCCCGCCCTCTGTCGATAGTGTGAAAATTTACATCGCCAGATCAGACACTGTTCCGATGGATGTTACCTTGCAGTGCAAGGAAAAACAAGTAGTGACCTATTTTACAAGTAATAAATAAAGAAACCGGGCAAGCTAAATAAAGCTGTTTAAAAATAAATAATACAGGGTGGCCCACCATATTCGACACGGTCTGTAGCTGGATAACCATGGGGTTTTAAAAAAGGAAATACTGAAACATATACAGGTCGGATAAGGCCACAGTATAAAATTATTTTACTTTATACAGGATGTCTCAAAAATGTGTGACGTATCAAAGTTATATTTTTTAAATGAAACACCCTATATTTTATGACGGTTTTAGATTCTACATACAAAAATAATTTAAGTTTGTTAATAGTACCAAGTGTCTAATTTTATTCGTTTTTGTGATATTTGATTTTTTTTCAAAATGCAGGGGTGCGAATTAAATTAATTTTATTTTAACAATATAAACTCCTTAAACTTTAAAATTTGTTACAAGATTTAGGAAAAGTCTGCCATATCATACGTAGGTCAAATCAAGATCAAACATTGTACAGGGTGATCAAAAAATAATTTCAATTTTTCAGAAAATCAAATAGCCATATCTCTCTTATTTTAAATCGAACACCCTGTATTTTTTTACGTCACATGATGACAAATAAAATACTCTTTTAGATGGTGTATAGGTTGCCTATACCTATCTTTTATACTTTTTAAGTAAATTCTGTTTTAACATATTTATATTCCAAATGTCTATTTAAATGTAAGTAGGCTGTGATATAACTATGGCTATTTACTTAGCCGTTATTGCAAAATGTAAATTTGTTGGAAAAAAGCACAAAATTAAAAGATTTTGTATTATCTACCACTATTTTTAAAATTCACAGAAAAAAAGTTCATTAGTTGCTACTTCCGATAACACTTATTTCAGCTAAATGTGGTAATGATAAAACTTGTGTTTTTAAATAATCCTAATAACGCCTCTGGTCAGTTATGACATTCTGTGACCTATAACTCATTTTTTCCATTATCCATAATCACACATCAAATTTTTTAAAGCAACAATTAAGGTTATCAGATGGTTTCTCCTGGAATATTTTTCAGGATTAACTCTAGACTAAAGTAAACCGTTTTTTCACATCCTACCAGTATTATATCCTCTTGTTGTTGTAGAAGAAGGGTTTTTATTTAAAATCATTGAAATTTCTTTTAAACTGACTAAAACACTAGTAATCAATAAATGATCGTTGTTATTTTCATAAGAAAAATATTAATGGCTGCTATGTCACAGCCAACTTTAATTTAAATAAACATTTGGACTAAAAATTTTTAAAAACAGAATTTACCAAAAAGTACAAAAGGTAGGTAACCTATACACCATTTGAAAGAGTATTTTATTTGTCATCATGTGATGTAAAAAATACAGGGTGTTCCATTTAAAATAATAGAGATATGGCTATTTGATTTTCTGAAAAATTGAAATTATTTTTGATCACCCTGTACAATATTTGATCTTGATTTGACCTACGTATGATATGGCAGACTTTTTCTAATCTTGTTACACATTTTAAAGTTTAAAGTGTTAAAGTAAAATTAATTTAATTTTATCTCTGCATTTTTCAAAAAATTTAATATCACAAAAACGAATAAAATTAGACACTTAGTACTATAAACAAACTTGAGCTATTTTTTAAAGAAGAATCTAAAACCGTCATAAAATATAGGGTGTTCCATTTAAAAAAATATAACTTTGATGCGTCATACTTTTTTGAGACACCCTGTATAGACTAAAATAATTTTATACTGTGGTCTTATCCGACCTGTATATGTTCCAGTATTTACTTTTTTAAAAACCCCATGGTTATCCAGCTACAGACCGTGTCGAATATGGTGGGCCACCCTGTATATATAGATTATCTCAGAAACGAATTTAGTTAAAATATCTCAAATTTGAAGCTTGACTCAGCGATGTTTATGTAGCTACTAACATATTAAGTTAAAATCTCGTTAGAATTTTAAATTTTAGACACGGCTTCTTGCTAAGAGATGGTGTTAAAGTTTAATTTATGAATCGAGTTTTGCTTTGGGAAACTTTAAGAAGGATTTGGGTTAGTAAAATATTTGCCAAGAAGATTTATAATATTAAAACCGTTTATTATAAAGTACCACGAGTATAAAATAAAATCTATAAAACACGTTAAATATTATATTAGTAGTAGGGGGACCCACAATGCTAAATGGGAATTTAACGTATGTCCAAAAAGTTTTGGCACAAAACTCATTGTCTTTAATTTTAACAAAAACAAAATAATATCAAGTTGCCTTTGAAAACAAAAAGTTTATTTACTTTATTTACTGTCAATTGAGATTTATTTATTTTGAAGTTTTCGCTTTAAGATGTCGTATAAATTAGAAATAAGAAAAAGTATCTACAAGTTATTGGGCCGATACCCAAAGCTGAAATCTTCGAATATTCCAGAATGAAAACATTTCACGCAGAACCATTTATAGAACAATAGCGGAGTGAAGGTTTATCTTGGAGGCTGGGAAGCACAAGATGAGGAACAATTAAGACTTAATTCGATGGAGGAATTACGGAGAAATTGAACTGAATTCCGTCCAGGACCTCATGAGAGACATTCGAAGAAATTTGCGTCTGGTGAAGCAGAATGGGCCACTCCACATAACTCGATAGTATAGTTTAGTTAAGTATTGAGTTGTAATTTATGATAACTAGTTAGTGTTTAAATAAATTTCTTCATTAAAAAAAAACGATAAATATTGTGTGCCAAAACTTTTAGGACATACGTTATTTAAGCGTCAGCTATTGGGTTGCAAAGCTTAGATGATAAGAACAAAAAATTCTATATATACCATTTCATCGGTGAGGGAAGCAGCTATAGCTTTTTCCTACGAGCGTGCGGAAAAGTCCACTTTTTCACACGCATTTAAGTGTGCAAGTTGCACTTTTCCGCACGGCGTGCGGAAAAGTAAAACTACTCTAAAATCTTACAGGTAAGCAAGATTTATATGTATTTTAGTATTTGTAGGCTATTTCGTGCAATATACGAAGCCATTGCAAGTTTTAGTTTATTCTCTGTTTTGTTTGTAACTTCGTAATTTTTAATATTTTAACTAAAACACAAAAAAAATAAAAATTAATTACCCTGTATAATAATAATAAATGATTATGACAAGTCAAGCACCAATAGGTATTCTTGGTAATTTTAAAAAATTCTGTTATTATCCTAAATTTTATCATAATTCTATTTTTAGGTATATAATTATGATTCATTGTTTAACCTTTTATTACTGTAATACAAACTCTTTGTAATGAAAAATTATTTTCTAACTTTTAGTTCGGTTGCATATAAAAGCGTGTTTTTTAGTTTTTTTAAACTATTATTTATTTTTCATTTTTAGTTCGATATATCAATTAGTTTTCTGCGGACATGTGATATTGAAATGTTTCACGAACTATTTCGTATTCTAATCATTTCATTTAAAGCTTCACTGTTACATGTGGTTTTTCCCGTTAACTTAGAGCAGTCAAGTTCTTCAATCCGCATACCGTCTAATGATCTCACACGACTAAGTGCAACATAAGCTTGTCCAGCCGCATACAGTCGCGAGCCCAGATAAATAACTGCATGATCGACTGTACAACCTTGCATCTTGTAAACCGTCGAAGCCCAACTCAAGAAAATCTATAAAGGAATTTATTTATCCTGGCGATCCTAATCAGGATAACGAAATACGGTTTGCAGATTATTGCATTGTCATGGGTCCTTGATACGTGTGCAAAGTTTCAAAGAAATCGAATCGCTCGAAGTTGATGAAAATTAAGCTTAAAGATTCCGTTACACATACATACATACATACAACCCAAGCTAATAAAAGCGTGGTAAAAAATCAATATTTCTGCGTATCAGGAATTTTTGTAATTTTAAATAATCAGTTTAAGTATTACAAGTTTCCCAGTGAATATTTTACCCACCTTAAAACTCTTGAAGCTTTATTAGTTAGTTAGACCTTAACGTAAATTAATCTTTAACATCATCTTTTTACAAATAAGTTTTTGAACTTTAAAACTTTAATAGGATTTTACGGTTGGAGAGGTACAGTAATAAAGGTATTTTTGGGTTAAACAAAATTTATTAAAAGTAAAATATTAGTTATTTATTATACAAGGAAAAAAGTTAGATTTTTGTTTAAGGTTGTGTTGACTCCCGACGCGAAGCGAGGGAGACAATAAACGGGGAGGTAAAATCAATAATTTTTCCCGTGTATAATACACTATTTTTTTCTGTGATGGGAAAAACAACGACTTTTTACTAAAAAGAACATAATATTCGACAGTCGACTGGTATATTTGAAATACAATAAGACCTTGCATTACTATGGAAACCGTTAAGGAAATTATTTAGTATCGGCATAAAGTAACATACTTACGGATAAGAGAAACCATGGCATGCTAAAATTTTCGTACCGCTTTTGCGGCAGGCTTGGCAGCAGGCTTGTCATTTTTCCAGTTTACACTTTAAATGCGTCGGTCGAAGCCTCGCCTCTTGTAACATCAGCAGTGGGGAGACACGTAAGCTTACTGAAATGACTAACTGGCGGTATTTCAACGAGAAACGAATAAAATTATATTGGGAGTTTTCGCATGACCTGTCCTTTAACCGGCTATTCCATGATAACTCTTATAATTTCCTTACTCTATGGTATCGGTCAATGTAATTTTGTAATTTGACCGATCAAAATTAAAAAGTTGAAAGAAAATCGTCCGTTTAGTAGTTATTTGGAATAATATAAAGTTAAAAAATACATAACTGGAACTCCTAGTAAGAGGTGAAGTAATTTAAAGTAATTCTGTATAATAGATTATTCTAAAATTAAATATTTACCTTTAATTACGTTTATGTATGCCAGGGAAAAATGAACTTACCTGTTAATAGAGATACAATGTCAAAATTGTTTCCCGTCACGGAAAAAAAAACATTTTTATTTATATTTAAAGATCAAAAAAAATTAAATAAAAAAAAGTTTTTAATAATAAAAGATTTTGCTGTACTAGAAGCTAAAAAATAATTTGGTTTGCCCTAGCTACCCGATCGTACCAATCTTCTCATCAATTTGTTTTATTGATCAGACAAATAATCGTTAGGCGTAGCGAATCCAGAGTAAATTTTATGAAAGACATTTTACGTGAATAAGAAAGTCTCCCCTAAAACTACCCATATTTTTTTAGAATTATTCGTATCGATTGTGGATAGAAACAAGCTTCTTGAGTTTCTAGGTGAGTCCCAGATCGTTGCTCTTGATATATCTAAAGCTTTCGACCAAGTCTGGCATAACGCACTTCTTAATAAACTTCCCTCCTACGGTCTTCCAATTAAACTCTGGTCTTGGCTCTTCAGTTATCTTTCTGATCGACGTATATCAGTCATTGTTGATGGCCACACTTCAAGCTTTCACGAAATTAATGCTGGAGTGCCTCAGGGTTCAGTACTAGCACCAACTTTGTTTCTTCTTCACATCAACGACCTTCTTTCTTCCACAACCAATCCTATTCATAGTTATGCTGACGATAGTACCCTTCACTCCACTTTTCAGGTTCCCAAACCAATCTCTCAACCCGACTTGGAAAGCCAACGCAGGGCGATGCAGATATCTCTTTTACAGGATCTTAATTTGATATTGGATTGGGGCGCCAAAAATCTCGTTCAATTTAATGCATCCAAAAGACAATCGTGTTCCTTGTCGCGAAAAAATCATCAAACACTGATCCTTTGCTTATGAGTGGCCAGGTTTTGCAGAGCGGGGACACATTTAATCTTGTGGGCGTCACATTTGAGAATAACCTTAACTGGTATAAACACATCGTATCTATAGCCACCGCGGCTTCAAAAAGCTTGGATTTCTTTTCCGAGCCAAAAAGTATTTTTCTCCTTTCAATTTATACACTTTGTATGTGTCCTAAATTCGACCCTCTCTGGAATATTGTTCTCATGTCTGGGGAATGGCATCCCCTACAACCCTCAGCATTCTTGATGTCATTCAAAGAAGGGCTGTTCGTCTTATTAATGATCCTTTACTTACTCAAAGACTTCCTTCTCTTGCCGATCGTCGAGCTGTGGGAGATCTATTGCTCTTCTATAGATACTTATAGATTAGATTATCCAGTATAGTCCCTCCTCTTGCAGCTCCCAACAGAGAAACTCGTGGTGCCGCGCGTATGCATTCCTATACAGTTCAATTGGACAGTTTCCGATCTTCCCATTTCGTTCGTTCTTTTATACCTAGAGTTTCTAGACTATGGAACCTGCTGCCAGCGGAGGTCTTTCCTTCCCCCAAATCTTCAACTTTTAAGTCCCGTGTTAACAAACTTCCTCTTACCTTGCTTAAGACACCCACGGTACGTTAAGTATTTAGGCTTTCAGCCTTCGTGGATTGTCCAAACATAAAAAAAAATAGTAAACTTTATTTCTATCGGGTAATATTTTTCTCTCAATAGGCCTGTGAAACTATAGAAAATAAAACAGACAATGTTCATGCTAATCGTTTTGAGTTGATTTACAACACAAACAGTAAAATGCATTTGCTAAATGATATCGCTGAACAATACCTTTTTGGTTTAATCCCAAATAACCTATAATTCACTTTATCAATACAGGTTGAGTTTTAAAAACTTACAATGGGTATATTAAAAAATAAATAAAAAACCGTTTTTATTAAACCTGGGGGAATGTAAATACCGTATTTTTTAAAATATCTCCAGCAGAATACTGAAAATCGGTATTCGAGTACGAATAAAAATACCGAAAAAAAAAGTATTCGAATACCGAATATTTGAATACTTGGAACAAAAAAGTATTCGAATACTCGGATCGCCGGTATTCGAATACTCAAACAAAATATTCGTCGAATACCTTTGAAATATTCGAATACAGAATCCCAAATACTAACCAAAAAAGTATTCTGCCGAATACACATACGAAAACACAAATGTATTTAAATACTATTCGAATACCGGCAAAATGTATTCTGAATACTATTCAGAATACTGAGTATTCGAATACGACCCAACTCTGAATCTCCAGCAACCCTTTACGCTGCACCCCCAGTCAGTTAAAAATCTTAAATGGAGCACCCCTTATATGGCACATCTTTGGAAAGCTTATAAACAATCAAAGTCGGTCTATATAGGGTCACGACATTCGGCCATATTGCTTTGACGTGTTATGACGTCACATCTTTTTCGGCCATGTTGTTCAGTGCCGGAGATATATAGTTTATTGTATTAGTAGAACAAACGTTTACACAACCGCTTTTTATTATTATTAAGTTGTAAATTCTTTTGCTTTAAATAAAAAACATTTGGAATTGCATATTTCTACAAATATCCCTTCCAAAACAAAGCAAAATGAAATGCGCAAATTCTAGACGCCACTGAATTGATCATCAGCTTTGATTTTACCCAGTCTTGCCTACTTTTCTCCGTGGAGTGCCCTTCCTTGCGTCCCCGACCTCGAACCGCCTAAAAGTTGATGATATGTCGCAACCTTATACATATAAACTAACCTTGATAAACAATGGTTTTCGTTGGTCATGAAAAAGTTTTAGTAAAACCAAATTCAACCCTTAAATTTTAGAAAAATTACACTTTATTATTAATAATAATAATAATTTTTATTTCATCAATTTAAAAGTACAAACAGCACAATAATTGACGAAAAAGTGAAATAGTCCTTAAAATAAATACTACAAATAAACAAAACAAAATTATTTAAAAAACAGTCAAAACATTTTATACTAAAAATAAGTTACATAATAAGTAAGTAAAAAGTTGGAGTTCTTTATATCATCATCAAGAGAATTATAACATTTACAACAATTAAAATAAAAATGTTTTTGGTACGTTGCTGTCCGATGCCTGTCTGGCGCTAATAAAGCTCCATTTCTAGTGTTGTGATCATGTTGCATACCATTAGTTACAAATAAGCTTTTATTTCTATAAACATAAATGCACAGTTCCAAAATATAGGTTGAATAAAAAGTTAAAATTTTTAATTTCTTAAAAGCGTCGCGACATGTTTCTCTATGCGTTAAGCCACTGATTATCCGAACTGCGTACTTTTGAAGCAAAAAACCCTATTAACCTGAGCACCCCCACCATAACAAATAATCCCATATCGTAAATGGCTATGAAAGTATGCATAATAAAGAGTAAGTAGGGTGTCTCTACTGCAATGTTGGGACATGAAATTTAGAGCATAACAAGCACTACGTAATTTGGCACAGAGAAAATCTATATGCGAGTCCCACTGCAACTTAAAATCTAGATTCAAACCTAACAGTTTAGTGGTTTTACTACAATTATTAGGACTTGCCGTATTTTCAAAAAGTGTAAATCTATCTAATGTAAGTCGCCTTGATAGAGTATACAAAAGAGCCGTGGTTTTGCTTGTGTTTAAATTAACACAATCAAAAGCGCGCGAGAAATCCACAAAAACTCCCAAAACACAAAAATCATTATCCAAAGCATCAACAGTCCATTTTTGAAATGAACATGATGCTGTTTCAGTACCCTTATCCCTAGTAAAACCATGCTGCATAATTGATAATAACTTGTTATTTGTCAAGAAACATGTTAACTGTGTTTTTACTGGTAGTTCAAATATCTTAGAGATAGGCAAAAGTCGAGTTATACCCCTGTAATTAGTATACGAATTAGAATCACCCTTTTTATATATTAGTAAAGAATATCAGAAAATGTCCAAAAAACTTATAATAATAAAACTATTTAAAAATTATTAATAAATTAAAATAATACTTTCTCTCAAGCTTACCCGCCTAATAAAAAATTCGGGTTAGTTCTGGTTAATTCTTCATCTGAATTTTACCAAGAAAAAAGTTATAATCCGTAGGGTGTTCGAAAAGTTTTGAGATATACGTACATTTATTTGATTTTTTCAAAATGCTTCCACCATATTGAATACAATTTTCTGTTCTAACAAACCAGTCACTGAAAATAGCTTTCCACTTTTCATTTGAAATTTCAGCGCATATTTTATCCCAGGCCTCCAGTAGCGTGTCTTCAGTTTTAAACTTTTGTCCTTTCAGTTGGCTCTTGACAAAAGGAAACAACCCAAAGTCACACGGCGCCAAGTCGGGGCTATAAGGCAGATGTTCCAAAAGTCTCAAGCCTGCATCTGTCAAAAATTGACTGGTAAGTTCAGCTCGATGAGGTGGGGCATTGCCATGATGAAGGTACCAGCTAGCGAGTTGCGAGTTTGGGCGAATCACTATTAACTTTTCTATAAGTTTTAAAAAGCATATTGTAGTATACCAGAGAGCATTTACGGTCTTCTGTTCTCGGAGCACAACACGTTCAATTATTTCTCTTGAACCAAAGAAAACAACTATCATTATTTTTTTATAGATCTTGATTTGCGAACTTCGGTCGGAGTTTCTTCACCTTCGAGAACCCATATCTTATTCTGTTGTTTAGTTGGGACGTCGTAATAATAAAGATAAGTTTCATCTCCCGTGACGATCGACACTATGTCTTTAGATTTACCCTCCTGGAATTTGGACATCATTTTTTTATACCAATTCACTCCTTGTGTCTGCTGCTCGGGAGTTAACTTGTGTGGAACCCAAAGAGTACAAATTTTTCTAAAACCCAAGTGCTCATGTATGATCGTGTGTAATGTTGCTAAACTAATGTTCAATGTCTCTTCTAACTGTCGATAGGTAATTCGTCGGTTTGTTTCTATAGCTTTTTGAACGGCAGATATGTTTTTTGGGGTAACTACTTCACACGGTCGACCTGAGCGTGAGGCGTCTTCAAGCGAAAACGAGCCCTGCTGAAATTGTTTGTACCATCTGTATATGGTCGCACGAGATGGACAGTCATCACCAAGTATAGGCTTTATTTCTTCTAAACACTGTTCTTGAAATAACCCACATGAAAAGTTATATTTCAAAATTGCACGGCACTCGATAGTCGTCCACGACGTTATTGCGCTAAAATCGCTGGACACGAACTGGCGCAAAACTGATAGTTTACTAATAACTATGTAGGACTACAACATGTCATGACATGTACAAACACAAAACATAAATGTTACTTTCCTGCACCATTTAGTTACAATTACTCCTTTCTCACCCCATAGCTACAACCAAAATAAGGAAGATATGAATTTTAAATTCGAAACAAAATTATACAGGGTGTCCCAGACTATGTAGACAATCTTGAAAGCTCATATACAGGGTGTTTTAGAACTATGGAATTAGACCTCTAGGGGTTAGTCAGTGCAACAGTAGAAATATTGAGTATAGGGACACATGTCCTGAAAAGTGTCACTACGGTATTACATTCTTAAGACGCGTTAAAATTTAGAAAGACGATAAATTGTCTAAATAAGATTTATTGCATTATATTTTTGCCTTTGGTACATGAAGTCATAACAACAATTAATAATAAAAACAAATAAAATTAATTAATTAATTCAAAAGAAAAAAATAAATACATTTTTTTATTTATATTTAAACATTGGCATTGACCTTTAAGCATTTATTGTGATGATATCATGAACAAAAGGCAAAATTAAATGTATTAAATCCTACTTAGGCAATTCATCATCTTTCCAAATTTTAGCGCTTCTTAGGGCTGTAGGTGCCATAAGAGACACTTTTCTGGACCTGGGTCCCTATACTCAATTTTTTTTCTAGTGTTGCACTATAGTAACACTTGGATGGAGTGGCAATTATCAAAGGAGTTGGTGCACTTTGGTTCTATATGAATTTTAATTCTTGGGCCATTTTCTACTTTCTGTTAAAAATTTAAGTCAATCCATGCAGGACCAAAGACCTGCAAGGGTATACGCTTCATTTTCCGTACTACGACTAAAGTTTCACCCTGTATAAAAATGGAAAATATTAAAAGAAATAAAGACTTTTTTAAAAAAATTTAACCGACTTTTTAAAAAATCAGTATAACTTACTTAAAAGGTAAAAATTAAAAAAAAATAATAAGTCAGGTAATAACATATGGTATTAAAGTATAAAAAGGATTTGCTTATTTAGTTATTAACATTTAAGAGTTTGGCGCATATGTTATAAGCCGACTTCATTTTTTTAAACAAAATAATATTTGGCTTTTCTTTAGAAATAAAAGTTCAACAAACATTTTAAGAAAACTAAACTTTTATACTATGAAAAACTATTCTGTTCTGGCATAATACAATAAAGGTTAAGATTACTTTATAGGAAATTAATAAATAAAATATTTAATAAAAATAATTATTTTAATATGTTATATAAAAAATTTACTTACTATACAGAGAAGGTTGTAAACTCTAAGATTATGATAAAATAATTTTCCCCGGAAAATTATGAACAAATATTATTTTGTTTAAATTTAAAGTTTCAGAAAACAAATAAACTATAAAATTCATTTTTTTTTTATTTTTTATTTATCATTTTTAACTTTTTAGTAAGTTTTCCTTATTTTTCTAAAGTCGTTTTAATTCTTTTAAAAAAGTGTGTATATTTTTTGCTTTTTAGTTTATTTTTTGCTTTTTAATTTGTTATTTTTTTCCATTAATTCGGTAAAAATACACCAAAAGACACTTCCAGTATTCCAGTACTCTTTCAAAGACTACATCAAAAAGCACAGGGACGTGTAATTTAATTGGTTTGAAACGTTATAGACGATCATGCAAAACAGTCGCATTGGCGGTTTTAAAATTCATAACAAAAAAAAAAAAAATAACTAACCAAAACTAATCAATCAAATTACACGTTCCTGTGCTTTTTACTGTAGCCTCTCTTCAGTTCGGTAAAAGGAGTAAATATTGTTAAAGGAAGTAATAGAAATTTGTAATTCGCCCTCGTATTACCTAATATATTATTTGTTTAACGTTACACCAGTAGGTGGCGCTAGTACTCATAGAAACAACATCCTTGATGTTTGAGCATATAGCAGAGAAAAAACAATAGGTCTGGTACCTTTCTCTCTTGCGATTCTGACTCTTAATTTTTATGGGACCACCTCGAAAGTGCATTTTTTAAATAATTTTTTTTTTTAAATCGGTCCACAAAAGAAGAAGGAATCTCGTAACATTACATAAAAAAACGGAAGCGGCGAATTAAGAACCTCCTAGTATAACATATATTACATAATTTTTATTATGCCCTTTACGACATATTTTTCTTTGTTTCATCACCAAACATTTTAAAAGCACATATCTTGTATAGGTCATATTTAAATTAAACCCTTTTAGTTTGTTGTTTTTGTTTACAAAAACTAACCCCGTTTATGTAATATTTAAACTCTCTTTGCTCCTTTTGGCAAACAGCCTACAGTTCGCCTCACTCTGCATCTAGAATTAAATAAAACGAAACCACAATCTACGAAAAACTAAAAAAGCACTTCGTCGAAAACACATTATATCAAAGAGCGTGCGAAAATACAAAAGAGCGGTTTTGAAAATAAAAGCAACCTCAAGCTCTTTGCTAAAAAGACCCTTTATCGTTAAAATTAAATTATGACTAAAAAGCTCTATGGTTACACAGTATTTGGTAAAGTGTTTAGAAAATTAGATTTGAATAGTATAGTCTATGGTCGTTACCAAGCGTATTTTTGATTTGATTTTTTAAAACTCACTTTAAATGATTTTTTTATTTAATTCAGTTTTAATACATCTCTTTAAAGTTATACAGGGTGTCCGGGAAAATGTGGGAAATCTCTCGCACACGTATGGAACAGATGAAAATAACACGACAAGTTCCTATAAAATTTTTTCCGTTTAAGCCCCCTGCGGAGATATGATCCCCTAAAGGGGGCAGCTAGAAATCGATTTTTCGTGAATAACTTTTAAAGCGCTCTGTATAATTTGATAATATTTTAGTACGATGCATACTAGTAAAGACCTCTTAAAATAGTGCCCTTGAAACTTATGTCGCTTCTTTAGTTTGCCAGGGACGGACTAGTTTTCGCACATTATTGATAATATTTTTTACGCCCTGTATGGTGAAGACACAAAAATATGTTTTTGGGTAGTTTAAACCTTTGCTAAAAAAAGGTACTCTTGTTTGACATCGATAAAATGAGCCGTTTTCGAGTAAAAAATTATTTTAACAATAAGAGTTTATTTTTGTTTAATAATACAATATTTTATTTTCGATGTAATTTGTAATTTTTGATTCAGTATTGAAGTCCTCTCGTAGCAGGTCAGGAATTTGTTGCAAATGTCTTATTTTTACTCGAAAACGGCTCATTTTATCGATGTCAAACAAGAGTACCGTTTTTTTAGCAAAAGGTTTAAACTACCCAAAAACATATTTTTTGTGTCTTCACCATACAGGGCGTAAAAATATTATCAATAATGTGCGAAAACTATTCCGTCCCTGGCAAACTAAAAGCGACATAAGTTTAAAGGGCACTATTTTAAGAGGTCTTTACTGGTATGCATCGTAACTAAAATATTATCAAATTATACAGAGCGCTTTAAAAGTTATTCACGAAAAATCGATTTGCTAGCTGCCCCTTTAGGGTATCATATCTCCGCAGGGGGGCTTAAACGGAAAAATTTTATAGGAACTTGTCGTGTTATTTTCATCTGTTCCATACGTGTGCGAGAGATTTCCCACATTTTTTCCCGGACACCCTGTAGATGTACAGGGTGGTTTTTCTTTTTGGCTGAGATTGTAGATTTTAGGCTAAACCTTAAGAGACACAAAAACTAAAATACGTGTCTGGTTCTTTTTTTTATGCTTAGTTTATTGGGGCAATCAGATTCACGTTAACTTGATAACCTTAGAAGATACAGGGTGATTCTCAAAATTTGTCGATTTTTACTATGTCTACTTACTGGGACATTTATAGTAGTATTTACTGACAAAATGTGCTCAAATGCTTTCAATTCTGTTCGATGCATTTTTGGACTTTGAGCTTGTTATTGAACTATCGACGATAAAAGTATAAATATTTTGTATTTTTTAGTCTACACAGCTAAAAATATTTTAAATATATTTTAAGTGTATCAAATATTTAAATTTTTACATCCTTATCGCCATTAGTTTGATTACAAGCTGGAAAAAATGCATCGATAGAATGGAAAGCATTTAAGCACATTTTGTAATTAAAAACAGTGAAAAAAATTATTAAGTATTTAAGATAAGTGATTAGTTGCTATAATAAATAAATCTATTTTCTGTGGTTGTTATTGATTTGGTTAATCAATGTTTTAGTATTCTTGTTAAATTGTTATAGTTTTGCTATATACATAACCTTTAAAAAAATTATCCCTGGCCCTGTATTATGGTATACAGGGTCTCCTTACACTATTGTTTCACGAAATAACTTTGTCCGTGTACTAGATACAAAAATAAACTTAAAATTTAAAATGTTTATTTGGATACACCCATTTTATTGACAGTATAAGTAAATATACAAGGTGTCTCCAAAACATAATTTTCATTTTCAATCGAGTTTTTCTAAATAGAATACCCTGTATATTTTAACTCTTGTATTAAATTCTATATTAAAAATGTATACCACATTAAAACTGCAATACGTCAATTATGGCTAGTTTTTAGGTTAATAAAGTAAATTTGTTTCTAAAATTAACTAAATAGCTGACTCACCTATTTTTAGTTCTTATAATTGAAGGTAATTAACTACATGGTATTATACTAGTTGTCACTCTGGCAGTAATAAAATCATTTAAAAATTATTTAAACAAATATTTTTTTCATCATTTTAAATCATTAACAAGGATGTCAACATGGTGTTAATATCTTAAAACCAGCAATAATTGACGTATAGTGTGTTATATATTTTTAATGTAGAACTCAATACACCGTCAATACCTGTTTAAATATACAAGGTGTTCCTTTTAAAAAAATCTATCTGACAATAAAAATTATGTTTTTTAGACACTTTTGATATTACCTGGTACTGTCAATTAAAAGAGGGAATCCGAGTAAAGATTTCTTATGCCCAGTTTCACAATATATGGTTACCATCGCTTTTGGGTTAACTATTTTGGCAACACCAATCATATTTTGGTATTTCGTTGTTTTAATGGTAACAAACCTATGATAAATGTTAATCAAACATTGTAAAACTGACCGTTAGTTTAGGTTTATTTTTGTTTCTTATACAGGAGCAAAGTTATCTCGTCTATATATAGATTTGGGACACCATGTAGATGGCTGAGCTCTGCGGGATCTCTGTCCTCTATCTCAAAAATGGTTAAGCGCATAAAAATGTTTAAAACAAAAATTGTACCAAATTTTAGGCTCTAAATTATTATAATAAATATTTCCTACTCCAAAGAGGGCGGCAGATTCGCAAAAAATACATTTTTTGACATTTGACCTTCACGAACTGACGACGCATACACGAGATTTTATGAGACTTTTGACACAACTGCAAAAGGAAGGTGTATACGAAATAGGCTTATCTGCGACCGGCTCATCTACGACCGATCATTCCATCTAACTCCTTTGTTTTACGGCTCTGATACTAAGTCAATTCGCCAGTTCTCCTGTTCCGGTCATATAGGCTATTGCTTATAAGCTTTCCCGGCTTTGTCAGTGGAAAATCTGGATAATCGAGCTTAAAACTCCCAGAGTTTTTTAGCATATGAATAGGAGACACTTCAAACAATCAACAACAGCGATAAACTTCTGAACATGCATAAATTGTGGCTGTCAAGCCAAGGGCTGCTACTGGTATCGCGCATAACCGTCACTTTCACCACTGTTTTTCCGCAATTCATGTGCACCTCCTCGACCATACGAAGACACCATGTGTTTAACACTACAACGTAAAAACCTCAGGCTTTAGAAATCTTCACTCACAGCACTTGGCCTCAGAAGAAAGAAGCCCCAATTTAGCGTGAATCTTTCTCGATCCCCAAGGGTTCAGCAACGTCCGTACGACTCCTTCAGTATATGTATGTGTGTATTCGTCTTGGGTTTAATTATTGAATTTAAAAAAGGCGTTGTTTACCAGAACTAACCATTCGCAAGTGTGTATTAGTCTTGGGTTTAATTAAGTACCTACCCTTACTACCCTCTTCTGATTCTAAGAAATATCTCTAATAGCCCACCTACATTTTGACAACAGTGCGTCTTAAATTTAATGTATTCTAGACCCACCAGGTAGAAAATGGGGGTTTAAAAATCGGTCGCAGATAAGCCGGTCGCTGTTGGACCGACACCACAACTTTTCCAGCTTATTATCTCTCATTCAGAGGTCAAACGCTTATATTATGGCTGGACTAATCTTTTATTTTTAGGTTTAAGTTAGGTTTAGGTCTGTTTTTTAGGACGTTTTGGTTTGAACAGTTAATTTTTTAACTAAATTGATATAAAAAAAACAAATTAATAATAAATGGGTTTATTTTAAACAAAGTTTTAAAAACTATAAAAAGAAATTTATATAAACATGGTCTGTTAAAATATATATTTTTTTAAATATTTTTAGAAGTAGGTATAACAAAAGCCAGAAATTTTGCCTTTTATTTAAGGATATTTTATACAATGATAATTATGTTTAGACAATAATAGTTGTTCCATTAATCTTTTTAATGGCACATTCGGTGACGTCAGCAACAATTCCAGTAGCTTCGACGACCAGGTTCAGCAACCTCACCTCCAGTGCACAGAGCCAAAGATGGAAGAGCTTTGGCAACATACAGCTTAATCTTAGCTACGTCATTCGTAATTTTTAGTGGAAGAGACAGAGTGTCGGCTGTGATAGCAGCAGTTACGCCAGCTAAGCATGTTAATTCTTGAATTAAGGGTTTAACTGCACATGCTTGAATTTGGTTACCTAGAAAGTAAAAAACATTGTTAGGTGAATCCAAAAAAAAATATACATATGTACATTTAGAGGTATATTACATAGAGCAAATGTTACCAAAATAAGTATGTTTAAAAACTAAAAACAGCTTTATATGCAACCGAACTAAAAATTAGAAAATAATTTTTCATTAAAAAAAATATTGTCATTTCATAGTAAAAAGCGTGGGGTGCATTTTACTATTTTTCATAACTTTTCCATCATAGATATTTGCAAATATAATAATTATAACATTTAATATATTTATCACCCCACGCTTTTTACTATGAAATGACAATATTTTTTTAATGAAAAATTATTTTCTAATTTTTAGTTCGGTTGCATATAAAAGCGTGTTTTTAGTTTTTAAACTATTAATTATTTTTCATTTTTTAGTTTCTGCTACTCTTGACAAAATGGCGAAAAATTTTTTAATGAACAAGAGTGGCAAATTTTAAAATTTTCCAACAGATTGCAACTCACTAAAAATTTCTTCTTCATTAAGTAGCAAAGTTTGAAATTTTGCCAACAGATGGCAATCCAGGCAATGTTTGGACCGTTGCCAATATATTGCAACCCACTAAAAATTTCTTCTTCATTTAATAGCAAAGTTTGAAATGTTGCCAACAGGTGGCAACCTAGGTGTTGTTTTTATATTTTTATAATATAAAGGAAATTTTTTTCCTGGCGATCAAAAAAGAATGTTAATTTTTATTAATTGCACATTATGTATTATGTATACATTACACATAATGTAATTTTTATTATGGAATCCTTGAACTAATGGTGCAACTAACCCTATATTTTTATTGTTCATAAAAATTGAACACCCATGGTGCAACTAACCAGAATTATGTAAAAACTAAAAATTTCATTCTTCATTTAATAGCAAAGTTTGAAATGTTGCCAACAGATGGCATCCTAGGTGTTGTTTTATAATATAATGGAATTTTTTTCCTGGCGATTCAAAAAAGATAACGGGATACTGTTTTAAGATTATTGCATCTTCATCGGTCCTTGACACGTGTGCAAAGTTTCAAAGAAATCGAATAGCTGGAAGTTGGTTAAAATTAGGCTCAAAGATTCCGTTACATAGATAGATAGATAGATAGTTACAACCCAAGTTAATAAAAGCGTGTTAAAAAGGTTTTTAAAAGCATTAGGTTTAGCGTTGTTCCTAAAATACAGAGCTGTAACTTGTAGAAATAAATCTGTTTTTATATAATACAGTGCTTGTCTAAATTCAGGTCCGCCCCTCCTAAGTTTTAAGATTTTTTGGTATTTTTTCATGAAAGTTTGAGGACTGCGGTGAGACAACATAAACCAAATTTTAGACAGAAAATGACAGTTATAAATGTCAAACTGACAGCTGGGTGCCATTTTAAAAGAGAAATTAAATGAAAAGGAGGGTCTTGTGGCACATCATTTTAAAGCTCCTGACGAGTACTTTATAACCCTAGAATATAAAGTCAATACCTTTACCTACTACAAATTGGCGGTACTTTGAATATTATCTAAAAACCTCATTTAGATGGCCGTATTTCCAAATGTAATAAAGTTAGATACACTTAATGTGGTATTTTTTAAAGCTCTTTTAAGAATTTACTTATTGGTAATATTGGTAATACTATACAGAGTAAAACAAAAGTATAATTTTTTTAATGACGCGCCCTGTATATTATATCACCATTAAAAGATAAGACCTTTAAGAAAATACCACATAAGGTATATTTACCTATATTAGTTTTAAAGAAATGGCTATCCAAATCGGGTATTCGGGTAATTTTAAATTACCGCCATTTTTTAGGAGGAACTCATCAAGAGCTTTAAAATGATATACCACAAGAGCCCCCTTTCATTTATTTTTTCTTTTCGAAATGGCGCCTAGCTGTCACTTTGACATTTATATCTGCCATTTCTTGTCTTAAATTTGGTTTATGTTGTTTTACTTAAATTCTTAAATTTTCATAAAAATTACTAAATAATTCAAAAGTAAGAGGGGGTTCTGACTTTAGACAAGCACTGTATACTAATACTTTAATTAAATATGGCAAAACTATTTATTGCATTACGTGACTAATTTTTCCCTAATTTAATCAAATTTATAAAGTCCAATGACTAAATAGACAAAAAATGTACGCCACTGACTTTTATGAACCTATTTAATATAGGCAAATTAAAAAAAGTTTTTTCCAATGGCTAAATAGACAAAAAATGTACGACACTGACTTTTGTGAACTATTTAATATAGGCAAATTAAAAAAGTTTTTGGGCTTTCAATTTTTTTCTTTGTACCTTGTCTAGTTCTTTTTTTATCTTCAGACATCCCACGAAGGCCTATGCCTAAATACCAGAGTACCGTAGGTGTCGGGTTATTATATGTTTAACCCATTGTTTTCCCTGTTCCGTCAACGTTGTCCAAGCACTGAAACAGGCAATTATGCATTTTACAGCACTTTATAGACAACGCGGTAGTGCCACCACGGTCGTTATTATTAAATAACTACTACCTAAATATGTCTCATCAAGTTCAAAATTTTGTGATTGTACAGCGAATAGTCGGCCTAGTTGGCCGATTATGCGTGGATCATAAGTTGCTCGAAGCCCACTAAACATATTCCTCGGAGAATGATGATTTTAATAAAACAGTTAAACAAGTTTTAGACTTTGTTTTGGGGGCAAAGTCTTTGTACAATAAATAGCTAAACAGTACTAAACACAAATATTATGATAGTTTGAAATTTGGGCCCTCTCATCTATCCAAAAATACCTTCTAGAAATAGTACCTCTAAATGACCCGATATAAAAACACAAACTAGAATAAACTTTTACCACCCTGTATCTCTCCAAATCATCCACTTTTGGACTAACGTAAGTTAAGTTAAATCCAGTGCCGTATTATCCATTAGGCTGACTAGGCTACAGCCTAGGGCGCCATGAGAAAAATAGGCGGCAGACAGGGTAGTAATAGGCGCTAGACAGAGGTTTTTTATCAAATTTAATTTGGGGTAGTAAAGTTAGGCGCCTGAAAAAAAAAGAAAATAATAGGCGCAACGGAGGTGAGGACCTTTTTTTTTTTGCTCGTCAATTTTTTTTGTCACACAAAATACAAAATAGGCGCTTCGGAACTCGTAGCCTAGGGCGCCTCATAGGGTTAATACGACCCTGGTTAAATCATTATATTTTAGCCTCAGGAATTATTTAATATAAGCAAAGAGGTCGCGTATGCTGGAACAAATTAATCTAAAATTCAGTAATTTGTTTCTTTGGAAATCTGTTTACATACGTGGATCCTTATTTTTGGCTGCGGTTTATGGGAAATTTATATATACAGGTTGGTCCAAAAATTAGCGAATATTTTTTTTAATGAAGACACTTATTTTCTTTAAATTTTTGAATTTGGAACTTAATTCTAACTATGTATATAAAAAAATCTATCATTCTAATTAACGACAATGAAAAGAATTTACTTCTTTTAATTTAATATTCTAAATGGTTCTATTTATGTTTGTTTTAAATCCCTCTTCGGTTAAAAAGAAGGTTTAGTTATTTTTCCTTTAAACTAAGTTGTGTGATTTATTACTGTTAAACAGAGGCGCACTTACAGCTTTGCCGCCCATAGGCTATTTTATTTTCGCCGCCCATTTCCTTATTTCCTTATCTTTTTCCATCTGAAAAAATTTGAAGAGCAGAAAAAAAAGAAAAAAAAGGTCCTCACTTCCATTTCTTTCAATTGTACTAAATCCAACAAAATTATTCATCAGACATAATCTGCCGCCCCCTAAATGACATCTGCCGCCCCCTAAAAAATGCCGCCATAGGCTTCAGCCTACTCAGCCTTTGGTAAAGGCGCCACTGCTGTTAAACAATATCGGGCTAAAACAAATATGCTGCTTAAATAAATGCTTACCTAAATCAAACACTTGATCAAGTGTTGAATTAACGTCATTAATAATGTTGTTGACGTATTTCTGAGCTTTCTGAACTTGAGTATTGACGCAGGTAGTTGCATTCTGAAGAAAGTGGGCAGGAAGATTAGTAATGTCGCTTACACTGTTTCCAATACAGTCAGTTATATCAACAGCTAAAAAAATATGCATTATTTACAGTCAAAGTGGTTTAAACCTAATGCCGCCGCCAGACATTGGGCCAACTACGACAAACTTTGGCAAACAACCATTGTGTAGACGGGTAGTTTGTTTACATTCGTCTTGATTGACCCAACTTTTCTTGAGTCCGCTTGCTTACAAATAGTTTGCCAAATGTTTCGATAAATAGTTCGGCCACAACTTCGCCCAGCGGCAGCAAAAATGTTAAGAAGATGGTTGAGTTATGATTAATGTATACCGGGTAACATTTGATGATGTAACCTCCTTTAATACTTTCGTATTTACTAGGTAATATTTTAAAAGTTTCAACCACCAATTTTCCTCGTAAGAAATAGTATGGCTTTTAGAAATTAGGTGGAAGGGAGGTATTTATTATTGAAAAATTAGATAAAATACCATACCAAAAAATGGTTGGTACACAAAAACCGTAAATTGAATATAAAAAATTTAATTTATTAAATTTGTTTCAAATTTAACAAGAATAAAAAAAAATATATTTTTATTTTAAGAAAGGCGATGGCGAATCATTTTTTTTCTATCTATATTTACTCCAAGCCACAGGTGAAAATTTATCTTTTTTTGTATAATGAAAATAATTTTTCATTAAAAAAATATTGTCATTTCATAGTAAAAAGCGTGGGGTGCATTTTACTATTTTTTCATAACTTTTCCATCATAGATATTTGCAAATATAATAATTATAACATTTAATATATTTATCACCCCACGCTTTTACTATGAAATGACAATATTTTTTTTAATGAAAAATTATTTTCTAATTTTTAGTTCGGTTGCATATAAAAGCGTGTTTTTTAGTTTTTTTAAACTATTAATTATTTTTCATTTTTTAGTTTCTGCTACTCTTGACAAAATGGCGAAAAATTTTTTAATGAACAAGAGTGGCAAATTTTAAAATTTTTCCAACAGATTGCAACTCACTAAAAAATTTCTTCTTCATTAAGTAGCAAAGTTTGAAATTTTGCCAACAGATGGCAATCCAGGCAATGTTTGGACCGTTGCCAATATATTGCAACCCACTAAAAAATTTCTTCTTCATTTAATAGCAAGTTTGAAATGTTGCCAACAGGTGGCAACCTAGGTGTTGTTTTTATATTTTTATAATATAAAGGAAAATTTTTTTTCCTGGCGATCCAAAAAAAGAATGTTAATTTTTATTAATTGCACATTATGTATTATGTATACATTACACATAATGTAATTTTTATTATGGAATCCTTGAACTAATGGTGCAACTAACCCTATATTTTTATTGTTCATAAAAATTGAACACCCATGGTGCAACTAACCAAATTGTGTAAAAACTAAAAAATTTCTTCTTCATTTAATAGCAAAGTTTGAAATGTTGCCAACAGATGGCATCCTAGGTGTTGTTTTTATAATATAATGGAATTTTTTTTCCTGGCGATTCAAAAAAGATAACGGGATACTGTTTTTAAATTATTGCATCTTCATCGGTCCTTGACACGTGTGCAAAGTTTCAAAGAAATCGAATAGCTGGAAGTTGGTTAAAATTAGGCTCAAAGATTCCGTTACATAGATAGATAGAAAAAATGTGATTTGATGCAGGCGAGACATTTCTCAAATGTAATAAAAATATTTAAATTAATATTTAAGTTATATAAAAATATACAGGGTGTACATTAATTCAACCGACCAACTTTAAGGGGGAATCTACAATAAAAAATAGTAGTTTTTAAACCACAGGGTGTTAAAATTTTAAAAAAATTATCGTTTTTTAATTATAACTTTTATGCCAAATAAAATATTTTTAAATTTAGAAGACATCCGTATGCTTTAGAAACATTTTAAACATAAATGAAAAAAATAAATTTTTACCAATGTCGTCCATAAGAGGTTTAGGGTAAATATTATTTAAGAAAAAAATGGTACGCCACCTCATTTTTCTAAAATAAAAAAAAATTTTAAGTCCCCGTTTAGTTTGGGACAAATTTAATCTCTTAACTTTTTCTTTGTTTGATGTACGGTTTTTGCGTAAATAAATAGAAACCATTTTTGGCATGGTCAAATTTCCATCTAATTAAAGAATAAATAATAACTAAGGTTATTTTTTACTGTAGAATTTAATATTAGCAATTTTTTTTTTTATCTCTGGACAAACCACGAAGGCTAAAAGCCTAAATACTAACGTACCGTGGGTGTCTTAAGCGAGGTAAGAGGGAGTTTGTTGACACGGGACTTAAATACTTGAAGATTTGGGGGAAGGAAAGACCTCCGCGGGCAGCAGGTTCCACAACCTAGAAACTCTAGGGATAAAAGAACGAACAAAGTGGGTAGTTCGGGGCCTGTCCAGTTGGACCGTATAGGGATGCATACGCGCGGAACCACGAGTTTCTCTGTTGGGAACCGTAAGTGGAGGAACTATACTGGACAATTCTTCAGAGCAGAAGCCATGGAAGTACCTATAAAAAGCGATAAATCCCCCACAGCCCGACGATGTGCAAGAGAGGGAAGCCTTTCTGTAAGTGAAGGATCATTATTGAGACGAATAGCTCTTCTTTGAATAGAATCAAGAATGCTTAGGGTTGTGGGGGACGCTATGCCCCAGATATGAGAACAATATTCCAAGGGAGGTCGGATTTGGGACACATATAAAGTGTATAAATTAGAAGGGGAAAAATACTTTTTGGCTCGAAAGAGAAATCCAAGCTTTTTTGAAGCTGACGTGGCTATAGATACAATGTGTTTATGCCAGTTAAGGTTACTTTCAAATGTGACGCCCACAAGATTAAAGGTGTCTTTGCTCTGTAAAACTTGGCCGCTCATAAGTAGAGGATGAGTATTTGATGACTCTTTTCGCGACAAGGAACATGATTGTGTTTTGGATGCATTAAAATGGACGAGATTTTTAGCGCCCCAATCCAATATTAAATTAAGATCCTGCGAAAGGGATATCTGCATCGCTCTGCGTTTGTTTTCCAAGTCAGGTTTAGTAATGGGTTTAGGAACCTGAAAACTAGAGTGAAGGGTACTATCGTCGGCGAAACTATGAATGAAATTAGTTGTGGACGAGAGAAGGTCGTTGATGTGAAGAAGAAACAATGTTGGTGCCAGAACTGAGCCCTGAGGGACTCCAGCATTTACTTGGTGAAAGCTTGAAGAATGGCCGTACACAATAACTGATATACGACGATCAGATAGATAACTAGAGAGCCAAGTACAGAGTTTAGTTGAAAGACCATAGGAGGGAAGTTTATTAAGAAGTGCGGCATGCAAGACCTGGTCAAAAGCTTTGGATATATCAAGAGCAACGATCTGGGACTCACCTAGAAACTCAAGAGACTTATTCCAGCAGTGTGATACGAAGGAAAGAAGATCTGCTGTAGATCTTTTGTGGCGAAATCCATACTGCCGGTCATGCAAAATTTTGTGTTTTTCTAAGTACTTAAGAATTTGTGAATTAATTAGTTTTTCCATTACTTTGCAAAGAACTGAGAGAATTGAAATTGGTCTATAGTTAGATGGAAGAGATTTAGATCCTTTCTTGGGAATAGGTTGAACACGTGCAGCTTTCCAGCTTTCCGGAAAGATACCTGTGTTGTAAGAAATTCGAAAGAGCCGAGTTAAGATAGCAATACAACATTGACCATGCCAATAATTTTTTATTTTTTTATGCAAAAACCGTTCATTAAACAAAAAAGTCAAGACATTAAATTTGTTCTAAACTTAACGGGGATTCAAAACGCAGTGGCGTTAATTAAAAAAAAAAATATATATATATATATATATATATATATATATATATATATATATATATATATATATATATATATATATATATATATATATATATATATATATATATATATATATTTACCCCAAACTCCTTTTGGACGACACTTGTAATTTCAATGGTAAAAAATGTCTACTGATGCATAGGAGGATGTCTTCCAAATTTTTAAAAATATTTTAAATGGTATAAAAATTCTAGTAAAAAAAAACGATTTTTTAAAATCTTAAACGCCCTTTAATTTAAAACTAAGACGTTTAGGACATATGTTCATACGAAGTTTTTTTCTTATTTTTATTGTAGAATAACCCCTTAACCTGTATATTGCTTTTTGTTTTTAATATCCCGTATTTCAAAAGTAAGACCTCATGGACATAGATTTATACCAAGTCTATTTACCTATTTTTAATTGTAGAATCATCCATTAAAGTTTATCGGTAAAGTTATAATATAAACGTAAGAATTGAATGAGAGGATCTTTTTTACTCAAGAACAAAATTTAATTTTAGCAAACATGTATTTGTATAAGCTAAAAACATTAGATATTTTCTTTTTGTACAACCTCCAAAAAGTTATTTATTAATATCTTTACCTTTTTGAGCAGCTTCATCTTCCAACTTCTGAATTGCATCCAAAAAGGGTTTGATGGCTGCTTCTAAGGCTGCTTCTACGTTTTGTACTATATCTTGTGCCGTATGATTAATTTGATCAAGCAATCCATCAATATCCTTGAGGGCATTGACAACAGAATTTTTACAATTTCTTGAAGTTTTTCCAGAAGCTTAAGAGCATCTGTTACTACGTCTTTAATTTGTTCTTGTTCAGTATTTATGTTGTGGACCACCGAACCTTGAACCTAAATACAGTGTGTCTACGTAAGTTTTTTTTATCTTTGTACAAACCACGAAGACTAAAAGCCTAAATACTAACGTACAGTGGGTGTCTTAAGCGAGGTAAGAGGGAGTTTGTTGATACGGGACTTAAATACTTGAAGATTTGGGGGGAAGGAAAGACCTCCGCTGGCAGCAGGTTCCACATTCTAGAAACTCTAGGGATAAAAGAACGAACAAAGTGAGAAGTTCGGGGTCTGTCCAGTTGGACCGTATAGGTATGCATACGCACGGAACCACGAGTTTCTCTGTTGGGAACCGTGAGTGGAGGAACTATACTGGACAATTCTTCAGAGCAGAAGCCATGGAAGTACCTATAAAAAAGCGATAAATCCCCACAGCCTGACGATAGGCAAGAGAAGGAGGCCTTTCTGTAAGTGAAAGATCATTAATTAGACGAATAGCTCTTCTTTGAATAGAAGCCAGAATGCTTAGAGTTGTGGGGGAAGACACACCCCAGATATGAGAACAATACTCCAAGGGAGGTCGGATTTGGGACACATATAAAGTGTATAAATTAGAAGAGGAAAAATACTTTTTGGCTCGAAAGAGAAATCCAAGCTTCTTTGAAGCTGCCGTGGCTATAGATACAATGTGTCTACGGCCAGTTAAGGTTACTTTCAAATGTGACGCCCACAAGATTGAAGGTGTCTTTGCTCTGTAAAACTTGGCCGCTCATAAGTAGAGGATGAGTATTTGGTGACTCTTTTCGCGACAAGGAACATGATTGTGTTTTGGATGCATTAAAGTAGACGAGATTTTTGATTTTGTCCCAATCCAATATTAAATTAAGATCATGCAAAAGAGATATCTGCATCGCACTGCGTTTGTTTTCCAACGTGTTAAGGTGTTAAGGGAAGAAAGGATACGATTAATGTGTTTTACCTTAAAAATAATAATATCGGACATTTTATAAGGAACCGGGGTAACCGCTGGAATTGGATGATTTACGGAAGGGTCAAGGGTTGAATTGACAGCAAATTGTTTCGCAAATAGTTCTGCCTTTCCTTTAGCGGTAGAAATAATTTCATCTTCCAAAGTTAGTGGTGGGAAAGAACTGGTACAAAAATTCCTACTTATGTTTTTCGCAAAGGACCAAAAAGATTTGCTGCCATTTGCGCAAGAAAGAACTTTGTTTTTAATACGATTGTCGAAAGAGGGCTTCAGAAATTATTTGATTGTAGTAGTTTCTTGCTTCAATGCTGGCCTGTCGGTTTTCTGGACTAGGATCCTATAGAAACTTCTTGTGAGCCTGAACTTTTAAAATTTTAGCTTTATCACAAGAAGTTATTGTCATATTTTTTTCTTAGTTTTACCAAAGACAATTGTAGTTAGTGAAACTACAATTGTCTTTGGTTTTACGAAAAAGGTTTTTTTATTAAAAGGTTTGCAATGTCTAAAACTTAAAAGGGTCATCAGATATCAAATTGCATTGTATTATCTACGAGGTTTGGCAAAAAACTGGGAAATTTACACAAGAGTAAAGTACTTATACAGGGTTTCGCTAAAACTTCTGTACAGTGCGTCCAATCTTACTTGTCCACATTTTAAATGTCTGTAACTTTTTATTTCTTTACTTAAAAAAATTATCCGAAAACCAACTTGTACAGTGAATTATCAAGTTCTTCTTTCTCTTATAAAGATTACAGAAAACAATTTTATTAACAGAATATATTACCATAACTTACTTTTGGTAAATAGGACACCCTGTATATTATACAACAATAAAAAATGTCTTTTAAAGAGCTTTGCAAAAATACGTCATTTAATATATCTGTCTTGAATAGTTTCGGAAATATAATATCGTCGGCTTGCTGCAAAAACTCACCAAGTCACTTTTTGGCTTTTACTTTGTATTTATCCAAACAATTATATGTTATAAACCTAACATTTTTTAACAAGGTATAATTCATGTGTCTCGACGATGGTTGTTATCCATTGAAAAACTATTTTGATTACGAACAAAGATTACTATCCTTTGAACATTGGCCTATGATAGTTAGTCCGAAAGATTTAGCACTGGCTGGTTTTTATTATACAGGGCGAGCTGATATAGTAAAGTGTTCAATTTGTCATGCAGAATTTTATGATTGGAAAGAAGGCGATGATCCGCTCTCAGATCATTATAATGGAGTTGCATCCTGCGCACTAGCTCAGATTTTATGGACTTGTCGAAATTTTGAACAGAAGCGATTGACTAAAACAGCTGATTCTAATTTAAATAATAATAATAAAAGGATGTTTATTAAGTTTTTCATAGTTGGCATGATTTGTTTATATCTTATGAGTCACTATGAAGATATTATAACCTTCCTGCAACAGTTTAGCTCATTCAAGTTTCAGTCATGGCTCTGTTAAGTTCGTCATACGTCGTATTAGTAGCTTTAGTGCAGAATGTTTTTACATTCATGCGCCTTATAATGCTCTAACAGCTTCGATAATGTTAGAAACCAAGGATTTTCCTTCAAATAATTCATGGCTTACACTACAATATGAGATAATAGACAGGAACCACGTAGGCGTTTTCAAGACACTTGTACCAGCATCAGCTCAAAAATATCTCCGATACAAGGTTAAATTCCATTATAGAGATCAAACTTTTGGTGAAACGGAATGGCAAACATTGATAAGCGAACCATGTGTCAACGTAACCACTGCAGAGGTTCCAGCAGTCGGTATCCGCCTAGATGATAATTATTATAGTTTAATTATTTTTATTGCTGTAGCTTGTAGTGTATTACTATCTAAACTTGTATATAAAATTGCTAAGAGTCAATGTACAATGTGGTTTAAATAAAAATAATATATACAATGTGTTTTATTATTTACCCTTCCCCCGCGCCGCCCTCGCCCGATCCCGGTGTTGCCGGGTTAGGTCTAGGACCGTACGTAATGACGTCAGCAAATATTGACATGTGCCCGATGTTGCCAGGTTAGGTCTAGGGCCGTACGAAATGACGTCACGTATAATATTGACATTTGGCATTTGACAAGTGACATTTGACAGGTGACAGGTGGCATTTGACATTTGACAGGTGACAAGTGACATTTGGCCACGCCCTGCACAAGAGACGCAGGCGCAGTACCCTAAATATGGAGTTGCGCAAGATTCCTAAATAATTGCTCTGACGTCAGAGATCTTGAGATAATAAGCTCCTCCGGAGGTGGAGGTTGCTCAATCCCCCATCTATCCCTTCTGTGACTTAGGGAGGTCAATTTAACGTCATTTTGTCGTCATCTTATGACCTCTTTGCTGACCAAATATGACCAAAAATGGCTAAAAAGGGACGTCAATAAGACGCCAGCTTGCTGCTTGGGTATGCTACCAAGTTTCATAATTTTCTAAATATTAATTCTTAGATCGCTAGTACTACCTTAAGAACCACCAACAAAATATATTTCCTTGCAAAAATGTATTGTCCATCTCTGACCGGTAGATATTACCTTTTACTTTATTTATTTTTAAATTTACCTCGGGCTTTCTTAAATTCTCGTAGACAACTGTTTTTGGTAAATTATTTAGGTCTTTTAATACTACAACTGATTTTTCAGCTTAAATTGTTTAAACCTTAAAAAAGTTATAAAAATATTGCGAACCGTATAACTGTAAATTGTGATATCTTTAATATTAGGAGTCTAGGTGTAGCATACGTTTATATATTATAACCAAAATAAAATATATTTAAATGACAATGCAATAAATATATTTTTTAATGGCAAGAGAATAAAGTATAACTTAAAAAAAGATATAAAGAAAAGCCGTCGTACGTTACTTTTTTAATGCACAATACCTCATAGTTTCTTTGGCAAAAGAACAAATTACCTTGGTATTATTTAAAATAATGACATGACATTATATTGGGTAGGTTTAAATACTATATTTACAAAAATGTTATCCAATATGACTATAATAAAATCTAATATGTAAAACTTAAATATTAAGTTCTAAATAGTTTAAGTTACTTGAAACGTGCAAAATATTTACTTACCCAAGAAGAACGTTGCCCTTGTAAGGTATCCTATGCGATATTCTTAAGGAATTATTTTCAGGATTGTAAAAAGTAAGGATTTCATGTTTGGTTTCTTGCACTAAGACGTTCAGCCAGACAGATAAATTTGTTCCGATCATGTGCATAAGTCCGAAACGGGCGGCTAATTTATGCTTATATACACGCATTTGCTGAAAATATGTAACAATAAGTAAAACAAAAATACAAGTAAAAAGCTAATTTTTTAAGCTGCAGTTTAATAACAAATAAGCTTTTTTCTACATTTAACTACAGTGGCGAGCAAAAAATTAGATCAGTCGAAGTTGTGATTTTCTAAGATGTTGGGATCATTTATGGAGAGACATACTTAAGACCAAAAAATTGCCCAGAAGCTAAAAATGTTATTATTGCAAGAGTGGAATAGAATCTCGACCATAATGGGATTCTTCATTTAATTGACTGTATGTCTCGCCGACTTCAAGCAGTCAGTAATTCAAAACAAAAGGAAAAAATAATCACAATTTTAAAGTAACCTAAATTTTTGCTGGCCAGTGTATTACAGTACTTACTTCATTATTAAGGAATATGAAATACATTTGTATAAATATAAAGGCCATTCTGGTTGCTGGAGTTAAGGCCAGCAGGACGTTGTGACATTTGGTGTCTCTTTCTAGTTCAAAATATTGTCCAAATTCTAGACCTGAGTATATCATACTACCTATTCCGAACGCTAAAACAATACCAAATAGAACTAGGATGATTAAAAGATGTATAGAAGCAATTCTAATTCTAATTTTAAAAAAATTTACACTAAACTTTTGGTTTCAGTAGATACACATTTTTTTAGCAGTACCTAAGGTATTTTACTTTTAAAAATACCATAAAACGCAGGTAAAATATTATTTTGTGTAACAGCAGAGAATATTAATGTCTAAACGACAATATTTTAATGAACAGGAAATAACGTTATAGATAACTACAACTTGATAAACAATAAAAGTTTATTCACACAGACAAAAAACTGCGGATCGTGTATTAATAAATTATGAAATCCTTAATCTTACATAAAACCTATCATTTTACAGAGTATCCGCTAATTATTGGTATAGAGAAACCACAGATACCTATATGCAAAACTTAAAAAAAACAGGACGTCAAAGTAAAGAAAATATTTTATTGAGTATTTAAATTAATCAACATTTTATAATAAAATTATTAAATAATATTGTGAACACCTAGTATAAAAAAGTATACATTTTGGGAATTTTAAAATAAGTATACATTTTAACTAGGTTATTTAACATTGGGAATTTTGCTAAATAAAGATATACGTGAGGTTTTAAGGTTTTTAAAGTATAAATTAAACAATTTTCTAGGTTACTCCTAGAATAATAAAATAAAAACATTAAACAAACTGGGTCGCGTAGAAATGCAAAACAAACACTGGAAAATTTAATATTTAAAGGAGAAAGAAATTAGAAAAATATTAGATAAGAAGTAGGTTGTAAAAGTGAAGTCAAGTAATAAGTTAAAGTTTTAGTTAAGCCCCGTACGGGCTACCCCTAGTGGTGGGTATGCCCGTACAAAATTACGAAGTTAAGTTAGTTCCCGCCATTTAGTTAAAAATGCAAGATAGTTTTATTGTCCACCAGTCTCATGGTCCAAGAAGATAGTTCCATATGGTACATTTATCCAAGTGACGTAAAGTGGCCCTATATGTATATTTTAAAATTATACGTCATAATATAATTTAAACAAAATTACAGAACAAAATCGCCTAAGTGTTTCAATTTTACCAATATTACAACTTTTTTCAGATACAATTGTTGAGGACATAAAAATGCTTTAAGATTATTAATTTTGAGAGTAGTCTGTGATTACACATTATAAAACCAGTGGTATCTTTTTTATGAATGTATATATATAAGTTATAAAGTACAAGTTGGCCCTATTTAAATTTGATTATTGTAGTTTATTTTAAGAGATAACTTTACTTAAGTACAAACTGCCATTTTTTTAAAATACAAAGAATAAACTTGCTTTGCTTTGTTTTATCATAACAATAAAAACATACCAACAGCTCCCATTCTTAAATAAAAACTGCCATAATGATTTTGCTTAGACACAGAAAAGGACGAAATTCTTGGCCGGTATTTGCGTGTATCACTGCTTGTACCACTGCTGGTACCACTTGTACTATTGGAATCATTATCTGACTCTTCGTCTGATATAATGTCTTCTTTGGTTGAGACGGATTCTGTAAAAAATAATTAAATAATAAAGTTTTATTAGGCATATGGATAAAAAACTTATGTTTACTTTTGAATTTAACAATTTTAGCTTTTAAATTTTTGTTTATACAAGGTGATCACAGTCAAAAATCGTTTACGAAACTTAAGGCTGTGATTCTACATAAAAAAATAATGGTACAGCCTAATTTTTTTCCAAATATTTTCAGTTTTCGAGCTACAACCCCACAAACTTCAATTTTTATGTGCTGGTTTTTTTGTTTACTTAAGCAAAAACCTATATGACTCATATTTGGAACATAGACTAAATCGAATGCGCTCCATTATTTTATTATTAACTAACATTGATTGCCGCTAGAGGGCTCTTTACCTACATTAAAATTTGTTTTTATTATAATTTTTAAGTATAGCTAGCAACTCAATTTTTTAGCAAGTTTTCTAAAAGACCTGTAAAGGCTATTAAAAAAGGAACTTTTCTAGATTAAAAATTGATGAATAAAGGTGCTTTTTATTTAACTAAAAAAAAAATTAATCGTTATATACAGGATGTTCTTAAAGTTGAGTCGTAAATTTAAACAGCTTGTATAACTCATAAAGGAAAGTCAATTTATTAAAATTTGTTTAGATAAAGGTTGTAAATTTGTTTTATAAACAAATAAAAAATTTAAAACCACGGGCAATAAATAACCTTAAAAAATTGATGGGAGCAGGTACCACTTAATGACAATTAATGACATAAAATAGTTATTTAAATTGGACAACAAATGGACTTATTTACTATAATTTCTATACAGCTTTTAGTTGTTACCACATCTTATACAAACCACATAATAAGGAGATTAGACCAATATGAAAAATCTGAAATTTTAGAACATGAAGACCATAGAGAGATTTTAAAAGACACTAAGACAATTTTTCTTCCAGATATGATAATATTTTTTAAACATCCGAAAAAAGAAACGCGTAAAAGAAGAGCTTTCGGATGTAAAGTATTCGGACCAGAAGAGAAATATTGTTTATTAGAAAATGATTTAATACTAAATAATGATGATTACAGACTTTTAGATGATGAAAAATTTAATGTTACTGCATTAAATAACACATTTTTACTTGAACCGGATATAGAAAATAAAAGCGATATTGATGCAATTAAAAATGAAGAAGATAAGTCTATTCTAGTAGTATTAGTTAATATCACTGATAGTGAAGAAGAGTCAGCCAATAAAACTATGAATAAAGAAAAATGTAAAAATATAGATGGTAAAGAGGAACAACAAATATTTTGGCATGATCAAAAGAGTAAAGAAGAAATAAGAATATTACAAAGTAAGGATGAAATAATACCTTCTTTTTAACCAATTAAAGAATATTTGTTTACTTTATTATCTTAATAATTAAAAATTGTTATCCCTATTCATGTTTTAAAAGTTTGTATGTAGTTCTTTCTGCTTTCCTATTATTATTTGTTATTTTTTGACAGCCCACAAAGGCTTAACGCTTAAGTATCAAAATGCTGTGAGTTCTCTGTTTCTACTGGTAGAGGAGCCCACAATGCTAAATAATGATTTACTCGAGCGTTATAGAGACCTATTGGGTTGCAAAGCTTGGATGATAAGAAGAAAAAATGCCAAGTGTATAATGAATATCTTTTTATCGATGGCAGAAGCGCCTATAGATTTTTAAATATGTAAAAAAAAGGTATTATTTCGGCTTGTTTAGCCTCGTGGTTTATCCAAAGATGAAAATATTTTTAAAAAATGCTGTTAATATTACGGCTTATGGAAATCGTTCGAAATCATATTTGGATTAGATATTTTTCGTTATCCTTGAATTATTTTATTTAAAATAAAAAAATAGACACGCTCAGGATTGTCAAAATGTCGTTTTTTTTTACAACCTTGTACCCCTCTTGCTTTCTTTACGTCCCTCTCAAATTATCAGATTGATGGAATAGCTTTTTAGCATATAATTAATACACCCTATCTTAATCTGACGCGCTCGAAAATTTCTGATAAATATAATTTTGTTTATTACGATCGGCCATGTATACGGGGCTCATATTTAGTAAAGGTACTTAACTGGGTACAAGGTATCCTCCAATACATAAATCTGCCGCGCTGTAGTAAGTACCGAAATCCCCTCTTGGGCTCCCCTACCATAGAGTTTAACCCATCTTTTCCCTGTTCCCTCAACATTGTCCAATTCCTGAAACATGCAATTTTTTGCATTTCACAGCACTTTTTAGAAAACGCGATAGTGCAATCACGGACTTTATTTTTAAATAACTACTACCTGTTTCCTGGGTGGCGATCGAACCCGGATCTTCCGATTTACTGTGCTGCCAGGAGAAAAACATTTATAAGGTTCTAGATAAATATTTTGATATCCAGATTTATTGGACATATGAAGAGTGATGAACAATATTGTTCTATTTTTAGGTAAAATTATGCAAAAATATATGAATCATGAAGTTGATCCATGCAACGATTTTTACGGATATGCCTGCGGCAATTGGAAGAACTATTTTACAATACCACCAGATCGCTCGACCTATGACACCTTTGAAATAATAAGGGAAAATCTAGATCTAGTCTTAAATGAAATTTTAAAGAACGAAACAGATTTACCAAAAGATTGTGCAAACTTAAACAAACCGCTTTTAAAATATTTATTTTGTACGAAAAATATACCCAATGTAACTCTAGACGCAACGATTAAGGCTAAATATTTTTACCAGTCTTGTATGAACGAAGAGGCAATATTAGAAAGAGGCACCAAGCCATTACTTAGCATTTTGGACATTTTAGGTGGTTGGCCAATATTATCTAAAGATTGGTCGAAGACGAGATTTAATCTGTTCAAACTTTTAGCAAGGTTCAGTATGTTATTCCAAAACATGTTATCTAAACACGAATCATAGTTTTTCAAGTATTTGTTTAAAACTAACCTAACTGGTAACCGTTTACATTAACAATAGAGTTTAAATAAAAACTCAGCTCCCGCACTCCGTAATTCGATAGAAAGAAGAAATAGGCAGGAAAGAAATTTCCTTTCTATTTCTTGTTTTTACTCTGTATCTTTCTAAATAGTTCGTAACTGAAAAAATAATAGACTACTGGACCTGAAAACGTTGGGTTCTTGTGGAAATATGCACCCTGTTATAGAAAAATGCACTTGTAATTTCTTAAAATATATATATTTTGCCTATGTTTCATTTATTTGGCATATTTACTTAGATTTTAATCAGTCCAAGTCCAATAAATTTCCGGATTTTAATAGTTTATCTTTTGCTAAATTAAAATGTATCTAGCTTTTTTCTATTTTGTATAAAAATTATAGGAGAAAAACAGCGACAAGATTTGCGTATAAAAAGGAGAGAGTTAGCGGCATAATATATAATATAATAAAATATTATTAATCCCTTTGAATTAGCAAAAGTTGAAATTAAGTGGTGTTTTAGATTGCATGGATTTAATGAAAAAATTAATTAGTGAGCTCAAACCTCGTCTAAATGTTAAAGTTTAAACAAAATACAATATAACAACATAACATAAACGAATATATTATTTTCACAAAACGCTAAATAAAAATTTGTTTATTTCCGCAAACACCCGCTTATAAAAGAATGTAAACAAACGTCCAGCAGGTAAGAAGAGAGAGATCACTTTATACAAAACGCCATACAATAGAACAGGATAAATGACAAGAAAGATCCAAATCACCTTTCTATTTCCGGGCGTTCGTGTTGTCCATTCGTGAGTGCGGAACGAGCCGAAAGACTTTACGGAGTTCGAAATAGACAGGAAATAAAAAAATAGAGAAGATTTTTTTTCTGGCGAGATACGGAGTACGGGCTCTGCTTTGCAAAAAGTCTATCGCCTTATTCAGAATAAAATGATTCTTAAAATATTTTAAGAAGAAAGTTCAAATATACCTATGTTTTAAATGTCGTATCTTTTAAGATACATGGTAGACATTTTTTTAAACAATTATCTCGTTTTTTGTAACATTCATGTAATACTACTCTAAATAATATAATAAAATTTGGTACACAGCCTCTATGCATATCCAAATTACGTTTTGGACTCAACTTCAACGTCGAATAACTTTTGAATAAGTAAATTTATTTAAAAATCTTTAGAGACCTTTTGTGTAGCGCATCAAATTTGCTTTAAACATGTATATTGGATTTATTTAAATAATTATACTTGTAGTTGTAACAAAAACCCCATTTTAAGAAATAAAATTGAAAAAATATTTCAATGTTCAAAGTCCGATTAAAGGGAAACGGTTTAGACTTATAATTTACCGTATTTAAACTTTTAGTTTTAGGATTTTCAATATCAAACATTTTTTGTGTTTTTCCTAAAATTTTTGTAATTGGACATGTTCCTTTATTAATAACACTTCTAAAATATTATTTCAGACTTCGGTTACTAAATAATGACGTAATTATATCACAGTGGATTGGTCCTGATATGAAAAACGCGAACCAGTACATAGTCCACTTAGATCAAACAACCTTAGGATTGCCAACCAGAGAATACTTTTGGATCCTAAAAATATAAAGTACGTTCGTGCATATAAAATATTAATTATGGGTACAGCACAGCTTCTTGGAGCAAACTTGACGGATATCGAATGTGATGTTGATGATATGGTGGGTTTTGAAACTATGCTTGCTAAAATAATGGCATCTTCAGAAGAAAGAAGAAATATATCAGATATTTATCTTAAGACTGATTTGTCTTCAATGACCTTGTATTTTCCGCAGTATGATTGGGAAACCTATTTTAATATAGTGTTAGGTAATTTACAAATTAAACAAAAAAATAATGTGAAGTTATTCATAGCTTTAAAAAAAATCGTTATACAAGTTTAGTATACATGGTGATTCAAAAATCGATGCCGCACTTCTTAATAAACTTCCTTCCTATGGTCTTTCAACTAAACTCTGTACTTGGCTCTCTAGTTATCTATCTAATCGACGTATATCAGTTATTGTGGACGGCCATTCTTCAAGCTTTCACCAAGTACATGCTGGAGTCCCTCAGGGCTCAGTTTTGGCACCAACGCTGTTTCTTCTTCACATCAACGACCTTCTCTCATCCGCAACTAATTCCATTCATAGTTTCGCCGACGATAGTACCCTTCACTCCAGTTTTCAGGTTCCTAAACCCATCACTAAACCTGACTTGGAAAACAAACGCAGAGCGATGCAGATATCTCTTTCGCAGGATCTTAATTTAATATTGGATTGGGGCGCCAAGAATCTCGTCCATTTTAATGCATCCAAAACACAATCATGTTCCTTGTCGCGAAAAGAGTCATCAAATACTCATCCTCTACTTATGAGCGGCCAAGTTTTACAGAGCAAAGACACCTTCAATCTTGTGGGCGTCACATTTGAAAGTAACCTTAACTGGCATAAACACATTGTATCTATAGCCACGGCAGCTTCAAAAAGCTTGGATTTCTCTTTCGAGCCAAAAAGTATTTTTCCGCTTCTAATTTATACACTGTATATGTGTCCCAAATCCGACCTCCCTTGGAATATTGTTCTCATATCTGGGGCATGGCGTCCCCCACAACCCTAAGCATTCTTGATTCTATTCAAAGAAGAGCTATTCGTCTCATTAATGATCCTTCACTTACGGAGAAGCTTCCCTCTCTTGCCCATCGTCGGGCTGTGGGGGATTTATCGCTTTTTTATAGGTACTTCCATGGCTTCTGCTCTGAAGAATTGTCCAGTATAGTTCCTCCACTTACGGTTCCCAACCGAGAAACTCGTGGTTCCGCGCGTATGCATCCCTATACGGTCCAACTGGACAGGCCCCGAACTTCTCACTTTGTTCATTCTTTTATCCCTAGAGTTTCTAGATTGTGAAACCTGCTGCCCGCGGAAGTCTTTCCTTCCTCTTCAAGTATTTAAGTCCCGTGTCAACAAACTCCCTCTTACCTCGCTTAAGACACCCACGGTACGTTAGTATTTAGGCTTTTAGCCTTCGTGGTTTGTCCAAAAATAAAAAAATAAAAAAACTAAACTTAAGGGTGTGATTCTACTTGACAAAATAAGGGTAGAGCTTCATATAATTTTTTTTTAAAATGTCATTCGTTTTCGAGTTAAAAGCAGTCAAAGTTTAATTTTTATTTTGGTTTTTTCGCCATATTGCATTTATTTTTTAACCAATCCAGTTGATATTTGGGAAACAAATCGAGCTTTGCAGATTCTAAAATTTTAAGGCAAAAGTACTTTTTAAATACCGCCAGAGGGCACTTTTCCTAAAACTTAAAACGTAAAGCTGGAGGCGCCATTTTATAGACAATCAAAAACCTAAAAAATAAGGTATTTTTTAGGTAAGTCCATAAACCTTACTGTTTAGGCACCAATAGACATCAAAGTTTTCATCAATTTCAAATTACCTACATACATACAGGGTGTCCAGTAACTCAACCGACAAACTTTTACGGGGCGATTCTACAACAGAAAATGAGAAAAAACTTCCATTATAAACATATGTCCTAAACGTCCTAGTTTTTGAACTACGGTGTGTTAAATATTTAAAGAAAAACTTTTTAATTTTTAACACCTCGAAAAACGAATGACATTTTTGAAAAAATTTATATGAAGCTCTACCCTTATTTTTGTCAAGTAGAATCACCCCTCAAGTTTCGTGATCGATTTTTGAATCAACCTGTATATAGTTATAGTATATGCTCGCCCAAATAATGGCATCTTCAGAAGAAAGAAGAAATATATCAGATATTTATCTTAAGACTGATTTGTCTTCAATGACCTTGTATTTTCCGCAGTATGACTGGGAAACCTATTTTAATATAGTGTTAGGTAATTTATAAATTAAACAAAAAAAAATGCTCAGTTATCATAGCTTTAAAAAAATCGTTACACAAGTTTAATATATAAATTTTTAAAAGGCCAGCAATATTTAAATTTAAAAATAAAAACACCAAACTCCATATATAGGTAATTTACAAATTGAACAAAAAAATGTTAAGTTATTCATAGCTTAAAAAAATCGTTACACAAGTTTAGTATACATGGTGATTCAAAAATCGATGCCGCACTTCTTAATAAACTTCCTTCCTATGGTCTTTCAACTAAACTCTGTACTTGGCTCTCTAGTTATCTATCTGATCGACGTATATCAGTTATTGTGGACGGCCATTCTTCAAGCTTTAACCAAGTAAATGTCCCTCAGGGCTCAGTTTTGGCACCAACACTGTTTCTTCTTCACATCAACGACCTTCTCTCGTCCACAACTAATTCCATTCATAGTTTCGCCGACGATAGTACCCTTCACTCCAGTTTTCAGGTTCCTAAACCCATCACCAAACCTGACTTGGAAAACAAACGCAGAGCGATGCAGATATCTCATTCGCAGGATCTTAATTTAATATTGGATTGGGGCGCCAAGAATCTCGTCCATTTTAATGCATCCAAAACACAATCATGTTCCTTGTCGCGAAAAGAGTCATCAAATACTCATCCTCTACTTATGAGCGGCCAAGTTTTACAGAGCAAAGACACCTTCAATTTTGTGGGCGTCACATTTGAAAGTAACCTTAACTGGCATAAACACATTGTATCTATAGCCACGGCAGCTTCAAAAAGCTTGGATTTTTCTTTCGAGCCAAAAAGTATTTTTCCGCTTCTAATTTATACACTGTATATGTGTCCCAAATCCGACCTCCCTTGGAATATTGTTCTCATATCTGGGGCATGGCGTCCCCCACAACCCTAAGCATTCTTGATTCTATTCAAAGAAGAGCTATTCGTCTCATTAATGATCCTTCACTTACGGAGAAGCTTCCCTCTCTTGCCCATCGTCGGGCTGTGGGGGATTTATCGCTTTTTTATAGGTACTTCCATGGCTTCTGCTCTGAAGAATTGTCCAGTATAGTTCCTCCACTTACGGTTCCCAACCGAGAAACTCGTGGTTCCGCGCGTATGCATCCCTATACGGTCCAACTGGACAGGCCCCGAACTTCTCACTTTGTTCATTCTTTTATCCCTAGAATTTCTAGATTGTGAAACCTGCTGCCCGCGGAAGTCTTTCCTTCCTCTTCAAGTATTTAAGTCCCGTGTCAACAAACTCCCTCTTACCTCGCTTAAGACACCCACGGTACGTTAGTATTTAGGCTTTTAGCCTTCGTGGTTTGTCCAAAAATAAAAAATAAAAAAACTAAACTTAAGGGTGTGATTCTACTTGACAAAATAAGGGTAGAGCTTCATATAATTTTTTTCAAAATGTCATTCGTTTTCGAGTTAAAAGCAGTCAAAGTTTAATTTTTATTTTGGTTTTTTCGCCATATTGCATTTATTTTTTAACCAATCCAGTTGATATTGGGGAAACAAATCGAGCTTTGCAGATTCTAAAATTTTAAGGCAAAAGTACTTTTTAAATACCGCCAGAGGGCACTTTTCCTAAAACTTAAAACGTAAAGCTGGGGCGCCATTTTATAGACAATCAAAAACATAAAAAATAAGGTACTCTTTATTAAAGTCCATAAACCTCACCGTTTAGGCACCAATAGACATCAAAGTTTTCATCAATTTCAAATTACCTACATACATACAGGGTGTCCAGTAACTCAACCGACAAACTTTACGGGGCGATTCTACAACAGAAAATGAGAAAAAAACTTTATATAAACATATGTCCTAAAGGTCCTAGTTTTTGAACTACAGTGTGTTAAATATAAAAAAAAAAACTTTTTTTTATTTTTACCACCTCGAAAACGAATGACATTTTGAAAAAATTTATATGAAGCTCTACCCTTATTTTGTCAAGTAGAATCACCCTCTTAAGTTTCGTGATCGATTTTGGAATCAACCTGTATATAGTTATAGTATATGCTCGCCCAAATAATGGCATCTTCAGAAGAAAGAAGAAATATATCAGATATTTATCTTAAGACTGATTTGTCTTCAATTACCTTGTATTTTCCGCAGTATGATTGGGAAACCTATTTTAATATAGTGTTAGGTAATTTATAAATTAAACAAAAAAAAAATGCTCAGTTATCATAGCTTTAAAAAAATCGTTACACAAGTTTAATATATAAATTTTTAAAAGGCCAGCAATATTTAAATTTAAAAATAAAAACACCAAACTCCATATACAGTGTGGTTCATTAAGTATGCAACAAATGGAAAACTTTTATTTGCAATTGGTCTAAAATTTTTATTCTTTATAAAAGTTGGTGCATGACCAGTTTTATTAAAAGTTAAATGATATACAGAGTAGGTCAAAAAGATTAAAAACCGCTTAAGAGTAGTACCCTTATTTTTAAAAATACAACAAAATGTTAAATAAAATAGTTATTTAGAATTATGTCTAAATACCAAGTCATGGCCTCCTATTCCAATTTTTAAATTTTTTTGGAAAATTTTGAATTTACCCTGGATGATACAGATTTTTATTATTCTGATTCAATATTTCTTTAAAGCAGTTCTAACCAACTGACTTTTAAACAAATTTAATCAAATCGAAGCGAATTTGTAAAATTGAACTGCAATTATATTTTTTAGCTTACCGCTAACTTCAAGTTTGTTGTAAGGATATTTAATAGGGTCCTAAAATTATACAAATATGCTTTTTATCAAGGCAAATATACTAAAAATAAAAAATGCGTAAAAATATTCCTTATTTACCTTGTGAAATTTTTGTTTCAAATTTTTAATAAAACTGTAGAACAGAAAAATTAAAATTTAAAAAATAATAATAAAAACTTAAATAGGCCATGATTTGGTATTTAGGCATAAGTTTTGATTCTAAAACATTTTTAGATTTAAAATTTCGTTGTATTTTTAGAAATAAGGGTACTTTACTCCTAAGCAGATTTAATCTTTCTGACCTACCCTGTATACTATAAAACTTTTAATAAAACTACTGCTAATACAGTTTCGGACCATGCACCAACTTTTGTAAAGAATAAAATTTTCTGACAAATTGCAAATAAAAAAGTTTCCATATGTTGGATATTTAATGGACCACACAGTATACAGGGTGGTGCATCGCCATACTGGCCATAGTAAATCCCATGTAAATTTTGATACCTTTAAATATTGGCTCTTTATTGATTTTACAACAAAATTGTATTAGGCTATTTTGAAGGCATTGATAAGATAAGCTTACACACTAAATTTAGTTATTTTCTAATAAGCCAATTAAATGTTTTTCTTTTCTATTTTCATCCAATATTTTTATTCAATACTGGTGGTTTCATTACGGTATGTATCCACTGTCAGGTATGCAACGATTTTACAAATCGTTGCATACCTGACCACCATAACGAAATTTAGTGTGTGAGCTTATATTATCAATATATTTAAAATAGTTAGATACAATTTTGTTGTAAAATCAATAGGGAAGCCAATATTTGACGGTATCAAAATTTACATGAGCCTATGGCCAGACCTGACGATTCACCATCCGGTATGTGACATTGTATTAATTATATTTTAGGTACAAAAGTTAGTCTTCGAACGCCTGTTGCTGTTTACTGTGTTAAATATTTTCTGGAATTGGTATACCTTTTAAGTAATACGGATCATAGAATTCTTCAAAACTATTTAATTTGGAGGTTTGTCCGTCATAGACTTAACAATTTAGGTTAGACTTATTAACGATTAACTTAGAATTTTAGGTAACGTGAGCACTGGTGTGGTAAGCAAATGATGTGGTGGCGAGGTGCTGAGCTATTGGCAGATGATATTTTGAAAGCTTTCGAAAATTAAACATGTTGAAAACTAGTGGTATTTGACTGACACCACACACAATTTTTAAACACCATTACATCGCCAGTTCACCTCAATAGGGGCAGTCGTATTTATTTACGCGTGCTTTAAAGATTTACCTGTCCCCTGATTACCATCTTGCCGCCACGTTACTTGCTTACTACTTTAGTGGCCTTGAATTTACAGTTGATCAAATGTACAGTGACGGAATTAAAGTCTCGTACACCTAATTTTTCCCAGTGTGATGTTGGCTTTTGCGTACCTGGATCACCTGGAAATATACCTTACTTGACAAATTGTTATCTGTCACACATTTCAAAATTATATTATTTTACTTTTTTAAATTTGGAAAATGAATGAACTAGAGAAGGCGAGAGTAATTACTCTATTCGAAGAAGGTGTTTCTCTGGGAAGAATAGCTCAGCAAGTTGGGAAACCAAGAAGCACTCTTCAAAGCCTCAGAACTAAATAGGAAAATATAGGATCAGCGGAGAGAAGGGCTGGAAGTGGTAGAAGAAAAATTTTAAACGAAAATCAAGATAATGATCTGACATTTTTGACCGATATGAATAAAGAGCAAAGAATGGGGTTTGCACTGGAATATTTACCGCAAGGTATGGATTTTTGGGAAAGGGTAGTATTTACCGATGAGAAGATTTTTAATCTTATTATAGCGGGCAGATTAGAGTGTATAGGCCGCAAAATACACGGTACGAAGAAAGATATACCCAACATGTTAAAACAAATGGAAGATTTTCTGTTAATGTATGGGGGTATATGTCTTTCAGAGGGCTAGGCATATGCCACCGTATTCGAGAAAGATTTAATAGTCAAGCTTATATACAAATACTCCAAAATGTTATGTTGCCATCGGTAAACAATATATTTGAACAAGAAAATTTTATATACCAGCATGACAACTGCTTCGTCCATACACCAAGGAGAAATTCGGACTGGCTACTGGAAAATAACAATTCATTGTTACCTTGGCCCTCAAAGAAGCCCTGATATCAATCCAATCGAAAACGTTTGGGGATATATCGTAAATGAAATTAACAAGAACAACGATTTCCATCCACAAAACAGTGATGATTTGTGGAATAAAATTGAAGAAACCTGGAATAATTACAATGTTCACCATGCACAAATGCTGATTGCATCAATGCCCACATGTTTAAACTTATTAGTGGAAAAAATGGTGCCGCTTTGAAATGTTAAGCCAGTGTTTTCTCTTTATTATTTGAATAAAATAAACTATATATTTATTTTGGAGTCATGTACTTTATTGAATATTAATTAATGTGAGAAAAAGGTAGAAAGCCAAGTTTACCAAAATATTGAAAATTGACATAGAATGTTAACCTAAGTGTACGAAATTTTATTTCCGTCACTGTACCTATAAGGCAAGATTCACTGAAATGGAGACGCAACTGACGTGGCGGAGAGGTAGTGAGTTAGTGGCGGATAACGTCTTCCATTTGCCACTGGATCACCACCTGGGCGCTATCGCCATGTCACTTGCTTACCTTTTCAGTGCTTGCCTTGCCGCTCAAGGATTAACAATAATTAAAGGCATTGAAAACACGTATTTATATTCAGCAATAGGTAATTTTTTTGACATAATTTTTTATAATATGATATACAGTTTTTTTTAATATAGTTTAAAACATGTTGTGTCCTAAAACTGAAATAGGAATCTTATTTTTAAAAGAAATATTAACCAAAACATTTTTTCCAATTGGGTGAGCTACCATTATACCATTTAAAAATTAATATTTTTTTAATATTAAATTAAATAAATTAGTTTTTGTAATAAACTTATAAAAAAAAAACATAGGCCACAAGCAAACGTAATATAATACAAAAATGAAACATGAAAAAATCTATTAAAAAAAACGATAAAGATTTAAACAATTATTTCATATTTTTAATTAATTAAAATTGATGTTGTAAACCAACCAGAAAGTTTTCAATATAAATAAATTGAAAAGTCAGTATTGAATTTTTATTTAGCATCTTTTTTATCCTTAATAACCTCACTTAAATGCTTTTAACTTTATTGACTGTATCATACTCAAAATTTTGATGTTCTATGTTTTAAGTTTTCAAATACAAGGTAGTAAAATTTAAAATATATATATATATATATATATATATATATATATATATATATTTATAACATCTGTGATACCACTTCAGAATGTCTGTTGGTAAAATATTTTAGATCACCAATTTGCGAGTTTTGCATTAAAAAAATTGTAAAAAACTCTTTTACTTTGGGCACTATAAATTGAGAAAAACACCTGGTTTAAAAAGTTAGTTACGTTAGTTACCACAATAAAAAATGTATTTTATTGGTTTAAGAAGTCAGTTTACGTAGTTAGGGGTCGTTTATTAATCACGTGAGGCTTAAACGGGGGAGATGGAAAGAAATCACCAAACTTCAGCAAGGGAGAGAAAGGGTGTGGTAAAAATATCACGTGTATTTTTTTCGTTGAATGTGCGTGCGATTTCGACCGAAGATCATGCGAAATTTTGTACAAAAAATACTTTCGACAGGGGATAAGGGGAGGAGTAGTTTAAAACTTCACCAAGTATCACTCGGGAGGAGAAGGGGTTAACAATTTGTTAAAAAACATCACGTGATTAATGGACGCATTTATTATTAATATAAAGTGCCCAAAGTATAGTCGCGAAGATAGATTTCCTAAAAAAAATAGTCGATTTTTTGGCCCAGTCCAATGTTTTCACATAAAAGCATCGTCAAAAAAATACTAATTTAAATGTTAGAGACATACAAAATAACACAATAATTTTTCTTAGATTCAAGATTTCTTGAAATCAAACAACGTTTCAATTTTATCCTCTATGGACGAGAGAAACAGCCACCCAGATGGCAGTTTTGTATAACTCAAGTTAACACCCATATGGGCATGGCCATTGGAGCTCTTTTCGTTAAAAAGTATTTTGATCAGACGAGTAAGAATGACACTATTCAGATGACCCAAGCCCTTATGGGGTCATTTAAAAACATTCTAAAGGAAAATTCATGGTTAGATGAAAATACCAAACAATATGCGAGGATGAAAATTGATAATATGGATTTAAAAATCGGATTCCCTGATTTTGTCCTAAATTCTACAGGTATAAGAATTTCTACGTCTACAAAAAACTTCATATAGTTTTCTATGTATTTTTGTCTCCTTAAAATAACTCAGACAATGAAACTAATTGTACTACGGGTTGTACAACTCGAGTAGATTCCAGTGACGGCTCGCGGGTCTAAAAACAGGTGTAGTGCAGGAAGGGAAAAAAGCGCCTTCACCAATTAAAAATACTTAACTATCAAAAGTCTAAGTAAAAAGTCTTAGTAAGTATCTAAACCTACCTAAATTTGGTAATTTTCTAGAAACCTGCGGCAACTCCGATTTTGACGGAATTTTTAGGCGAAAACGTTTTGTTCTTGACTTCATCAGACTTAAAATTTAAACTAATCCTGTTTTTACAATATTCTCCCTTTTTTGCACACAATTCTTGATTTAAAGCTAAAGTGGCACACAATATTTGATTTTCACCTTTTAAAACCCCGTTTTTTTACGTATTTTACATTATTTTTGCATTAAATTGCATAGCTATACTTTGAATTATTTCAATCCCAGTGTGCCATGAAGCCCTATGTGTATGTATGGTTGCCGCATTATCAAAGAAAAGCCACCCAATTTAATGCAAAAATAATATAAAAACATAGAAAAAAGGTAAAAATCAAATATTGTGTGACACTTTAGCTTTAAATCAAGAATTGTGTGCAAAAGAAGGGGGAATATAATGCTTAGTTCAAGTTTGAACTTTGATGATAAATATCTCGAGAACGAAACATTTCCGCCAAAAAAAATGTTTTAGATTCGTGATCAGCGCCCCAAAAGCCCCCGTATACCAAATTTCGTTAAAATCGGAGTTGCCGCAGGTTTCTAGAAAATTACCCTAAATTTTATACACCAAATCAATCCTTCTATCTTTTATTGCAGCAAATTTATCAATTATATCTTCATAAAATGGTTGAGTTTTTATCAGTTCCTGTTGAAGCTCCTTTTGAATTGAAATATTGGCCAAAGATGAAAGTCTATCTTGGGATATAGTGTGTCTTAAGAAAGTTTTTAAACGCTTAAGACAAGAAAAACTCCGTTCCACTAACCAGAATTAATAATCAAAATCCCGAGTACTAAAAAATACACCTCGGAAAAGTGCACTTCACCTAATGGATAATGTTTATTTTATAGTCTCTAAAACAGTCGGTGTGTAAAGGCGCTAAGGCTAGAGGTTTACCACCTGATACTCCCACCCGCGATTCTGGCCGCCGCGCCGGCAAGTATAGCGTTGCCATGGCAACGGAGCGCCAAAGCGTAAACAAAGCCCCGCATGAGGTGATTACTTCGGTCCGTTTTATATTTGCAACACACTTGCTGATCGCGGATTGTGATGTCGCGTTGCTGAGAGCGGAGGAAAGCGACTCGCGCCAGCGGTTAATTTATCTGCTGGATTTTCCATGGCGAATTTTACAAATAAGGAATAGAAATGAGAAAAATAAATTCAATAATAGTAATATGTTTTTTTATCTTTTGTTATTTATTTTTGGTGAAGTGGCTTCACTTACTACACCTGAATAGCCGCCACTGGTAGATTCGACCGTGGAAATGTTGTTCGATACGGTTGAATCGACTGGAAGTCTTTTTTTTTGTGCATAATTTTTTAATATTTTCTTCTCTCAATCCATTTCTAGAACTTTCAATAAGATACTACGATGTAGAAGTCCACCCAGAATATTTTTTGAAAATGTTTTAAGTATATTACGCCACTTAAGCAGAGTTGAACAAAAACGATTAGGGTCCGAAGTTAACAGAACCTTATGGAGTACTTCCCCGGCTGTTGTTAATGCGTATTACAGTAGAAATAAGAACCAAATTATGTTTCCTGCAGGTTACTGGTTATTTAGATAATTTGTGACAGGAGACGTCATTTTTTAAAATTATTTTTTAGGAATTCTACAGCCACCATTCTATCATAAGTATTTTCCAAAAGCTTTAAATTTTGGAGGTATAGGGATAGTTATTGGTCACGAAATAACCCATGGGTTTGATGATAAAGGTATTTAGATATACAGGATGACCAAAAAGTCAATTATAAAACTGAAAGGGCTAAAAGAACAACCGATAAGCATCCAAAAAACATTAAATGACCTCAGTAGAATATCGTTGGTTTTCAAGATGTTGGTGCTTAAAATTCGTCAAAGTCATCCTCTTGGATCAGATTTTTGATTGTTACACCCAGAGTTGGATCAAATACTAACTGTATTTGAATACGAACCTTGAATAACGTGTTCTAAAAAGTATTCGAATACTGAGGATTAAAATACCAAGAAAAAAGTATTCGAATATCGATGTATTCAAATACCGGGAGTCAGTAAAATTTCATAAATACTTTTTGAAGACCAAAAAAAGGTCCTCACCCCAAAAAGTTATAAAATTTTTCTTGTTGTTATTATTTTTTTAAACTGGCTTCGTACAGACATTCCGGTATTCGAATACCTAAAATCCCGGTATTCGATTAAGTTTTTAAAACATGTATTCGAATACTTATGATTCAAAACGGCATTAACAATCCAGAATCTCGAATACTGTCCAAAAAAGTATTCAGTCAAATATCGAATACCAAACACACAGATGTATTCGATTACTCTTCGAAAACGAGCCTTATGTATTCTGAAAAGGATTCATAATATCGAGTATTTGAATACTACCCAGCTCTGGTCTCACCTAAATAAATTTACATTTTTAATTTTAATTTTAGTTTTGCAGTACTAAAACGGGCATTTCACTAATTAAAGACCAACACATTAAACTAAAAGTTCTTTTTGTAAAATCCACATTGTGTCCAGGAATAGATTTTACTATACATAATTTTTTTTTATTTTTAATATTTGAAAAAAAGTTATTCATACAATCTTTTGTTTCATTTGAAGTAGCAAAAGCGGTAATAGGAATCGCCATATGTTATACAGGGTGATTTAAAACTGTGATTATTTTATTAAAGTGCCAATATCTTGAAAACCATCGATTTTTGGTAATTTTAGGTTTTTTTAGATAGTTTAGAGTTGTTCCACCAGCCCTTTTAATATTACTGTTGACTTTAGGACACCTTGTACGCATAATCACACTGTGTATGATGCGCAGTTTCTAATTTTTTTAATGTAGGGCTTAAATTATTTTAAAAAGTTTTATGAAAAAAGAAATTTTAGTAACAATAATTTTTTGTGTGTGTAGTAGTCACTGCTTTTTGTAAATTATTGTATTCTTTTATTAAAGGCAGGCTTTTTGATCAACAAGGTAATTTAATGATGTGGTGGAGAGAATCATCGATCAAAAACTTTTATGAAAAGCTCAGTGTATGATAGACCAATACAGGTAGTTTAATTGTGAACTTAAAAATACTATTGTAATAAAAATGTCCTACACAAATTCTAGCCAATACATATTACCGCAAATAAAGGTGCCTTTAGATGGTTATTTGACACAAGGAGAGAATATAGCTGACAATGGCGGTATAAAAGAATCTTTTAGAGCCTATCAGACATGGCTTGCAGAAAACCCGAATGCTGATGAACGTTTGCCAGGTAATAAAAAGGTTAATTGTATATTCTAACTATAGTAAAGATCTTGGTATTTTTTTATTCTTGTTTATAATAATTTAGTGCGTCGAAACTACGGACCGTTCTTAATCTGTGTCAGAACTGCGGACCAAACATTTCGTCTTTACCTGACCGTTTTTAATTTGTGTCATAATTGCGGAACAAACCTTTTTTTTAACCGTTTTTACGGGCCCTTCTCCTCTTTACCTACCCGTAAATTACTGGCCGAACTGCGTAAAAATACTGATGTACTAAAGTTGCTAGAGGTACGAAAATAAAACAAATTAAGATTGTGGAATTCCTGTACTGACATAGTCATGAGTTGCTCAACTGATGACTAAATTTCTAGATGTTACCTCATTACAGACAAATTTTATTAAGCATCCCTTATATGGTCAATATTTATATTAAAACATAAAATATGGTTTTCGGTGTTTTGTTCTATTACACAAATATTTTCTACAGAAAACAAAGTATACAGTGTGGGCCAAATTAAACTTGCACACGTTTTAACTAATAATAACTCTTTATCTGTTGCGCCCATCTTATTCATTTTTAAGGGACTAATAGGTAGATATGTTTTCTCTAGGTTTACCAATTTTGGTCAAATAGATTTAAACAAAACTGGACTTATGAACTTTTTCCAAAATGAGGCAAAAAAAAATTATCCACAGTTAGGCTAATACGTTTATTTTTAATTAATTTACTGTTAAGTTTGGTCAGCATTCAACTCAGCAACCATGGTAACCACACATTTTTAATTTTTAAAGGACACTAAAAAACAGTTCTTTTTTAAAATTGAGAGAAATGCATGCTTCATGGGGGCATTATTTATCAGAAATAATTATAATTCCTAAATCCTCAAATTAGTATTTTGGACAATGTCCCGTAAGTCAAGTCCTGTCTAAATCTATTATACCAAAATTGGCAAACCTAAAGAAAACATATCTACCTATTAGCCCTTTAAAAATAAAAAAGATAGGCGCAACAGGTCAAAAGTTATCATTAGTTAAAAAGTGTTCAAGTTTAATTTGGCCCACCCTGGTAGTGGGGTTCTGGTTGGTTATATATATATATATATATATATATATATATATATATATATATATATATATATATATATATATATATATATATAAAAAACTAAAACATATAATCTTTTTAAGTATCTTAGTACGTGAGAAAAGTTGGTCCGAAGTTCCGACGTAACCTAATAATTTATATTTTTATCTCAGTATCACTTGACTATGCAAAGTTTCGCCTTAAACCCAACCTATACGGGGTAAAAAATGAATTACTCTTATCAAGACTGTACAAAGATCAAAGATAATATGCTAACTTGTTTATCTCACTCTTCCACTTGGGCTATTTTAGGGCGTTGCTTGACAAGAGGATAACTTTTCCTCTAAAAACTTTGGGGTTGCCGTACATGACTTATCACGATTTGTGGGATTTTTAGGCATGGTGTCATTATAACATGAATTATTTCTAAACATTTCGCACTGGACAAAGATTTTCGGTATAAAAATTTAATAACTACGTATTTAAAAGCAAAATTAAATTGAAAAATAATTCAAAACATTCACTACTACAACTACACTACTGAATTTAACGTAAAAATATCTCCTTAAATTAGTTTTTACTATTGTTGTAAGTTAAAGAAAACTGAAATACGAGGTGGGTCCAAAAATGGAAAAAATAATGTTGCCCCATATCTCAAAAACGAAAAGAGCCATGAAAAATAGTTTCATGGCTCGTTTTTATCAAAAAGTAGCAATAACCGCAAGTCTTTATCTCTAATAATAAGCAAGTAAACCTGCAATCGCAAGGAAATCCGAACAAAGACAACGATTAAAAAAAAACAGCATTTTTCTAACGGTTGTAGAAAAACATATTTTTTAAAAGTTGCCGTCTCATCAATTTTTCTATAGTCAATAATTTAATATTTTATCCATTAAACTCCTTCAAAAATTTTCTTTTGTGTGAAGTAATAAAAAAAAAACTTTTTCAGGTTTAAACCTTACGGGTAAACAGCTTTTCTTTCTGAACTTCGCTCAAGTCTGGTGCGGCCAACAGAGAATAGAAGAGGCGAAAAACAGAATGAAAACTTCAGTTCATTCGCCAGGGATTTTCCGAATAATAGGGGTGCTTAGTAATTCAGAAGACTTTGCGAAAGAGTTCAATTGTCCTAAAAATAGTCCGATGAACCCCGATAAAAATGTACAATATGGTAGTTTAATTTTTTTATTTTATTCCTATATAGTTACTAACAATGTTAAAATAAAAACAAAAAATTCGGCGAGAAATAACTTTAAACTCTTAAACCATTTATACATTCCTTTTTGTTGTATGGTATAAATAAATAATTGACAAACTATTAAAGTATTTTAAAAACCTAAAATATTCTGAACACACTGTATAGGGGGTATATGGGTTCTAATAATTTGAATATTTATTTAATTATGTCGGCAATAAAGAAATCACATTCAAAAAATTTAAACAAATAATCAAGAAAATAGTGCAAGGTTTTTTGTCACCAAACAATAACAGAATCTAGGTTATATTATTTTATTCAGGGTCACCAACGTGCCAAGTCACCAAAATACTAAGTTCAACTTTGTATATATACCGAAATTGTACTAATAATGAGAAAAAAATTAGAAAGATATTAGTTAAGAAGTAGGTAGTAAAAGTGAAGTCATGTATAAAGTTAAAGTTTTAGTTAAGCCCCGTATGGGCTACCTCTAGTGGGGGGTATGCCCGTACTAAATTAAGTTAGTCCAATAAGTTAACTATGTTTTTAAAAAACGCAAAGTTAGTTTTGATGGTCCACCGGCCTCATGGTCTCAAGAAGATAGTTCCATATGGTACATTTGTCCCAGTGAGGTAAAGTAGGCCCTATATGATATGTATTCAAAATTACACGTCACAATATTGTAAAAACATAAAAAAATATACATAATTTTAGTTAAAATATGACACTTTACAAAGTGTTTCCGTATGTTAAAGGAACTTCAGAAAAAATCCGCAGAATTGCTAACAAGTACAACATTAAAACAGTATTTTATTCCCAGACCAGACCAACAATTGTATATACCAAAATCCCTATGAATGTGATAAAGTATACCCTAAGGAAACAAAAAGACCACTGAAAATTAGAATTAAAAAATACAGAACGAGGTGAAACGTCGAGATAGGGAGTGTCCGAACATTCATGGTCAAAACATCACCCCATACAGTGGTCGAGGCCAAAATTCTTCATAGAGAAGATCATAAGAAAAAGGAAAAGGGGGCGCGCTTGTGGTGGCTCCGGTTGTATCGGTAGCATCAATCCCCGGAGTAAAGCATTGGAGCGCGCCCATAACTTAAATGTGTAACCGGGCACGCGGTGTTCTGAGCAGCAACCATCCAAGTTATAGAATGAATGGTGTGTGAATGAGAAGGAGTAGGGGTCAGGGCACAATAAGCCGTAAGGCTGCAGTGCACCACCTAGGGGGGACAGTCGAAACCTGGGTGGGATGACCCCTAAAGGGTGGTAAAATAAAACAAAAAAAGAGGGGGAAGTTAAAACAAAAACTTCTGTGATTCTAAACAACAATAATATATTTAGCAAGCCTAGTATCGACATACCAAATATCTGGCAGCCGTTGCTGAACCGCGAAAAATTGGTCAACAACGCATAGTATCAGTATATAAGTCGTAGTTTCTTAAGAGTAGTTTTAGTTATCATTTAAAAATGGTTGGAGATAGATACCACCCGAAACGTCGTGTATCAGTTAAAAATAAAGACAATGAAAGTCCAAGAAGGTAGTATTATTGAAAACAACATTGTGTACTCCCTATACCCCTGTATAAATATACAGGGTTTTTTTAAGTCGGTAGTTTCCTTTTAACGCTGTATAAAATGCAAGAAAATTAGAAAATACTTTAAATAAAATTATTTCCGGAAATAATTTCTTTTCGAGATACAGGGTATTCAAGCTCTAAGAAAAAAACGCCTGCTTTTTCATCTTTCCTACCACGTCACATATTTCTACCAAATTTGGTACACTCCTTTGACTATTACATAACATTTTTTGCAGTAAAAGTTTTTTTACAAAAATGGCGCTTCAATGGCAATGTAAATGAGTATTTTATAAAATATATTAATTTAAAGAAAAAGCAGTTGCGCACTATTTTTTCCTTCAAAAAATTAATACAAATAATCTTGTTCGATCGCCACCGGTAATTTTTTTTTACTTTTCCGGCAAAAATATAATTATTTAATACTCAAAAGAAGTGTACCAATGTGTGAAATATCTGGAGTGGTAGGAAAGTTATGATATTTTTTTCTTAAAACTTTAACACCCTGTATCTCGAAAACCAATCATTTTCGGAAATCATTTTATTTGATTTTTTTCAATTTTCTTGCATTTTATACAGTTAAAAAAAAGTACCAACTTAAAAATAACCCTGTATAATAAAAAATAAATAAGTTAAAAACAAAATAAAAGTTAACTTGTACAAAAACTGTTTTACTTACTGCCAGAAGCCTTTTCTCTAATTCGCTTTTTCATCTTTCTTTTATCCCTTAGCAATACTATGTACATATAAAGTAGGAAAAACATGCTTCCAATATACAGGTACAAGTAATAGGCCTCGTAAAATGATGGAGGGATATACGTAGATATAACTTCTGCCATTGGAAACGCTGTGCCCATGACAACAAGAAGTTTCCCGTAAAGGGCAGACAGGGTAGTCGCTAACGCGTCGCTGAAATAAAATAATAATAAATAGGGCATGATTTTAAAAACTGTTTATGATGTTTGAAAGCAGGTGCTATTTCCAATTCTAATATACGGGTTGGCGCATTTTTTCTATACATGAAATAACTTCATCCTTATACCATCGTTCATAAACTACAAATAGTTAATTCACTTTCTTGCCGCGAGTATGAAAACAGTTTTCGAACAGTACCTATACGGTCGACCCACCGTGTACCATTAAAAGCGAACGATTGGCTTTGTTTTGGTCAGCAAGTGGTCGAAGAAAAGGCGTGGCAGGAGGGGGCCGCGTCGTCGAGTGACTTAACTATTCGCAATTTATGAACGATGAAACTTAAAATAAAAATACTTGTTTAGATACTCAAATTTTCTTGACAGTATTGGTAAATATACAAAGGTGTCTTGAAAATAAAATTTTCATTTTCAAGTAGGTTTTTTATGGAACACCCCATATATTTTGGCAAATTTTGATCCTATTAAATTTTACATCAATGCACTATACGTTAATTATTGCTGGTTTTTGAGATATCAACAGCATATCGACAGACTTGTATTCGTAAAAAGTGAAGTAAGAAAATAAGTAAAAAGTAAGAAGGTATTTTGATTCTAACAATTTTTAAATAATTTAGTCACTATCAGATTAAAAAAAAGATGTTATAATGTAACTAAATAATTATCTTCCAGACTAGGTAGGTCAGGTATTTAGTTAATTTTAGAGACATATCGTACAAGCTATTTTTAAAGGTATATCGGCCAGGAATGCAATACCCTAACAAGCACTATTAGTCATCCAATCCGAAATGTTTATAAGCCGGCATTCGCGTTAGACTGTCTCCTTTCCACACATTGCCTATGAACAACTTCTTTTAGCTGATTCTGTATATGTATTTATTTACTTAACCTAAGAACTAAGAACCAGCAACCATTGACGTATAGTGTAGTATACATTAAATTTTTGAGGTAGAAGTCGATAGAGTTTTTTGATAAATATACAGAATATACCTGACAATATTTTTTATTTTTTTGTTGTATCTTGTACAGGAGCGAAGTTACTACGTGTATAAATTAGTGTCCGACCGAAATTTCGGTTTCAGCCGTAGTTTCGGTTTTGACCAAAATTGGTTGAAACTTTTGCCGAAACCGAAACTGATTTCGGAGTTGTCGTGCGCGCCCGCCTAACTTTGTTTCTCGCGGCAATGCTCTCTTAATTTTAAAAAATTGTTTAAAAAAAAATCTGTTTTTTAATAAATAATTAAAACAAAGAATTATATAGTGTTTTTATTTCATATTCCTAATTATTCTGCATTAAATGGGAAAAACGCCCCAAATTTCAGTATTTTAAGGTATTTTATACTTGACCACGTGAGTTTTGGCCGAAACGCAAGCCACCGCCAAACATTCGGTTTTGGTTTCGTCCGGAAAACCAGTTTCGGTCGGACTCTACTATAAATTAAGTTGGGACATCCTGTATATTATATTATTTGCAAAAAGCAAAGGTATGGCAGGCAAAAATAGTATTTATAATATTTGAACACCTAGTATAACACGCTTTTATTAACTTGGGTTGTAACTATCTATCTATGTAACGGAATCTTTGAGCCTAATTTTTACCAACTTCCAGCGATTCAATTTTTTGAAACTTTGCACACGTATCAAGGACCGATGACAATGCAATAATTTAAAAACAGTATCCCGTTAAGCTCCAGCATTTTCCAGGAAAACCGAAAAGTGAAAAATCGTACGTTCTGGCGGAGGCGCCAGATTAGACAATTGAATAATCGAACTTGACAACATTTGCCGACGGGTTGGGGACCGGGATAAGGTTGCAACACCTTAGTTAAACAAGCGTGCGTCCACCCATAGGACGCAACCCCTCGGCAAACGACAGGAAGACCGTGGGGTTAACAAGAACCCCCGTTAAACGGGTACAAACCCTGTTACATGCAGACCAACCTGAAACTTGTTCGGAGTAGTTGCGTTATGAAACCCCATGCAACAGTGAAGCTTTAAATGAAATGATTAGATTACGAAATAGTTCGTGAAACATTTCAATATCACATGACCGCAGAAAACTAATTGATATATCGACTAAAAAATGAAAATCAAGAATTGTGTGCAAAAATAAGAAGGAGGATACGTGAACTGGTTAGTTCTGGTTAGTTTTCAATTTCTTTGAAACTTAGCACACGCATCAAGGACCGATGATCAACTTGAGATTTTAGGACCGCCATCGCCAGGATAAATAAATTCCTTAATAATCGTTTTTAATTATGGCGAATGCGCAAGGGCAATTGATGCATAACTTGCTGCGTTTTTTTAATTGACTTTTTTCAATTTTATAATAAAAGGTGTAAAATACATAGAAATACGGAGTTCTAAAAGGTGAAAATTATGTGGCCACTTTAGCTTTAAATCAAGAATGCATGGCGAAGAAATTTTTAGTGAATAAACTGGAGCATTTATTTTAAAAAACTAATTGATATATCGAACTAAAAATGAAAAATAAATAATAGTTTAAAAAACTAAAAACACGCTTTTATATGCAACCGAACTAAAAATTAGAAAATAATTTTCATTACAAAGAGTTTGTCAGTCACTTCAGAGTAAAAAGCGTGAGTGCATTTTACTATTTTTCATAACTTTTCCCTCATAGATATTTGCAAATAGAATAATTATAACATTTAATATATTAAGCACCCCACGCTTTTTACTCTGAAGTGACTGACAAACTCTTTGTAATGAAAAATTATTATTATTTATTACAGTTTAAAATACCGCTAAAACGTACTTCCTATATCATGACGTCGCGCGTGACCTCACAAGGATTTTTTAGACTTGATACTCACACTCGTGTCTAGAAAAAAGAAATAAAATACCCCACTGTTTCATGAGAGCATGCGAAAGCATAACTTTGCATTCCTGTGCAATATCTAGATGTCGTGACTTATAGATATTAATGGCAAAGTTAGTGGCGTTTTTAAAACTTATGTTGCGGTATTTCTAGTCGAACTAACGCCATTATGGATAAAAAATCACTAAAATATTTATGAATAGAACAAAATGCTTTTAATTTAAAAGCAGTATTTTTGATCAAGTTTTTTTATTGTCGTTTTGTTATACTTAATTACAACTTATAAAGAACTCATCATACTATGGGCAATTTTTGCCAACGCGTGGAGAGGACACGACAAAGCGAGAGTGATACGTCATCGTAATAAAAACGTTCAAACGTTATTTGTCTAATATCTACCTGTTGGTGTTTAATATACGCAGAAAATAAATTAAAGACATCAAAGCTGGCACGACGTGTATATACATGTATGTACAGGTTGGAGCCGTTTCGTTGACCTTGCAGGGTATAGCGAAAACTAAAAGAGATAGAACAAAATGTTATTGTGCAATCTCGATTTTAACTTTTGAAACAAATTTAATGGTAAGTAAAAGTAAATTATGGCTAACTTAATCTCGTTTTGGAGATTGGAGTGGATGGAGTGTTTTTCAAATTTTGTCAATTTGGCCAGGCACTTGTAACTCGCTTCATATTAGAGATAAAACATTGTAAATAAAAAGTTGTAGGGATTTTTGCGTATAATTTAGTGGCGTATCTATATTTTTTCCATTGACTTGAAAACTAGTTTAGGAAATATAGCCATCGTCAGGATTTCGATGATTAATTGGCACCTTTTAAATAAACCACCCTATATATTTTATTACTATAAAAAAGAAATTTTAATGAACTTTAAGAATTTACAACATTTAAAATAATTTTCTCTAACAGTTTCGGAAATATGAGCTTCCAATTCTTAGTGCGTATAGCTACTATTTTCTAGATTTATATGGTCATATTTCCAAAACAACAAGAGAGAAATATATTAAATATCATATTTTTTTAAACTTCTTTAAAATATCTATTTAACAGTAATATACAGGGTGTTTCGTTAAAAAATCCTAATGATGGCCATATTTCCGAAACTATTAAAAAAGATATATCAAATGTGGCTGTGCATTACTTATAGATTTTAAGGCGACCTTTTGATAAAATTGTTAGTGTCCATTAAAAACCCAACTTTGTTTTAGAACTTTAAACAAAAAATCAATGGATAAAATATAGGTACGCCACTGAATTCTACGGAAAAATCCCAAAAACTTTTTCTATCTCTAATATCAAGCAAGTTACAAGTGCCTGACCGAATTCACAAAATTTGAAAAATCCTCTGTATCTCAAAAACGAATCAACTTAGTCATGATTTACTTTTCACTATTGAATTTGTTTTAAAAATTGAAATCGAGATTATGAAATCAGATTTGTTTTATCTCTTTTAGTTTTCGCTGTAGGTACCCTACAAGGTCAACGAAAAGGCGCCACCCTGTGCTATGTCTTTGCCTAATGTTTTTTTTATTAAGGAAATGTTCTTCACTGAGAGATATGGACTATTTTTTCATTTTTTTTTAATTCTCTGTCTTTTTGGTCCTATCATATTTAAATGACCCTGATTTTCAGTATTGCGCTTCTAGAACTGCTGGTGCAATTCGCTCATGGGCTTCAATAGCGCCACAACTCAAATAACCATGTTTTGAGATAAATGGGTTTAAAGTTTTCATTGCTAAGTTAAATGCATAAGAAATGCTTTAGTTAGAGTAAAGAAAGATTACCTTTTAAGCTGGTATTTTCTCTGTCAGTTTTGCTGCTGAAAAGAACGTGTATTTCCCCATTTACACTTGTTGGCTATTTTCAAAAGCTATATGGTGTCAAATTTTAATTTAGGTTTAAACCAGTTTATTTAACATTTTAAGAAAATTAAAACTTTTTATACATTATGAAGAACAATTCTGCTCTTATACAATATAATAAAGAAGTTATGATTACTTTAAAAAGAAATGAAATAATGATATATTTGATATTAAGTTACTTACAATACAAAGGTTTTTATTTTTAAACAAAGGTTCGGTAGCACTCAGTTGAAATTATTTTTAATCAATAAAATAAAATCTTAACAAGACGCCAGACGGAGTGGGCCAATGGTTGCGTCTCAAAAATATGGTAAATAGTTACAAAAATGTGGTTAATAGTTTACTAAAACTTACTAAATTAACTTGTTAGGTAAACTGTTCCCATTTTGGTAAACTATTTACCACATATTTGAACGCAACCATATTAGTCATCTTGTTAGATTTTATTGGATTAAAGCTCAGTAATATTGAATTTGTTTATAGATTAAACCTTTGTATTGTAATTTAATATTAAATATTTTATTATTTATTTCTTGAAGTAATCATAACTTTTATTATATTGTGTAAGAGCAAATTCTTTATAAAAGTTTTAATTTTCTTAAAATGTTAAATAAACTTTTAAATTTATTTTGGAGAAAAGCCAAATAATATTTTGTTTAAATTTAATCTCCCAGAAAACAAATTAATCATAAAGTTTATTTTATCTTAAAAACATCCATATTATAAAAGCTAAGAAAACTATGTTTTTGTAAAAAGAGATCTAGAAAGGGCTTTTCGTAGTCGAAAAATAAGAATAGATCTTACCATCCTAGCTGCCTCCATTCTACTTGTTTTTCCGCTCTACTCAGTCTTCTTGCTACGGGAAAATGTTGCTGATGATAATAATATCCAGATAAAGTTAGTGGCGCTGTTGAAATAGTTCTGAAATTTTCAAAATTAATAAAAAATGGGATTATATGAATCTATAATCTATTATCAATAAGCAAATCAACCATTTCATCATGTTTTGACAAATACTTGATTAATTTGTTGATTATTTAAGCACTGATCCTTACGTGCTTGAAAAAATAAATGTGATCAGCAATCCTTTGGTAGGATAGAAAAGGGGAGAGAACCAGTTATCATACGCCAACTCATTAAAAGTGGCACTCACTTGCGACTTGATGGATCAAGCCTGTTAAATTTTTATTTCGTTTTTGTTTAAGAACTCGAACTTTCTAGAAAGTTCATACTATTTATTTTTTAAATTTAATTTAAAGGTAAAAAACAGGCATTACGCACTTACAATGTAATAATTTTGTGTGTGGTTTCCTACTATGAAGTCAAATATTATAAACTTTAACCAGTCCGGCTGTCAACTGAACACAGCAAGAAATTTTTTATTATCCGCATCGCACTAATTTTGCAAATTTTCTTTGTGCGCATAACGTGAAATCCCAAAACGAGTTGTACAAATTTTTCCACTTTTCGGTTTGATTCTCTTCCTTTTTTATTCTATTTGGATCTGATCCAAATCAGAACAAAGAATTGAAGAGTGTAAATAGTAATTGATCGAAGTGCAAAAATATATTTTTTTTATGTGTCCCAATATTTCAATTAAAAATCACAGGGCCAATTTTACCTTTGCGATTTTAAATGAAGTCCAAAGTTTGGGCCACCCATATGCCCAGCATTATATTCTTTACTCACTTCTTTGATTTCTAGGGATTTCTAATTTTGGCACTTAGATCAATTAGCACATACACGCTACAATTATCTTTTGATGATGACGCAGTTTTTCAGGATTTCGAATGTCAATAACTCCCTTAACAAAGCGCGATAGAACTTTTTTAAAATATGAAGTAATAACATTATTTTATTAATGTTGTGTGAATAAATAAAATAAAGACAGTGGAAGTCTGAAACTCTTTTTTAAAATATTAATGATAATGTATCCACCACAACATTATTTTGGCTTACTATCAGTCCTATTATTTACGACATGATTTTTCCGGACACCCAGTATATAAAAAACTATTTAAACTGACAAATAGAAATGGTTTATAATTTCAATTCTTGATTTAGAAAAGTCAATGTTTTCACTGCGTAAATTGATCTAAAATATCAGGACCTGGGTTTTTTACGTTATCATCTTTTATTTCCAAAAACATCTAGCCATATTTCTATAAAGATTTGTAAAAACTTAAATATGAAAAGGCGAAAATAACCTAATTGGGATATTTTTATTACTCATCAACTGGGATTAATACACCACTTTGTTAATTGATTGGGGTTAAATGACTTAGTGTCAGTCTTTTATCGGGTCTGTTTTTAGTTAATTACCTAAAATAAAATAAAAGAATTAAAAAAATATTTTAATACCTACTTATGAGTTTGAATATGCACTGTATGGCCAGTGACGTGCTTAGCGGTGGATTTAGAAGGGGACGAGTGACTTAGTGTTTCCGGCGACACTATAACTGCGTGGGGAGAAGCGGGGGACGGTAATAGGGGTCACGGCCCCCGAGAGCCGCGCTGCTTCGACTGCCGCCGCTCATATTCTGTGGGGGATCGTAGGCCAACTGAAAAAAAATGTTGATTAGTTTAATAACATAATAAGACAAATTATTGGGGACTCTCATTTAGCATACAAGGTGATATATACACTTGCAAATCTAAATCATTAGCGTAGAACTGCAATCCACGAAATATATTTTTTTAATGATTAGATTTATTATTATCCACTGTTTTAAAAAAGTAACACAATGGTCAAATAACTCATGATCTACAGTGTGGGCCAAATTAAACTTGCGCACTTTTTAACTAATGATAAGTTTTTATCTATTGCGCCTATCTTTTTATTTTTACATACCAGCAATCGTTTTAAAAAAATGTGCCCCAGAACTTGCACCAATCTTAACTCGGCTTTTTCGAATTTCTTACGACACAGGTATCTTTCCGGAGAGCTGGAAAGCCGCACGTGTTCAACCTATTCCCAAGAAAGGATCTAAATCTCTTCCATCTAACTATAGACCAATTTCAATTCTCTCAGTTCTTTGTAAACTAATGGAAAAATTAATTAATCCGCAAATTCTTAAGTACTTAGAAAAACACAAAATTTTGCATGACAGGCAGTATGGATATCGCCACAAAAGGTCTACAGCAGATCTTCTTTCCTTCGTATCACACTGTTGGAATAAGTCTCTTGAGTTTCTAGGTGAGTCCCAGATCGTTGCTCTTGATATATCCAAAGCTTTTGACCAGGTCTGGCATGTCGCACTTCTTAATAAACTTCCTCCTATGGTCTTTCAACTAAACTCTGTACTTGGCTCTCTAGCTATCTATCTGATCGACGTATATCAGTTATTGTAGACGGCCATTCTTCAAGCTTTCACCAAGTGAATGCTGGAGTCCCTCAGGGCTCAGTTCTGGCACCAACATTGTTTCTTCTTTACATCAACGACCTTCTCCCAACCACAACTAATTCCATTCATAGTTTCGCCGACGATAGTACTCTTCACTCCAGTTTTCAGGTTCCTAAACCCATCACTAAACCTGACTTGGAAAACAAACGCAGATCGATGCAGATATCTCTTTCACAGGATCTTAATTTGATATTGGATTGGGGCGCCAAAAATCTCGTCCATTTTAATGCATCCAAAACACAATCATGTTCCTTGGCGCGAAGAGTCATCAAATACTATATATCCTCTTCTTATGAGCGGCTAAGTTTTACAGAGCAAAGACACCTTCAATCTTATGGGCGTCACATTTGAAAGTAACCTTAACTGGCATAACCACATTGTATCTATGGCCACGGCAGCTTCAAAAAGCTTGGATTTCTCTTTCGAGCCAAAAAGTATTTTTCCGCTTCTAATTTATACACTCTATATGTGTCCCAAATCCGACCTCCCTTGGAATATTGTTCTCATATCTGGGGCATGGCGTCCCCCACAACCCTGAGCATTCTTGATTCTATTCAAGGAAGAGCTATTCGTCTCATTAATGATCCTTCACTTACAGAAAGGCTCCCTCTCTTGCCCATTTTGTGTCAATTTTACTGGACTTTTTCCAAAATGATGCAATTATCTTCGTTGCAAAATAAATCGAATTTATCTACAATTAGGCTAATACTTTTAATTTTAATTAATTTACTGTTAAGTTATGTCAGCATCCAACTTAGGAACCATGGTAACCTTACATTTTTAATTTTCAAAACACATTAAAAAAATCCCTTTTTAAAATCGAGAAAAATTCATGTTCTTTGGGGAGTATCATTTATCAAGAATAATCATAATTCCTGTATCCTCAAATTATTGACAGGTTTGCTTTCACTAAATCATTTTCCATAGTTTTTCTACAAGAAAAACGTATTAGCTCATTTGTAGCTAAATCCGATTTCTTTTGCAACGAGATTAAATGTATCATTTTGGAAAAAGTTCTGTAAGTCCGGTCCTGAGTAAATCTATTCGACCAAAATTGACAAACCTAGAGAAAACATATCTACCCATTAGCCCTGTAAAAATAAAGAAGATAGGGGCAACAGATAAAAAGTTATTGTTACTTAAAAAGTGTGTAAGTTTAATTTGGCCCACCCTGTAGTACTTTCAGCGTTACCGTCTTGCAAAAAATATGAGATACACTGAACTGGGCAAAAAAATCGTCTTTTTTAATATATCGGAAATATTGTTCAAAGTGACAAAAAAAATATCGTGAAGAGGTCTATCTGGCGACTGACAGTTTTTTGTCAATAATCTTAATTTTTATGCAAAACTCGCAAATTGTTGATTTGAAAAATTTTACCAACACATATTCTAAAAGAAAATGAAATTACTTACAAAAAAGGTTTTTTTTTGTAAATTGTCGTCAAATAATCCGTTTCCACCTAATCGGTTTTTGATCATTGAACTATTTTTTCCACGACCGTTTAAAAAATACTGTTTTTTAATCGTTAACATAAAGAAAAAGTACTCCATTCTAGTACACTACATAAAGTGTTAAAAATAAGTAACTGTTTTTAACACTTCGAACCTTTTTTCACACTTTGCATTAATGTTTTGTTTCAACGCCTACTACTCTAAACTTAAATATTAATTTATGCAATGTAACAGTAAACAGGACATCAACTGAACCAAACGGTCAACTTACCTTTGATTTCGTCATTATTTCTTTTAGTTCATGTGTCACTAGTTTTTAAATTTGACAGTTTGCGAATAAATTTAATAAAAATCATTTAAAATTAATAGTAATAATGAATTTGGATAAATACGAAATTAAAAAGGAATTTATACTGTTTTTGTATTAGTTCTACAAAAAGTATTTACATACCATTTTCTAAAATTAAATTACGGCATAGTTATAAAAAGGTAATTGCCTTTAAAAAATAAGGGGCTATGCTGTGCTGTAAAAATTAAAATTAATAAGTTTAAATAAATAAAACATGTATAAACTGGTAATTTGGAAAAAAATTTATACGGTTGTAGAACAAATATAGTATGTAACACATGCATAAAGTGTTTTTACTCATGGAACTTCCCATTTGTAAAAAAAGTATTACTTTATGCATTTGGTACATAAATTACTATTTCAATTTTGTTTCTTGAGTTTCTTAAGGATTTTTGTTACTACTACAAATATCAATATGTAAAATAAATCCAATACATAATTTTAAACAAAATTGAATGCGCTCCAAAAAAGTCCGCTAACATTTTTCAATAATTTTACCCCTTCGAAAGTTATTCGACGTTGAAATTACTTTGGGATTCAACTTCAATATCGAATAACTTTTGAAAGACTGAATTTATTGAAAAATGTCCCAGCAAATACTATCTGCCGGCAATATACATTTTTCATATTGGCATTGATGGTAAAGCATTGGCAATTGATGGCAATATTATGCCAACATCTAATACGCATTAAAAGTTAACCCTAAATAAACACTCAATTGCCAATAAATTTTACATGCAGGCGAATTGCCGACAAGCATACAAAAATGGCGGCATACCAATCCTGATTAAATAAAGCATGCCTTTTTCTTGCAGGCAAATAAATATTGGATTTTTGAAGGCAAACCTTCAACGCATATTCATACTTTTCAAACCATATTATTAACATTGGTATTTAACTAACATTCGAGCAATTTTTTGATCTGTTTTATTTATAATGGCGGCTAAACAACATTATTTTGTTTTTTACATAATTTAAAAGAAATTGCCTTTTCCTAACATTTTATTGATACAAATCATGCAAATAAAAATTAAGTCAAACAAAATGTTTATTATGTATTTTTGAGGGAATAAAAATAAAATGATGGTAAAATTAGCTAGGTTAATTTCGACGATTTCGACCGAAGGTGATAAATTCAAATTTCCGCTTAGCCGAAATACAACATTTGACAATTTGACAGATGAGGCAACCTTGCTTTTGTTTGGCCGCTTTTTGTAATTGTGTTCTACGTGGGTCTAGCTTTTTAGTTTCTTTTTTAAAGAAAAGAGTTTTTAGTAGACATAATAAAGTGTATTCATTACCTAATTAGTGTGTGTTGTGTAATTAATTGGTGATGGCTAGTCAAGAAGGCCGGTTATTCAAGTAGACTGTTAGGAGCTGTAAACATTTTGTTTAAAACCTTTTAAATTGGTAGTTACCTAAAAAAATTATATGAAATCAGGGAGTTGCCTTATTATAAGTTTTAAAGACGTGTTAATAAAAAAATTATATATATTTAATAGTTTTTTTTAGGCACTTAACTCCTTTAAAATATTTCTCCCTATGTTTTAGATCTGAAAATTGAGTATAAGTGTCCCTCAAATACTTACTATTTTAAAGTGCTTTTTTTTATTTACTATCTTTTTTTAAATTTTATTACATACTTTTTATTTATTTTTTTTGGTTTATTGTTACGATATAAAAATTTATATTATGTAATTTTTTTATTGATAAAGTTTTCCTGCCTTTTTTCTCATTTTTTTCGATTACACAATTCTAAATATGTTATTTAACTTTTGGGACATTTAACTTATAAAACTTGCAATACTTATTTAATAATAAATGCCATTATCCTAAACGCTTTTTTTGCCAATAACTTATTAATGATGGATGGCATCATCCTAAACGCATTTTTTGGCATAACTTATAAATGATGGATGCCATTATCCTAAACGCATTTTTTCATCATAAATTATTAATGACGGATGCCATCACATTATCTGCAACACGTGGCCTAATAACGGCCAATTGCCCACTTTCCGGTCTTTTTGATACCTTTTTGCCAATGCCTTGCCATTAAAGAGTGTTGGCAATGCCAGTAAATTAAATGTACAACGCCGGCAAAAAATGTTATACGGGGTTAAGATACCTTTTTTCCAGCAGCGCATTAAATTTCCTTTAAAAATATATATTGGATTTACTTAAATATTGATATTTGTAATAGTAAAAAAAATCCAAACGCAAAAAATAAAATCGAAAAAATAGTTTAATGTTTCTGTCAACGCCCGATTCAGTGGCGTAGCGTGCCTTGGAGGTTCCCGTATCACAATGAGTTAGAAAGCCCCAAAAATTTTTTTGATGACCAAAAAAAGGTCCCAACTTTCCTCTTGGAGAGGCCCCGAAAATAAAACTAAAAAAGGGTCCTCACATTCCAAAAACATTGATCTTCTTATTTCAGCATTTTTTCTACAAGTTCTTCATTTTGATATAAAAACAATAATGAACCCAATGTCGTTATCAAAAAAATCAATCAAAGGCTCTGGGGAAATAATTTTTCAAATGTCATTGACTAGGTATATAGACATCCACTCTGTCACGTTTAGACCCTGTTAAGATGTCGCAATAGAAATGGGGGAATAACTAAAAATAAATTGATTTATTATACTTTACGTGCCGAGAGTTCGAATAGTCAGATAATGAAAGAGAATTAAAAAAGAAGTCTTAAGGGGATAATACTAATGGTTCAAGAATTCAAGATACACTAACACAGTTTAATATAAGTTTTAAGCCGGTAATACACGACAAGTCTTTACTCCAACCAAAGTTGGGTCGAATAATGAAAATCGGTATTCGAATACTAATAGGAATACCGGAAAAAGAAAGTATTCGAATACGAATATTTGAATACTTGAAAGAAAAAAGTATTTGAATACTCGGTATTCACGGACACCCAAGATCCGTATTTGAATACTGGAAAAAAGATTCGAATACTAGAAAAAGCAAAAAACCAATGACTCATTTTTACCTATTTTTTGTTTCTTTTTGGTATTCTACTCGTGACAATTTTGGTATTTGAATATTGCTTACATATTCCGGTATTCGAATACTCGGAACGCCAGTATTCGCGAATACTCAAAAAAGTATTCGTCGAATAGTTCAAAACTATTCTAATACAGAATCCCGAATACTAACCAAAAAAGTATTCTGCCGAATACCGAATACCAAACACACAAATGTATTCGAATACCGGCCAAATGTATTCTGAATACTATTCAGAATACTGAGTATTCGAATACGACCCAACTCTGTCTCCAACTTACTGCAACAATTTTCAGAATAACAAAAAAGCATACGCTTACTATATACATATAATATTTTTTAAATAACGAATCCTATTTATATTTTTACCATATGTGTATTTTTATGTAAATTACAATATAAGATGTTTACACTTCTAGTAAGGCCAGTAATAAAATGGACTGCATGATAAGAACACTTTTAAAACATTTTTAGGGTGGTTTCTTTTGACGAGTCTATCACGAATATTTATACCGCCATATATGAAAGAGGCGCTTTAACCCAGCCTGTCAATGACAAATGTTTTAGGTGTCGGACTGGGCGAACGTGTCACTTTTTTAGTCGGACAAGTTTACCACAATGTTTTACATACAATTTTTAAGCATGCCAAAAATAGTAAGGTTTACAGTCACGTAACCCGCCTAGTCCGATACCCGAAACATGTATTTGAACCTTATGGTTTCATGACTGTAACTCTTACCATTTTTGACAAGATGTTTAAAAATTGCATGTAAAACATTGTAGTAAGTAAACTTGTTCTACAAAAAACTGACGCGTTTGCCCAGTCCGACACCCGAAATATTTGACATTGACAGGCTGGGTTAAAGCGCCTCTTCTCTTCCATATATGGCGGTATGAATATTCGTGGCAGACTCGTCAAAAGGAACCCCTTCAAAAAGGTCTTAAAAGTGTTATTATCATGAGGACTCACTCTTCCCAAAAATTCCATTTGTGTATTTTTACCTACCCTGTACAAGAATACAGAATTTTATAAATATGAATTGTATTTTTGAACAAGCAAAATCTTTTATTAGAAGTTATTTCTTTTCGCATCTTTCACTTTTTTATCGATTTGTTTATTTTTATAAACTCTCATCTTTTATTAGAGAATTATTGCCAGTGAAATAAGGCCAGGCACTAATAATACCGGCCTTATTTTGACATCTGAGCTTGCGCAGATGCATGGTGGGATAAGGACTCCCTAATAAGGATAGTGCCAGGCTTTATTTATGTCTGTTTCAGGTCGTGCATTATTTTGGTCTTATTTTAACTTCGGAACTGTTCGTGTAAACCGAACGGCTGCCAAGCACAAAATCGAAAAGTTTTTAAAAGTAAAAATACTTAAAATCTTGCTTTTTTAAATGTATTTCTTAATTGTGCGAAACAAAGCCCTACAACACAAAACTATAAAGAAAAACAACTAAAATGTTTCCCCATTTTTTAGGTTAATGGTACTGTCAACATGATTTGCAATAACTCTAAATTATGGGTACAAGCACTATTTAAATAAGGCCGGTATTAATAATACCCGAGCTTAATAAGGCAACTTGCAATAATTCTCTATTACCTTATCCAATTAATCATTAAAAATAAGGGTAAGTTTGTAAAGGAATGTATATTTAAAAAAATGCATAGTTTTCAAAATATTACCGATTTACCTATTTCTATTTTAAATCAAAACATTTTCTCAAATGTATCACAGTTCACATTAACACTTTAGTTAATTCGCTCATTACATGCAAATATAAAGTAGCAAAGCGCCAAAAGGTAACAACTTTTTAATTGAAATCAAACATGCCACTTCTTCATGACAACAGGTTAGAGCATCAGCCCAAGATATGCAAATAATGTGGCAATTATGTTATTGAGTCAATCAACACTTATTTTGAGGCTTCGTTCGTTTCTTATGTAAATCAGTTTCCGTTAGCAATGGCTGGTATACTCTTTGATATTCCGAATAAAAAAATGATGGGCACTTGAACGGTCTTTAGAAAATCTTTTTGAACACACTGGCGTAGGTACGGGCATAGGTAGTAAAGTAAGTAAGTAATGGAAAAATTAATTAATTCACAAATTCTTAAGTACTTAGAAAAACACAAAATTTTGCATGACAGGCAGTATGGATTTCGCCACAAAAGATCTACAGCAGATCTTCTTTCCTTCGTATCACACTGTTGGAATAAGTCGCTTGAGTTTCTAGGTGAGTCTAGTTGCTCTTGATATATCCAAAGCTTTCGACCAGGTCTGGCATGCCGCACTTCTTAATAAACTTCCCTCCTATGGTCTTTCAACTAAACTCTGCTCTTGGCTCTCCAGTTATCTTTCTAATCGATGTATATCAGTCATTATTGATGGCCACTCTTCAAGCTTTCACCAAGTGAATGCTGGAGTCCCTCAGGGCTCAGTTCTGGCACCAACATTGTTTCTTCTTCACATCAACGACCTTCTCTCGTCCACAACTAATTCCATTCATAGTTTTGCCGACGATAGTATCCTTCACTCCAGTTTTCAGGTTCCTAAACCCATCACTAAACCTAACTTGGAAAACAGACGCAGAGCGATGCAGATATCTCTTTCGCAGGATCTTAATTTAATATTGGATTGGGGCGCCAAAAATCTCGTCCATTTTAATGCATCCAAAACACAATCATGTTTCTTGTCGCGAAAAGAGTCATCAAATACTCATCCTCTATTTATGAGCGGCCAAGTTTTACAGAGCAAAGACACCTTCAATCTTGTGGGCGTCACATTTGAAAGTAACCTTAACTGGCACAAACACATTGTATCTATAGCCACGGCAGCTTCAAAAAGCTTGGATTTCTTTTCGAGCCAAAAAGTATTTTTCCGCTTCTAATTTATACACTTTATATGTGTCCCAAATCCGACCTCCCTTGGAATATTGTTCCCATATCTGGGGCATGGCGTCCCCCACAACCCTAAGCATTCATGATTCTATTCAAAGTAGAGCTATTCGTCTCATTAATGATCCTTCACTTACAGAAAGGCTTCCCTCTCTTGCCCATCGTCGAGCTGTGGGGGATTTATCGCTTTTTTATAGGTACTTTCATGGCTTCTGCTCTGAAGAATTGTCCAGTATAGTTCCTCCACTCACGGTTCCCAACAGAGAAACTCGTGGTTCCGCGCGTATGCATCCCTATACGGTCCAACTGGACAGGCCCCGAACTTCTCACTTTGTTCGTTCTTTTATCCCTAGAGTCTCTAGATTGTGGAACCTGCTGCCCGCGGAGGTCTTTCCTTCTCCCACCAAATCTTCAAGTATTTAAGTCCCGTGTCAACAAACTCCCTCTTACCTCGCTTAAGACACCCACGGTACGTTAGTATTTAGGCTTTAAGCCTTCGTGGTTTGTCCAAAGATAAAAAAAAGTAAGGCATAACTAGCCATTGAACCTGGAGGGGCTTAGGGGGCCTGGCAACACCCTGGGAGGCACCCGTAGGTACGCCGCGCCGGTGGGTACGGGGAAAGAGAGTGTTATTATTTCACAAGTAATGTTTAAAAATGTTTCTGGTCTGCATATAAAATATGTCTGATCCGCATATAATTAGAGTCACCAAATATGGAATCCCATTTTGTTTTTACACCTAATTTGCTTACAAATTGTATACATATAAAAAACTTTTTGTAGTAATTATTAACAATCATATATTTGTCCTTTATTTTGTAAAAATTTTGAGATACATTGATTAATTTTAATTAAAATTAATAATAATAATAATAATAATAATAAAAAACGATGAGCGTAGCTAAATATGGAATAGGTATATATGGGTTCACATTTATTTCATTCCGAAAGCAATACCGGCAAGTACACAAAAAATGATATAGTATAAAAACCTTTTCGAAGGCACATAGCGCTGACAGAGCCTGATTTCATATTTTTTAGATTAAAAAAAAACACTGCTAAAACACGTGTTACGTACTTAAAAAACATTCTCTTATTTCGCCTCTGTCTTGCCATAAAACCGGTGGCACGTGGCGTGGAGCTAGAAACTCGTCAGGTTGAATATTTTTTGCTGCAATAAATCATTGTTCACAAAAGGGTTTATTTACTTTATCATTTTTTGTGTACTTTGCGGTATTACTATCAGAATGAATTAAATGTGGACCCATCTATACCCCAAATATGGAATACTATGACAGTAGATCAAAAAATAGATTTTTTTGAAAAAATATTGAAAATATTGTTAAGGGTGGCATAAAGAAAATATCGTGAAGATTTGAGTCGCTTAATATTAATATTTAGAGGTCCCTCTCCTTCAATTTATTATAGTAGTATTTCTTAAAAACCTTAAAAAGTTATGAGAAAGCAATAAAACAAAACGATACTACAGAGACGAAAGGACTTGCTCTACTTGCATGTTACTACTTCTACTCGCGAATGGGCAAAAAAAGAGACAAACTCCTTTAATTGTGTGTGTGAGTTTCTGTTTGAGAGAAATGCCGGTATTCCATATTAAGGATACTATTCCATATTTGGTCCTTTTCCTCTAATATTTGAGAGGGCTAGTTTTAAAGTGTACAATCTCCAAAATTAGATCTTTATGTTTTATCTAATTTAAAATGAACAAAAAACTATATATTCTAAAAACGTATTCTGCCGAATATCGAATACCAAACACACAAATATATTCAAATAGTATTCGAATACCGGCTCCGGCAAAATGTATTCTGAATATTATTCAGAATACTTAGTATTCCAATACGACCCAACTCTGTTTTGCTTATTTAGTTACTAACATTAAGTAGTTTAGCGTATATGTTATTACCCGACTTAATTTTTTTATAGTTTTAACTTTTACTGAATTTCATTAATTTTTTTTTAAGTTTTTATTTTTGCCTTCTAATTTATTATCATTACTATTAAATTGGTAAACATAAACTAAAAAACACTACTAGTACCTCTTTCAAAGACTACATTAAAAGCACAGGGACGTATAATTTGATTAGTTTGAAACGTTACAGACGATCATGCAAAACAGTCATATTGGCGGGGAGGGGGTCATGATATATATATATATATATATATATATATATATATATATATATATATATATATATATATATATATATATATATATATAAGGGTGTCCAGGAAAATGTGGAAATCTCTCGGACACGTATGGAACAGATGAAAATAATACGACAAGTTTCTATAAAATTTTTCCGTTTAAGCCCCCTGCGGAGATATGATCCCCTAAAGGGGGCAGCTAGAAATCGATTTTTCGTGAATAACTTTTAAAGCGCTCTGTATAATTTGATAATATTTTAGTACGATGCATACTAGTAAAGACCTCTTAAAATAGTGCCCTTGAAACTTATGTCGCTTCTTTAATTTGGCAGGAACGGAGTAGTTTTCGCACATTATTGATAATATTTTTTACGCCCTGTATGGTGAAGACACAAAAATATGTTTTTGGGTAGTCTAAACCTTTTGCTAAAAAAAGGTACTCCTGTTTGACATAGATAAGATAAGCCGTTTTCAAATAAAAAATTATTTTAACAATAAGAGTTCACAAATTCTGACCTGCTACGAGACGACTTCAATACTGAATCAAAAATTACAAATTACATCAAAAATAAAATATTGTATTATTAAACAAAAATAAACTCTTATTGTTAAAATAATTTTTTACTCGAAAACAGCTCATTTTATCGATGTCAAACAAGAGTACCTTTTTTTAGCAAAAGGATTAAACTACCCAAAAACATATTTTTTGTGTCTTCACCATACAGGGCGTAAAAAATATTATCAATAATGTGCCAAAACTAGTCCGTCCCTGGCAAACTAAAGAAGCGACATAAGTTTCAAGGGCACTATTTTAAGAGGTCTTTACTAGTATGCATCGTACTAAAATATTATCAAATTATACAGAGCGCTTTAAAAGTTATTCACGAAAAATCGATTTCTAGCTGCCCCTTTAGGGGATCATACCTGTGCTTTTTACTGTAGTCTCTCTTTCAGTTCGATGAAAAGAGTAAATTTTGTTAAAGAATGTAATAGCAATTTTAAATCTGCCCTCGTATTATAATAATATTTGTTTGACTAGGCTACAGCCTAGGGTGCCATGAAAAAATAGGCGCCAGACAGAGGAGTAATAGGCGCTAGACAGTGACTAATTTCTCAGAATAAGGTGCTTTGGAATGAAATAGGTAAATAGGCGTGAAAAATGACTTTTTTTTTGCTCTTCAACAATTTTTTGGTGGAAAATAGGCGCTCCGGGAATTCTAGCCTAGGGCGCCTCAAACAGTTAATACGGCCCTGGCTAATATCCATAGAATAACATCCCTTATATTTCAGCATATATCAGAGAGAAAAAATAGGTCTAGTACCTTTCTCTCTTGCGATCCTGACTTAGTTTTTTTATTGGATCTCCGCGGAAGTGCACTGTTTCAATTTAAAATAAAAAAATAATTTTTAAAATCGGTCCACAAACACCAGAGAGCCAAATGTTTCATTGACCCAAATTTTCGAACAACCTGTGTAATAATTTAACGTCACGATGTTTTACCAGTGTCTTAAATTTTAAAGCCCCATTTTTTCTTAACATTTCTTTATTTATATCAACATTTTTATTGTAAAAGAAAACACAAATTTTTAAGAAGACAATGAAATATGTGTATAGTTATACTTTAACATCTTTTTGAAATTTTTATTTTTTATGATAAAAAATAAATAGAAATATTAGTATATTAAGTTGGTTTCGTAGTTTCCAAATCAGTGATTAGATTTTTAACTCTTGAAATATAGAGGGTGCGACCAAACATGCGATTTAAAAAAACACCCTGTATAATATATCACCAGAAAAAAGATCTTTATGTTTTACCCATCTATTATTGATCTGTAATACCTTAGAAACGGAATATGTTATGGTAGCAATAATACCTGCTATCACACCTAGGGCATTATAAGCGGGCATTATGATAATGCCCGCTTATAATGCCCTAATGCGCTAATAGGGAAATTTTATTGCTTATCCAATTTTATTTCTCTCACAATAAAGATCAAGTTTATACAAACATATGTATTAAAATAAAATCAATAACTTACCAGTTCCTGAAAATATGCCATTAAAACGGTTTCGGTTATTTGAAGAATTGCGTTCGCATCTTTCCAAATCCCAAATATGCCATACTCCCGATCATATTGTTGCCTTAATTTAACTGGCAAAAGATTTTCGGTCGCTTTTATGGTCTTTTCTCTTATATTTTGTGGAATTTCTTCCATTTTGAGCAAATCGTTAAATAAAAAATGCCAACTGACTAACTGATAGAAACATCAAAGTCAAACTTAACACCAGTCATTATCTACTTACGTATACAGGTACAGGTGCAACTTATTTTTTATATTGCAAATAAATAATGTAATAAGTCATTGAAAAACTCTTTTTGGGTAAAACATAAAGCATTGTATGCACCACGCGGCTTTACTGGTCTATAATGCCCATCAGGTCGAAATCTAGCCTTCGACCTTCAGAGCATTATAGTCCTAGTAACGCCCTTGATACATAAATAGCTATTTAAAGACTTTAAAAACCACATTTTATATAGGTACTTACCTTTATTAGTTTCGGAAATATGACCATCCAAATCTTAAGTTTCCCCAATATATTTGCATTATGGCGTATATTACGACCATCATTATTACATTGCATTGTGTTTAAAAATTTGTATTTCCTTTAAGAATAGAGACCGATATAAATAAAAAAGAAATGTTAAGAAAGGGGGTTTTAAAATCCAATACACTTGGAAAAAAACGTCAAATTCGTCAAATCGTCACAGGCTGTTCAAAAATTTGGGTCAGAAATGCAGCATTTGGCTCTTTCCTACTATGTAACATCTAATCCTATAAAACTTTTTGCAAATCCTCATATTAAAAAATATTCTTGATGAAAGGAGCTACAACAGGACCAAAAGTTAATTGAAATCGGCCAAAAAACGTTATTTAAGATTGAATTTAAACAACATTTTCTTCGTCCGGTTTTTTTTGTCAATGAGTGTATTAAAATGATTTGCAAAAACCAAAATTGTTGATCTCATCTACAGCATTTTTTAAAACAAACATGAATGATGTTCAAATTATAAATATTTTAAAATCTTTTTCGGGGCACTCTGTATAGCGTATATTTAGAATGTGAAGTGACAAAAACGCGCACTTTAACAAAAACCTGGACGTGTATCGTCAATTTTTCTAATTTTAATCGAATGCAAAAGTTATGGAGGTACCTAGTGTATATAAATATTTAGCTTTAGTTTTGTCTTTACATTTACTTTTATTTATGAGAAATACATGTTCTAAAACACATTTTTTACGAAAACTTTACAAGATCAAGGTAATTGATTTACAACACCCCGTATATCTTCATTTATTGATTTTCTACAACGATTTTCTTTCTTTTTGTCGATGCTGTTCTTAGTGCTTACAACGTACCTTCGGGCGAAGTAGTAAAGAAAGAAGCCAATTTCAGGAAAAGGGATAAATTCTGGATAAAGGGATACAATTAAAGAGAAAACTTTTGGGCTGAAGTTCTTTAGTTCACTTGGGAACATATCTGGATTGGCTTTTCGAAAGAAAGTTTCTGTAAATATAAAACCATCAGGGAAGAAAGTTGCACCTTTAGAAAAAGTTTTATTCTAAAGCAATAAACCCATATAACATTTTTTGCCGGCAAGGCATTGGCAAAAAGGTATCAAAAAGACATCAAAATGGGCAATTGGCCGTTATTGGACCACGTGTTGCAGAAAATGTGATAGCATCCATCATTAATAAGTTATGATGAAAAAATGCGTTTAGGATGATGGCATCCATCATTAATAGGGTTATGCTGAAAAAAATGCATTTAAGATTATGGCATCCATCATTAAAAAGGTTTTGGCAAAAATATGCCTTTTAGATGATGGCATTACATAATTTTTTTCCTAATGACAATAAAATGCATTTTTACCGTCCAGGAACTAAAATGTGCATAAATAATGCACATGCATAATGTGTGTTTATGTACAGGGTGTCCCATATAAAATTAAATACTATAATTTTGGAAAAACCATAGGAGATACAAGAAAAGTTAAATGCAGAAGTTGTTCAGTGAAATGTATTTTTTAGTATTTTCATTGTATCTCCTATGGTTTTCCAAAATTTTAGCACTAACTTGGTGTAAATTGGTAATGCGTCGTCCATAAACTACGTGAGGCATTTTAGGGGGAGGGGTCGACTTGAATCTCACTAAATCTCATCGTGGGGAAGAAGTCTTTGCAAAGATTACGTAATGTTTCTGTCACAAAAAAAAATTACGAAATTATAGGATTTTTGGACAAATACCCCTTTTTGTGATTTTTAAAATTATTTTAACGACAAAATCAAAATTTTGATTTTAAAAAATGGTGACTGACATTACAGTTTTTAGTCTCTTAAAAGTTTTTACATTTTATTTAATTTTTGAGAAAGTTGCGGCAACTCCGATTTTAATGAAATTTGGTATACGGGTTTTTTTAGCGCTTATCATTAGTCTAAAGCATTTTTTGGCGAAAACGTTTTGTTCTCGAGATATCCTTCATCAAAGTTGAAATTTAAACAAATTATTAGTTTCATTCATTCTATCCCCCTTCTTTTAGCAGACAATTCTTAATTTAAACCTAAAGTTCTACACAATATTTTATTTTCACCTTTTAAAACCCGGTTTTTCTATGTATTTTACACCTTTTTATCAATTAAAATGCGAAAGTTCAATTAAAAAATGCTGCAACCAAGTATACACGATGCCATTATACCTGCTCCGACTGCAAACAACTGAAAGTGAAGAAATGCAATTTTATGCAAAAATAAAAGCAAATTTCAAAGTCGGAGTTGCCGCAACCCGCATTTTTTAGAAAATTACGATAGCCTAAATACAAAATTTGTTTTTCGGGAAAGGTTTTCTTTTATTTTTAGTTTTTTATCAACCAGTTCGATTTTTTGACAAAGGTAGCCAATCTAAGAACTTTAAATATTTCTGATTCGCTGGTATGTATAAAAAATATATTAAGAATGTTTTTTAAATTGCTTATTTAAAATTCCTTTTAAAAAGCAAAAATATTCAATTCTGCAGTTAGTTTTGCTTTAAGGCGACCATTTGAGATAAGTATTTATTAACATCCTGTCTCTTGAGGAGGAAAAATTTGTGGACGCATATTTCTATAACATTTTCTTTGTAAAATAATAGAAGGAATCGCCCTTGAAAAATTGGCAGCGTACTTTTTTAGCACCCTGTACAAAGTAAAATTTTTGATATATCTATTTAAATTTTTAATTTGGTATTTTGTTTCTCATATACCAGTCTATTTTATTTCTGTAACCAATACGGAATACGTAATTAATACGTGGCAAAAACAAAAGGCGATTAAACATAACATTATCTATTAAGGTAAACAAATCCAAAAGGGAAAACCTAACTCTTTAAGTCATATTAATACCATGGGAATTATGATTAAATTCCCTTAAATCCCTTGCATGTTTATTCACACCCAAGACATTGAAGACCTATTATACCCTTATTAAGTTCAAGGATTGCACAGTAAAATATTTAAGGAGTAAATCGCACAACAACACCCACCTGGCTCCTTCAGTTTTCATCCCGAAAGCGGTGGGGGTGGCAGTAATCTCTCCCGTTGTGTCACCCCCAAAATCTGCACCAGAAGTAGTTGCCATCTCTTCGATATCAGAGTCAATTCCTCGATCAAAATCCATATAAAAAGAATCTCTAGAGTCACTGGACCCTCTCCTTAGTTTAAGGGATAAATCGGGTGAACTATCCTGTTGGTCCATCTTGGTGGTAAATTAATTTTTTGCTGATTTAGTATTATAAAACGTGTATACAAAAATACGTCGTTATCACATTTTTTATTACTTAAATTTTGTACTATTACTATTAATAATTAATTACTAAAAATGTACACTTTTTAAAGGTAAAAATGCATTCCTGTTGCACAGGCTACATTTTTAGCAGGAATATCGTGTTCGGAAAACCTGCTGCGTAGCAGGATCGTGCAGCAGGCGGCAAACGACTGATGTAGGGCCGTTTGTATTCTGCCGTCTTTGGGTTTAGTTGTATGTAGCAGTCTGGTTTTACGAGTGCCTTAAAAGCGATGTTGATGATGCTGAGTTGTTGTGCTTGTATCAAAGCTTCCTGCATGTAATTAATACTTACAGTTTAACTGATTTGGGTATCTGTGATTTGTTAATTCACACATTGTCAACATTTAGTTAATTGGGTTAGTTTTTTTTATAGAAATAAATATTTTTTATACAAAATACAAAGTTACCCTATGTGGGAAAATTATTTTTTTTAATTATTCAAATATCTATACTAAGATATTAAGAGGTAAAGTTTGTAACTTTGTTTGTGAGTTTTTGGGTTTGTTTGTAGCCGCTAATCTTTGGAAGTACTGAACCTACCATAAAAATTATTTTACAATCAGAAAGCTACACTATTCAGGAGTGTTATAGGCTATTATTAATTTTAGGCGAAGAACCAATTCTAAAACGGTATTTACCAATCGGTTATGTTGACATTTAAACAATGTATTATACGTCAAAGTTGTCACCAATTATTACCGCGGTTATAATTGGTTGAACGCCTAAAATTTTAGTATATTTTACTATGATTAAACAAAAAGTTCAGACATTAACGCCCAACGAAGTGGGCACGGGTCGGCTATCTTGGATAAACTATAACTAAAATTCGATATTGACGTTACTATTCTCAATGGATTTTATTGCGGTTTTTTTTAAAAAGATAGAGTAATTCAAGAGAAAGGTTTATGTGTATAAGAATATCCAAAAACAGGGTGTTTAAAAAATAGATATAGTGATTCAAGAGGAAGGTTTATGTGTATAATAATATCCAAAAACAGAGTGTTTAAAAAATCGTTTAAAACTTGATATTACTTAACGGATTTTAATGCGGTTTTATTTTAATGGGTAGACTGATTCAAGAGGAAGGTTTATATGTATAATAATGTCAAAAAAAACATATACAAAGTGTAAAAACATAGTTTACATTTAAAATTCGATATTACTCAACGGATTTTGATTCGTTTTTTTTTAATAGATAAGGTGGATTATATGTATAATAATATATGTTTATATGTATAATAATATAAAAAAACATATACAGAGTGTTTAAATAATAGTTTACATTTAAAATTCAATATTGACGTTACTATTGCAATGATAAAAAAAATGAGTTTATAGGAATTGTGCACAGCTTTCTATAGTTTAAAAAAAATAAAGAATTGCCACAGGGTGGGTCAAAAAGATGTTATATAAAAAAACCCTTACAACTAAAATGCATTTTAACTATGTAATTAAACCATCTAGAGATTTACAAAATTGCTTAAATATAAAGATTGGCAAAATAACTATTAGTATTTAAACAAATTATTATTTATATTTATCATAAATATTTGTCTGAGCTTGGTGAATACGGCCGTTAGGATTTTTGAAAAATTCATGACAAAAACAACATTTTAATTTATTTCACCTTACTTACGCTTGACGTATTTTTTATTATGTTATATTGCTAGAATATAAACTGTACCATAACGTGCATTTAAATTTTGTACCAGGAATTATACAAAGTGCCCATAAACTAATATTAATATAATATTAGCTACTTTATAGAGTGCAAATTACTTGCTTATTTTAAATAAAACATCCTGTATATTGTTTCATTTTTGGATTTTAGGGATAAAAAGAGACAAAGTTTCTTCAGCAGTTCCTATGCCAAAAATGTAACGTTTTAAAGATATTTAGGACTAGCTTTTATATTATATTCTTTCAATTTTGTTATAGGGATCGCTGACGAAACTAACCTTGTTTTATTCCTACAATGCAAAAATGAACTAATATACAGGGTGTTTTATTAAAAAAATTATATGTTTGATATGATTTTTTTTTGGAGCGCCCTGTATAATTCTCTATAATTTTAAATTATGCTCACACACCCACATTTGCCTATAAAAAAATATTTTTACAAATAAAACCGTGTTTGTACTACACACTTGTGGTGCGCCACCCTGTATACAGGGTGTTCCAAATCTATTTATACTCGAAATATCTTCGCCCCTGTACAAGATACAAAAATTAACTTTAAATAAAAATTGTTTATTTGAATACACTTATTTTACCGACATTATTAGTTGATATACAAGGTGTCTCAAAAACAGAATTTTGATGGTCAAGTAGGTTTTTTATATGTATATTTTAACAAATTAATGTTTAGTCTTTATTAAATTTTACATTAAAATTGTCTATCACACTAATGGCATCCATCATTAATAAGTTATTGGCAAAAAGATAACAAAGACACGAAAGTGGGCAAATGCAGATACTCCCAAGCAGCAAGCTGACGTCTTATTGACGAAAATTGTCGCATATACTTTTTTAAAAGCTAAAATGATGCGATATTTTATTTGAAAATTAAAATAGGAAAAAACTCCTTACTGCATGCAATTTCCTTGCAATGCAAAGTACCATCTCGGAACACTGTCCAACTTGGAGATGCAGATTTTACACTAGCCGAAGATATTTCTTTCAAAGCTAAGTGAGATCACCTACCGCAGACCGCTCTCGAATTATTTTTGTCTAATGGGTACGGTTTAGACGATAAAAAGCGAAGATATTGCAGAAACGTAGTAGTTTATTGTCCATTACGCCATCTATCGGTATGTCAAAAAAACTATTAAATATATATAATATTTTTATTAACACGTCTTTAAAACTTTTAATAAAGTTTTAAACAAAATGTTTACAGCTCTAACAGTCTACTTGAATATCTTGCCTTCTCGACTAGCCATCACCAATTAATCACACAACACACACTTATTAGGTAATGAATACATTTAATTATGTCTATTAAAAAACTCTTTTCTTTAAAAAGAAACTAAAAAGCTAGAAAACCACGTAGAAAACAAATGCACAAAGCGGTCACCTTCGGTCGAAATTAACGTAGCTAATTTTACCATCATTTTATTTTTATTCGCTCCAAAATACATAATAAACATTTTGTTTGACCTAATTTTTATTTGCATGATTTTTAACAATAAAATGTTATGAAAAGGCCATTTCCTTTAAATTATGTAAAAAAACATAAAATAATGTTGTTTAGCTGCCATTATAAATAAAACAGATCAAAAAAATTGCTTTAATGTTAGTTAAATACCAATGTTAATAATATGGTTTAAAAGTATGAATATGCGTTGAAGGTTTGCCTTCAAAAATTACGTTCTTACAATGGATGGTAATTAATTACATGTTATCTAATTGTCACTCTGACACTGAAACAATTATTTAGAATAATTAGAACTAAAATATAATTTTTGTCTTTACTATTATTTGTTAATGAAAATATCAACATGCTGTTGATATCTCCAAAAACTAGCAATAATTGACGTATACCCTACGTCAATTATTGCTGATGGTTTATTCATTTTTGATGTAAAATTTATTTAAGAGTATAAATTTGGTAAAATATACAGGGTGGTCTATTTAAAAAAAAACCTACTTGACAATAAAAATACTGTTTATGAGACATATTTTATATTAACTAATACTGTCAATAAAATAAGCGTATCCAAATAAATTTTTATATGAAGTTTAATTTTGTATGTTGTACAGGGACTAAGTGTATAAATAGGGTTGGGACACCCTGTATATAGAACCTACATATTTTTATAAGTCGGTTTAAAAAGTAAACGAAAGGCTATTTTTTGTAAGAGATAAACTTTACGTAAGACAAAGTATCAACTATAATTAAGATGCGTGGTTTAAGATCCCCGCTTTAGTCTAGGTTAGGGTAAGTTAAATAGCAAATACGTTTATAGGTTTAAATAATTAATTTCATTAAAAAGAAATTAATTTTAACTCATTTTGAGACAGTTTTTTGTGCAGTGTATTTGTTGATTAACTCGTGTAAGTAGCTTTATTTTCAACAAAACATATTATACTAAAAACGCCACACGATTTTACCACATTTTTATATCTCTCATGTTTATTTTTAAAGCAAGTAATAAAAATCTCTCTCGCCCTTATCCAAAGAAACCGATATATTTTCGCTTTTCTTTAATTTTGTTTGCGGTGTAAATATCAGCCCAAGGCAAGAGACACAGGGTCTAAATAAAAATGTTTTTATCAGAATTTTTATAAGCTATATATTGAGTTTTAAGTCATAAATTTGCGCCTCCTTAAGTTTTTTATTTATTATTGTACAAAATAAATAAAAATATTAGTTTATTGAGTTAATATTTTCAAATCAATAATTTGATTTAACGGTACACCCTGTATATTGTACTCAGAGTTGGGCAGAATACTGAAAATCGGTATTCGAATACGAATACGAATACCGGAAAAACAAAGTATTCGAATACTGGAAACAAAAAGATTCGAATACTACTCAACAAAACCTATGACAAAATTGAAGAGCAAAAAAAAAAGGTGTTACCCTTTTTTTCTATTTTGCTTCCCTTTTCTTATTCAAATCATGACAATTTTAGTATTCGGATACTGCTTACAATTTTTGATATTCGAATACTCAAAAAAATATTCGTCAAATACTTCTAAAGTATTCGGATACAGAATCCCGAATACTGAGCAAAATAGTATTCTGCCGATACTGAATACTATTCAGAATACTGAGTATCCGAATACGACCCAACTCGGATTGTACTTCTATATAAAAGACCTTTCTCAGTTCTTTAAAAAAATACCACCTATGATATAGCTATCTATCCTTGATAGTTTTGAAAATAAGGCCAAGCATTTTCAATATTTCTGGATTTTAAGCTTAGTTCATGATTGGTCAATTTATAACGACTTTCGAATGTTTCGTTACAAATTGACCAATCAGAACACGATCCGCGATTCGCAAATCGCATTTCGCAAGCTTAATAACTAGGCTATCTATTATTTATTGTTTTACCTTACCCCATTTTATGGAAGGGGGATTAACGGGGGAATATTTACGCTGATTTTAAAAAAATGAAGAAACACCAGGAAGACGACAACAGAAAAATCCAGATATTTGGTCTTTTGGATTTTAAGAAAATCGCTTTTGAAGGGAAGCAAATGCGAAAAATTTAGAATAAAAAAAATCCTAATCGTATGTGACTGTTTTTTTCTGATAAGGTTTTTGTACGTTATTAATTAATGTTGTGTTCAATAATTACAATGCGTTTGTGACTGTTGAGATTTTGTTTTGTTTTCGGGGGAGCTGGCGCAATCTACGATAGCTGTAAATCGGAGTGGGTGCATTTTAGGAAATATGTTTATAGGAAAGAGTCATATTTTTACCTCAAAAATACGTCTTCAAATTATTTGTACTAATAACGTCATTACTCACAAAAATTCTGTTCTACATTCTACAGTCTAATGTATGTACAGGGTGTTATAAATTTACACCCCACACCTTCTATTTTTATCGTATGTACAATATAAACAAAAAAAATAGTTTATTTGCTTTATTTTGTATGTGGTAATAATATACACTGCATTTCTTTAATGTTCTCCCCCATTTATTTTTTAATCGTATCAATTTAAAAAGTATAACTTTGGGAGATAAAATAGATGCATAAATAGTATATTTTAGAGTAAAATTGACTGATAAAAATTTCAGGATGGAAAAAAGTTTAATGGAAAGGGAAGTTAAAGGTCTTGTGGCACATCATTTTAAAGCTCCTGCTAAGTACTTTATAACACTAGAATATAAAGTCAATACCTTTACCCAATACAAAAAGGCGGTACTTTAAAATTTACCTAAATACCTGATTTGGATGGCCATATTTCAAAAACCAATAAAGTTTTTAAAAGATCTTTTTAATGGTGGTCCTGGTGATAACATACAGGGTAGAAAAAAATATTTTTTTTAATGAGGTACCCTGTATATTAAACTACCATTAAAAAGATCTATAAAAGAGCTGTAAGAAAATACCACATTAAGTTCATCTAACTTTATTGGTTTTGGAAATATGACCATCCCAATCAGGTATTTAGGTAATTTTTAAAGTATCGCCATTTTGTATTAAGTGAAGAAATTGACTTTATGTTCTATGGTTATAAAGTACTTACCAGGAGCTTTAAAATGATGTGCCACAAGGACCCTTTCCACTTCATTTCTTTTGTCTCAAGATGGCGCCCAGCCCACAGAATTAACCGAGAAAACTGATATTGTTATTTATTTTTGTACGATAAAAACTAAAAAGTTAAACGGGTGTAAATTTATAATAACGGTACATAAAAAAACAACCAATCCAACCCTGTCTGCAACCCCTAAACTGTGATGAAAGAACTTCACGCTTTCTGGCCCTGCGCACCCTCGCTATTCTCCCGTCCATTGCAATGTCGTTGACTCTTTTCACTTCGGTTTCTCCTGTTTAATGCCTTTACGTCGCTCGTATGTGACATACCAAATAGTGTGAGAAAATAAAACTCGAGTAGCTTGAAGAGACGAAGTTTTATTTGGCCATATAAATTATGAACGGCAATAATAAACATTTTTTATGCCTTTTCTGCGGTGGATTCGATTATAAATACCTTATTTTTTATTGTTTTAATTTTTTATCTTAAAAATAAAAGTTATAGAATAATAAAATGCAATACAAATAGTACTTTTATTCAAATTCATTATTGTCGCCTAAATTTAAACTATTGGGCTTTCCAAGGAGAATTCAATGGTACATATCATTACAAAAAATAAAAACCAAATCACAAATTTTGGTTCTTTACACATATCTCCAAAAGTTTTTGGATTTTTTTAGATTTATAAGAGGTACATTGAAGTGCTCCTAGTTATGCAACTTCGCGCTAATTTAAACAACTTTGTATATTTTACCGTTGCTGAAACCCCAGTGGTCACCCTCGAATGTTGGGCACCCTGTAGAGAGGTGGGGATTTTGAAATTTTGTCCCGTGGTTCAAATGGGGCCGTACAACAGTGATTAAATATTAAATAAAGCCCTCTGATAAAGAATTCGCGAATGGCTTAGATTCTGATTTTCAAATTTTAAATATATCTAAATAAGGCTCTCTGATAAAATTATGTTGGTCAAAAAATGTTGTGCATTAAAGTTATAAACTATTAAATATTCCACTGGACCACCTCCTAATATAAGTGGCCAGTTTCACCTTCGTAGTAACAAAAATTTTCAATAAATTTGCAAACGGCGTTGATTTACTTTTCTTACTTTAATTATTTTTAAATGGGCCACCTCCTAATTCTAGTCTAGTCGCCAGTTTCAGCTTCATGGTAACGAAAAATTGCATGGCTTTGATTTTAATTTCTTATTATTAAATAATTCTAAGTTAAGCCATTGAGGCCAACAAACCTAGATATAAAAAAAAGTTAAGCCTTTTGATAGTCAAAAAATTTTGCTCAAAAAAGTTATGAGCTATTAAATATTCCGCGTCGCTTCCTCGGGTTAAAGATTTGCGAAATAATTCGCGAATGACTTAAATTTTGATTTTCCACTTTTAAATATTTCTAAATGAAGCCCTCTAATAAATTTAAATAGTCAAAAAATTTTGCACATTGTAGGTTATCAAATATTAAATATTTTACTGGGAGGTAGTCCTTATTTTCCGCTTTGTGGTAACGAAAATTTGCAATAAATTGGCTAACGGCTTCGATTTTACTTTCTTACTATTATATATTTTTAAATAAAGCCTTTTCATAAATTTTGATGGTCAAAAATTTTGCCCAAAAAAGTTATGAGCTATTGAATATCCCGCTGCGCTTCCCCGGGTTAAAAATTTCTAAAATAATACGCAAGTGACTTGTTTTTGATTTTCCACTTTTAAATATTCCCAAATGAACCCTCTAATAAATTTTAAAAGTCAAAAAATTACGCGCATTAAAGTCATGAACTTTTAAGAGGACCACCTCCTAATTTTAGCCGTCATTTTTAGCTTCGTGATAACGAAAATCCCCTTGGTCACCCTCAAATTTGGGACACCCTGTACAGGGGGCCATTTTGAACTTTTGCCCGGTGGGCCAAATGTTTAATTTTAAAATCGGGCGAAATGTTGCCCAGTCCGACACTGAACAAAGGTATCGCCAGAGGGTTGTCTAAAAAATGTTGGTCAAGGCTATGATTAATTTTTAAAAAATAATAAAATAATATTTCACCCTGTATAATGTCTTTTTTTTTTTATTCTACATGACAGGTGTACTGTCTGCGTCAATCAAAAAATCAACTTTTTTTTCTTTATTTCAAAATCATTTTCTTTACCAAAAGTGTTCCTCTTTACGCCAATAGAATCTGGTATACATATAATTACTTTGTGTGTTTTCCATGCTTCCGTAGGATAAAAAAAAAAATCCAACTACCCCTTGCCTAGTCTTACAAGTATATCGGGTTGAATATGAAAAAATATTATACTTTTAGTTAAAAAAGAGTTTAACCATTGGGTTTAACATGGATTTCGCGAAATTTAGTATACTCGCCATGTTGAAGGTTCAACAGTTGATAGGAATAAAGATATATAAGACATATATGCCAAATGCATGACTTAATGAGAGACTTTTAGTTCTCTGTTACAAAATTTCGTATTAATAGTCCAATAGCCCAAGATGCTAAATTGGCAGTTACTCGAGCGTCATAGAGCCTAGTTTACACCGCGAGGACCAATTAGATCACGTGGACCAAACCCAGGATTAATTTTGTTAGTTCACTAGGTTTTACACCAACTTAGTTTATGGATCAATTTAATTCACGTTTAATCCTAGTACCAAAATGACAGCTGAGCATATGACCAAAACCTAACCTCATTTTTTATCTTTTAAAGCTGTATCGCTTTTAAATTCCATTTGAAAAAAAATACGAAAACAGTTTTGGTTAAATATCAACAAAATTTTAAAAAATATAAACTAACAACAAAATTATTAGGTTAAGACCGAAATTCAACGTCTTTTTCGTCACTGTCAAAGATCAAGGCTGTCATTTTGGTCCACTAAAAAAGTCAGACGTGTTTACACCAAAGAAAATCATATTTGGTCACCCCATTTGAGACGGACTGAATTGGAGTAGCAAATTTTAATACTCAGGTGTTTACACCGTGAATAAAGTACGCGTGACGTCATTTAGACCTCGAACTAAAAATTTGATCCTCCCGGTGTAAACTAGGCTATAGAGACCTATTGGGTTGCAAAGCTTAAATGATAAAAATATAAAAATGTTATATAATGTATAACTTTTCATCGGGGCGTTAAGCGGCTATAGACTTTTAAGTATGTCAAAAAAATATTTTTATTATTTCGGCCTGTGAAAATCGTTCAAATCGTATTAAATTATTTATATATTTTTCGTTTTCCTTGAATTATTTTCTTCAAAATAAAAAATAATATCCATGCTTCAAGCATGTCAAAATGACGTTTTTTTTCACATCTTTGTAGCCTTCCGCTTACTTTACGTCACTCTCAAATTGTCAGATTAGTGGAATATACACTCTATACGTGTAATTAACTTACCCTATCTTAATCTGACGCGCACGACAATTTCTGATGGATATATTTTTGTTTTTACGATCGCCCCTGTATACGGGACTCATATTTGGTAGAGGTATTTAATCGGGTACAAGGTATCCTCCGGTATATTTTTCTGACGCTCTGTAGTAACAGAAATCCCCTCTTGGGCTACCCTACTATAAAAAAATATTTGGTAAAAATGTTATTTTTTTGACAATAAAAAAGATATGCATCATATGCAAAGTTATTATGTAGTTATAAGAAAGAGGTAATACTTCAAAAGTCCAATTTGAAAAGAAAATCAAATATTTGTCTTAAAAAAAAACAATGCTGATAGGTAGATATTTTATTTTAACATTTATGGATTCAAAACTGAATAGCAACATAATATAAATACTTTGATATTATAATATGACCTAAGTAAAATATTGATATAAAAAGTGGTAGTTCTTATTAGTCCATATAACTATGTAACAAAAACAAAAAAAAACAATGTAAATTTTTGGCACAAAGAACAAAATCAATTAAAGCAAGTAAAACATTTGATTAAACATTTTTTAAATAAAATTATGGTCCTTACGAGGCCTTAAGTAAAATAACTCTTTTAATTAATAGGATATGTCCTTTACAGCAGACTTAGGGGGTAAAATAACGTTTGTTTTTTTGGTCAAAATTTTCATCACCTCATGAACGCGAACGTCTAACTTCTATCACTCTGTACTATATAACTTAAACTTATAATAAAAATTACTCTGATATGCACATAAAATTAAAAATATTGCAAAATGTATATAAATTCTAATAAATGTTTAGTTGTGCCAAAAACTAACAGTTACAAAAAAAAAATATTCTTTAATACAACCTAAACTATTTTGCCACACAGCCTTTCCATAAAAGACCACCACAGGCCATTGAAATAATAAAATAGATGATCACAGTTATAACTACTCCAATAATCACATAAAGCTTTATGTTCTTCCAAAACATGGAACGTGCCAAACTTCTACTGGTTTGCCTAAATGAAACTGACTGAAAAAAGTGTAATCTTAATTATTTATAGTAGAATAAAATTAACGACAAATGAACAACAATAGAATTATTAATATATAAACAAAAATCTTGCACAACAGCAATGATGTCTGAAATAAGGGTAATCCGAAATAAAATATGTTTACCAAAGTTGTATGAGGAACCTTCATTCTGGAATCAGAACCAAGATTCACAGAATATTGTACTCAAGGGTGATAAACGTTTTAATAAGGAGCGCTCGATTTTTTATATTTGTCCGAAAATATAGGTTATGTTTTTGACGTCACCTTTTTGCCATAATATTTTTTATCTGACAAAATAAACCAATACTTGCATACCATAAAATAAAATCACTAAAAAAACATAAAAAAATTGTATCTTACCATTATTAACGATTTAAACGTAAAGTCCCTTTAAAAAATGTCCAAAGGTCAGTGACCCCTGTTTACAGGTTTTAAAATTCTCTGTAACTGCAGTACTAATAACTACTTAATTTACCTATAAACAGTAAAAACTAAACATTATATAAAGGTCCAATGACTAAAAAGCAAAAAAATAACACCAAAACCTTGAAAAAAGCTTCCAGTACGATTGTAAACAAAGAATTAAGAGAAAAGATTACGTCACAAAATTTAGCAAACATATGCTTAAATGGGATCGAGCGCTCCTTATTAAAAAGTTTATTTTCCTTGATATGTACCTACATGCTTATTTTTAGATTTAAAAAAAATTGTACTGGGCTTATCATTGTTTACAGATGTGTGCCCAACTTTCTTAATTTTGTGGGTGAATTTTTTTAGCTGCCATATTTGTCTATCTTTACAAGCTCACTTTTTTTTACTGAAATATTTCTTTGGTAATTTTCTAGAAACCTGCGGCAACTCCGATTTTGCCGAAATTTGGGGTGCTGATCACGAATCTGAAAGAATTTTTGGCGGAAACGTTTCGTTCTTGAGATATTCATCATCAGACTCGAAATTTAAATTAGTCCTATTTTTACAATATTTCGCCTTCTTTTGCACACAATTCTTAATTTAAAGCTAAAGTGGCACACAATATTTGATTTTCACCTTTTAAAACCCCGTTTTTACGTATTTTACATTATTTTTGCATTAAATTGCATAGCTATACTTTGAATCATTTCAATCCCAGTGTTCCATGAAGCCCTATGTGTATGTATGGTTGCCGCATTATCAAAGAAAAGCTACGCAATTTAATGCAAAAATAATGTAAAAACGTAGAAAACGAGGTTTTAAAAGGTGAAAATCAAATATTTTGTGACACTTTAGCTTTAAATCAAGAATTGTGTGCAAAAAAAGGGGGAATATAGTGAAAATAGGCTTAGTTCAAATTTGAACTTTGAGGATGAATATCTCGAGAACGAAACGTTTCCGCCAAAAATTCTTTCAGATTCGTGATCAGCGCCCCAAAAACCCCGTATACCAAATTTCGTTAAAATCGGAGTTGCCGCAGGTTTCTAGAAAATTACCATTTCTTTCATACACAAAGAATACGACAGGCGCTATTTTTTTTGCACCAACTCTGCAATTTTGGTGAGTATTTAAATGATCTTTAAAATAACAACCCTAAAAATTTGTTGCTAGACAAATATCTTAACCTAGAAATGCGTCTAGTGTTGGTGAAAAAATATTTATAACGTTTGAAAGATATATTTCTGCATTCATTTTATTCTTAAGAATAAGACAAAATAATAAAAATAGATGTTTTTAAATTTTGGTAAGTTGGTGAACCTTATTATCTAAATAAATAGCAGCAAAAAAATTAAGGTAGTTGTCCTAGTATGGGAGTACCGTCAATACAATTATAAAAATGTAAATTCTAGCAATTCCGACACAAACAACTTGGTAATGCTGTAACCAAATATAGATATTATTTACGCGGTAAATTCAAATAAATAAAAATGTAAATACAAAACAATGTGTATTTACTAATCGATCTATTTTGTACACTGCACAATCATTTAGTCTGCAATAAATCTATTGATGATGCATAAGCGACGCCGCCAGATCAAAACTTACATATGATAGTATTTGTGATGAGTAACGTCTCAACAGGTACAGTCTCGCATAAAAATTATGGACCACTTAGCTATAAGCTTGTGTACTTTATGGCGCGCATAATCTAAATTTTTCTGACAATATTGTATCACAACAACTACCTAAACTTGCTATATTCATAAATTATTTATAAATAAACAAACAAAAACTGCAGCAAGAAAAATGTCAGGCAAAAATACTTGTCAAACGGTAAAATCAACATCTCTTTCCTATTTAGAAGTAAAACCTTTTCTTGTGGTTGATCTATCTTTATTACTTTGTATAATTTTGATTATATAGTTACATGCTCCAAACTGTGTTTTACAAGCACTCATATGAACATCAAAATGCTATCTCTACTTACCCCACTGTTTAATATTTCAGTTTTCTCCACCAATACTTCAAGCTGTTCACCTCTCTTTACAACATGATCTGTAAGCCCAAGTAAAAATGGTACAAGAAAGAACTTAAAGAAAATATTTCTAATATTTTTTAACCCACCTAAATGGGTAATAATATACTTTCATTAAGTAAACCAGTAAAGAAAATGAAGAATAAATTTCTTGTTTCTAAAATGTCACTGGAGATTAGGGTTGCCAACTTTTTTGACAAAAAAACGTATACAATCGTTTGAAAATGAAAAAAATAAAGTATTTAAAAGAAAATAAAGTATTTTTCAAGTTTTATGTTTTTATAGTATTAAAAACGTATTTTTGTGTGCTTTTAGCACTTGCTAACAATATTTTGCTATTTTTAAATATTTTAAAGCTGGTTTGACAATCATCATTTAAATTTAAATTAATAAACAGTTTGTTTTTAATTAAATTTATTGACGCACTATTTTTCTCTTCTCGCCACTTCAGACTAATTATTGAAAAAGCTAAAGTGGCGAAAACGGAGAGTACATAAAAAATATTTTTTTTTATATTTGGTAAGCTATCAGATTAAGTATAGTATATTGCCATTTGTAGTAGGCTTTACTACGGATTCTAATACTGAATTTTTTAATTATAAACAAAAATACCGGACAATTTTCAATTACGTCGATAGTGACATCTATGACATGTCATCTGTCACTGTCACATTAACATCTAACATGACATCTTACATTAAATTACATTTCGTTCAGTAATTATAAGTCGTTTTCATAATAGAGACATTTTGCACCTCTTAAAATAACAGACGTTTTTTGGCCTCCTTATGATTATCGTTATTAAACATAACGATTACGGCAGCAGTTTTAGACAGAGATTTTGCAGCCTCTTTTAAGAAATTTATTTTGCGTCTGCGCTTTCGACGCATAACCTTATTTTTGCCTATGGTTCACCGATTTTAAAGTTAACAAAAATCAGTATTTACTTTTATTCTTCATAAGATATAAATTATTTTTTAAATATATGCAAACACTTCTGTTAATTTCGTTTTTAAAGTAGATGCAAACAATACAGTATAAGCAAAACACAAAAAGTAAGGTTAGGTTTGGTAGTAGAATAAAAAGCAAGTGTGCCAGATTGTGATATCTAAATTAATTACTGATTTAGAATATCCGTAAAAGTGCAAGTCCGTTTTAATTTCTTAACACTATTTGATTTTTATTACTGCTATAGATTTTCACTAATTTGAGCCTATGTATAAATGATATATTAATTAATACGGCATTAAAATTTTAACTTTTTAAATAATTGATATTAAAATTTCTACAATCCGGCAGCCACGCAGTTTAACCATAACGATAACGATAAAGATAAGCTCTTCGGTATTCATCCGTAATTAAAGGAGTCCGGTATGGTTAATAACGATAACGGATCATGTTTGCGTTACTGCGCAGTCTCAGAATAACGTTAACCACAACGGAATTGCAAAATAAGGGGTGCAAAATGTCTCTAATCTGTTTTAACTTTAAAATACCAATAAATAATAAGTAGGTACCTAACTTATCCATAATTTAACGCATCCACATTAAAGGTTGAAAATAAAGTATTTTTACATACTTTTTTTTTTTTTCCCAGGGAGCCGTCTGCATGTCCGGTGGCACTGCAGCCTGAAGGCTTATTGTACCAAACTCCCGTTTTATTGTACCCATTCCAGTACCCTAGTTCCTTGAAGAAGGCGGTATAGGTCTGCTGGGTGCGTTACCATATGTTTCCGGGGCACTCTAATATCCCCGAAGATTGCCTGTCTTTTGTGATCCAGTGCCTCACACTCTGACAGTATGTGGGATACTGTTTCGGTCTCTGCTCCACATAATCTGCAGTCCAGATCTCCGTTGTATAATCCCATTTTATTTAGGTGTTCTTTCACTGGAGCATGTCCGGTGAGGAAACCTGTGATCATTCTTAGCTGATTCCTACCCATTTTGAGTAGTTACTTTTAGTACTTAGTACTTTATTTGTATGCAAAAATATAAAGTATAATTACCAAAAATAAAGTAAGATACGTTATTATAAAGTATGGTTGGCAACCCTACTGGAGATATCAAATTTAACCACTACTTTATTTATTTACTTTCTTTTATACTTATTTTTCTATTTATTTATGTGGTTTGCTACTGTGATCATTATCACACCTTGTAGTTTCAAATTAATTTGGAAAATGCAATACAAATTTTACTGTTAACATAATTTTTATTAAAAGTAATTTGTAATGCAAAAAAGTAATAGTTTAAATAAAGGCTAAAACATATTTAAACGTATATGTTATCAATTTTTACTATTGACACTATTAACTTACACAAACAATTAAAATCAAATAAACCTCAAATTAGTTACAGAAATTGCACAGGACAGATTACATATACATCTAAAGATATGATAATATGTTTTGTATAAACATTATATGTGGAAAAATTTGTTGTTTCCAAGATATAGGCTGTTAAACAATAATGTTTTTTTTTTTAATATCCTTTATCTGATTTTGATTTTTTTTGTTTTACACCCTGAAAGCAATGCATTTCAGACCCTCTGTTTATGTTATTTTTATTTTTTTATTTTCTACTCAACACCAGTATCCAAAATGGCAAGTCTAAAGAAGGAACAGTTTAAAAATGTAAATTTGGTGCTCTTTGATAAGAAAAAATAATCACAAAAAGTTTAAAGCAAATAAATCGGCATGCTTGTCTTCGCGGCCGCCTTTGCTTATGATATGCCGGTTGATGCAGCTGGTCATCGCACTATGGGATAGAAATTAATTTTTTGGTCAAAATTCTGAAACTTATCAGTCTAACTTAAAATGAGGTGCTTTTTACTGAAAAAATATTATAAATTATTACAAATGCTTTTTGGGAACCTAAAACTTATTATATGTTATTATAAATTTACACCCCCTTAACATTATTATTTTTTATTGTACAAAATAAACTAAAATGTCAGCTTGTTTGGTTAATTTAGTAGTATTCTAATCAGTAATCCGATGATTATTATCTCATATGATATACAGGGTACGACAATAGGTATGATTTTTTTAAATGGAGTACCCTGAATATTATATCACCACCAAAAAAACTTTTAAAATGCTTTAAAAAATACTACATTTGATGTGTCTATCTCAATTAGTTTTGGAAATATGACCATCCAAATCTGAAAAATAATGTTAAATTATTCTTAGAAGCGTAATAGAGATACATCTTCCCAACTTTTTTATTTTTTAATGTATAAAATAAATAAAAACACTGTTTTGTTGAGTAGATTCTGTAGAATCCGTATCTTTCATCAGAATGCTTTTATCTTTTAGGATATACAGTGTAGGACAAAACATATTAAATTTTAAAATGGAAAACCTTGTAAATTATAAAAAGATCTGTATCTGTCATGACTGCATCGCAAACACAACAATAGCTCCTATTATTTAAACTCTTACTTTTTTTAGTAAACAAGGCTAATAAAAAACTAGGTAGATTAAATGTTGTATATTTATGTTTACTTAAAATACATTTTCCAGTTTCTTATTACCCCAATAAAAGTCGTCATATCCTTTTATAATTTTGGGTACATGTAGTTTAAAGTATCTACTTTGAAATACACAGCATGAGCCATTAAAATTTCAAAGTTGCTTTTTAGCCAAAATAATGGATTTCTATCCCAGTGTATCGGCGCGTCGCTGTAAAGGATAGCGGCGCCTTTGTATAAAATAGTCCGATTGCAGGCGGCCTTTTTTATGTTTTTTGTATTATTTTCAAAGGATACCGAATTTGCGCTTTTAAAATGTTCTTACTATACTTACCAATATTTTTTACCATAATATCTTTTAGTTCATCCAATTCACTGTGTACTTTAGAAATTGTGTCTACATCATGACTTTCAGAAAAATGTTTCATTTCATTAGCCAAAACCCTAGCAAATTCATTATTTAATGAGTAAGCAATGGCTGAACCAGCACTAGGTCCATAATTTGCTTGAAATCTTCTTTTTATTTCATTGAGAAAAGAAATGCTCGGCTTCTCTCAAATTCCTAAAAAAATCAAAGTTTTTATCTTATTTATTGTTTTGTAAGGACTATAAATTCCCGAAATTTTAATTTTCCAAGCTGCGATGAAAATCACCAAATAGCGAAGTAAGTGTAACATTCTATGCCGTTACTGTCTTTATCCAGCAGTAAGGAGGCATGGTCCATGGTAATTTTCATGTATCTAATTTATTTTTTATTAAGACACGAGATATAACTTAATGATGAGGTGTACTCTACTATACCTACATTGTCAGTAATACACATATAAATTATTCCATTTTCACAAATATAGTGAAAGAAATAATTTCCATGTGAATAAGTCAGCTTATCATTTTGTGGTAATATGTTTTCAATAATTTGTTCTGTAACTTCTAGAAAATTACCAGCACAGCTTGCATATTTTGCTAGAACCGTATTTCCTCTCGATACTACGCTGTACAAAATAGGCATCTAAAAAGCCAGTAAAGATAAGGTTTATAAGTAGGTGACTAATAACCAGCAGAAGATATTTTTTACCTTTTAGTACCATACAAATTATGAATATAAACTGTTTGACAATGCTTCTAAGCACCACCTCGATTAAAAGAAAATATGTATTTAATTAAACACTTATAATACATCCACAAATTGAAAATCCCAGAAAAACAACAAAGAATTTGTAAGAAAACAAAACATTCCACATCCAACTGTCATAGAACAGCTGAAAACTCTTCTTTTTGACATCTGGCTTTAAAAACCCACCCTGTTGATGCTCGTTCATTGGTTCGAGAGCCCACAGTACATGATAAGGCCTATTCTAGTTACGATTTTAGTACAATTTTTGAATCCAAAATGAGCCCTGAGCCCAGATTCTATAAAATAATAAGGAAAGAGAAAGTGATTTATCTGTCACTACAGTCAGCAAGACGAGTTACAATTGGTTTAAAGTGACAATGTGGACATATAAATCTTTTCTCTTTCCCTTTGTTAGTTACAGAATCGTAGCCCTGAGTATCTTTCCAGTGACGCATATAGAGCGCTCCCGAGTAGCTGAGGAGCATTTCGTTTTCGTTCTACTTTATGGCGTTCCAGTGACGGAAAGTGTTCTCCGTTTTTCGTTCCCCTTGCCCCTCATTCACCAACCCCTCTTTTGGTTTTCGTACTCCAAACGTGTTTTTATGGTTAAGGATGGATTTTTAAAATTATTTGTTTGAAATGGAATAAGATATTAAAAAAAATTATTATTATAAAGCCAAGAAAGGTTAAAATATAATAATTTTAAAATTTCTTAAAGGTATTTATCTTTCCTTGTCTAGGGATGCGTTCCAGTGATTAACTTTTATAGCAGATCAAGAGCTTCAAGCCCTGGAGCGTGAAGCACAAAAATTGTCGTCACTGGAAAGCTACTCACAGAGTATCTCATCAATAAACTTTGGCTACTCAGAGGATCTTTCCAGTGACGAAAATTTTTGTGCGTCACGCTCCAGGGCTTGAAGCTCTTGAACTGCTCTAAAAGTTAAGTCACTGGAACGCATCCTTAGACAAGGAAAGAGATACTTTAAGAAATTTTAAAATTTCGTTGTTTTTAACCTTTCTTGGCTTTATAATAATAATCTCTTTTTAATATCTAATTCCATTTTAAATAAATAATTTTAATAAATCCATCCTTAACCATAAAAGCACGTTTGAAGCACAAAAACCAAAAGAGGGGTTGGTGCATGAGGGGCAAGGGGAAAGAAAAACGGAGTAGCTCAGGTGCATAACACTCCGTCACTGGAACGCCATAAAGTAGAACGAAATGCTCCTGAGCTACTCGGGAGCGCTCTATTTGCGTCACTGGAAAGCTACTCTGATCATAACCATACTTTTAAATGTCACTTGTTAAATTTAGGAACATAATAAACAAAATACAGCAAGTTCTGGCGATTGCCTTGCAGCAAAGCCATAAACCCAATCAAGCAAGCAACATAATAAACAAAATACAGCAAGTACTTTTAGAAAAATAATATTTTTCTGTATAAAAATGAGTCAACCAGAATCTGTAATAGATGCTCAAGAAGCAGAGACATCTTTACAATCTATGAATATTGCTTCAGAAAGTGAGCCAACAAGTATAACTAAAACAGACAAACAAAAAGGTAAATACAGCTATTATATTATAGTAACTTTTAAATCACACAATTTTTTCTTAAAAAATTTCAGTTGATATTTTGCTTAAACCCACTGGGAACGCACCTATAATGAAAAAGAAAAAATGGACAGTTGATAGTGATAAACCAATAGGATGGATTATTGAATTTATTAAGAAATATCTTAAATTAGAAGCAAATGAAAAATTGGTAAGATATTTTAAAATAGTGTCTCGTATATCTTTGAGTTTTCTAAATGTAAAACTAGAGATACTTACTGTGTGCAATATCCTTTAAAACTTACTATTTTTATGCTAACTAGATATAATTTCAGTTTCTTTATGTAAATCAAACTTTTGCACCATCACCTGACCAGATAGTAAGGAATCTCTACGAGTGTTACAGCACAGAGGGCAAATTGGTGCTGCACTATTGTAGAACACAAGCTTGGGGTTAATTTTTAGCTTCAAGGTTTAAGGAACAAAGTTTTAAAAGTACACTTGTATCGTATGTTTTCTTTATATAATTTTTTATTTTTAACATAATAAAAATGCTTAATGGAAGGAAAACAAATAAATATAATTTATGACTTAATGTAATACATAATATACAGCACTTTATTAAAATATTTAGCCATAGTACAGTTATGTTTATTCCTCTGCTGGTGTATCTGCATTTGATGTTTCTTTCACTGTGTCAAAATCATCATTTATTGCCAATGGTTCATCAGTTTTTGATCAGTTTCACCACCAATAACTATTTCTTCAGGATCAGGAGCTCTTGGCAAGAATTCAGTATTGGGATACATTTTTTCAAAAATACATTTTGCCTAAAAATAAATAAATGTTTATACATGTAACTTGAATACAGTGTATAATTTAATTGATGGCTAAAAATGCAAGGTATGATTTCTTAGCTTATTTTAGGAAAAAAGTTCAAATAAACAACTTTTGAAATAGTGTTAATCTTTCAAAAAAAATCTTATTTTTTTAATATCCTAACTATTCTTTACCCAATTTTGTTTTAATTTGGCAATATTATTAATGACATTAAGGGGGTAATTTATCACTAACTTAATTACATTTTGTAAGTCCAGTGGCGTCTCAAGAGGCAACTGAAAGAATATTTTCAACAAAAAAATGGTACGCCACTGACTGTGTAAATGTGTGTAAAATTTTTGTGCTTTCTTTAGATTAGGCAAATAAAAAGACTGCTTTTAAGTCTCCTAATTTTTTCTGTATGTTGTTTAGTTTATAAGAAAAAAAATCACTTAATTGCATATTTTTAGACCATAAAAGAAGCATTGTGGGATCTTTTTCTTTTAAATTTTTGTAACAAAAACAATAAATACTTATTTAAATAAGGTTTATATCCAGTAGATATATATTTTTACTAAAATAAGTGTGAGAAATTTTTGTTTTTTTGAAAATTTTAACACCCTGTATGTTTATATGAACTTTTTTCCTAAAATAAGCTAAGGAATCATACCCTATATTTTTAGCCATCAATTAAATTATGCCCTGTAATAAAAAATGTAAATAAAGTTCTGTTCACGAATGCAATGTTTTAAAAAATAGATTACTAGTTTAATTTAATAAATTTACACATAAAATCTTGCATTTTTAGATTTTTTTGATCCGGTTTTAGTTTTATTACCTCTTTAATGCTCAAATCATAATCTAGATCTAAATCTGGCCCACTGCACAAATAAAGATTTGAAGGAATATTATCATTTAAGTTGAGGTTGCTTAAATCAGGCAGGGAAAAGAAACATGACCACAATATTTTTGGTTTCCTTTCTGACATATCAGTTACAACCCTGCTTTCCACTTCAAATAAGTTATCAAGAATATGTTGGAAATCTTCTTTTGGACTCTTTACTTGTTTTGATGTTAAATGTACTAAAACTAAAAAACAAAAACAATAAAATAATTATCAATGATCTCTAGAACTCAATAAGAATTTAAAATATTGATTTATTTTATTGATTGACTTCCGACTATGGTTGTAAAGAAATAAACCTTGTCAAATTATCTTACACAGATTTTTGGGGCTAGTTCCTGTAGCAGATCCCATTTCAATTATTGTAACAATATTTTTGCCATTTTCTGGAGGATATATTAAAAGTGTTAAATGCTCCTGTTCACTAGGTAAAATGGAACGATCTGTGATAAAGACAGCTCTCGAAATATAGTCCTTAATTTCTATTGATTTGACAAAATCTTTGGGCGAATTTTCAGCACTTAAGACAAAATGTTCTGCCTTTATTTCTTGATCTCCATTAACAAGTACTTTTATTTTGTTATTTTCCACTTTAAATCCTGATAATAATTCTTGACTTAAAGCAAATACGCCTCCAAATACTGCACTTAATCTAGAAGAAAAAGATAAAAATATAAGACTTAGCAAATAGAGCTCTGTAATTAAGTTGAGTGGCCACTTAAAGTAGTAAAATTACGTATAAAATTATTACTTGGACCTTAATGAGTTAACAATTTTAAAATATCCCTAAAAAAATAGATTATACCTGCAAAAGGCTTGTGTAGTTTCCCCACTACCATACATTGATAATAAAAATGGTGTTTTTCCAAATCGTCCCAGACTATTTAAGAATCTTTTGGTATTTTCAATTCCTTGAATACATGGTGTATCATCAGTGCTTCTTGATATAGCATAAAGTACATAATGTATCAGATTTGGGGTTAATTTTTTCTCTTTCAAGAATTCTCTAAATGTAATGTGCTCACGATCTGCAACAAATATTTGTATTAGTTGGAAAAGAATAAGTGTTTTTCTGTAGTTTTTTGCTTCTCATAAACTGCAAGCTATTGCACAATATAGTGAATTTATTATACACCAACAAAGGAATTGTTTTAAACCACTCTGTTGACTTACTTTTAATTTCATCACTATTTTCATCCAGTGAGGTAAATAGCTTCATAAGCATTCTCTTTTCAATAACAGAGACTTTGTTATTTGCAAATACATCAGACCTTGAACAAGGCACTACTTCTAACTGACCATTTAGCCAAGTTAGAATTCTACTGACACTACGGTACTCTGCATATCGAGCTATATTGGATGAAATTAACAGTTCTACAAAGTCACCTCTAGCAAAATGTATCTGAAAAATAATAATAGAGTATGTCGGTTATTCAACGGTTGTATAAATTAGCCTACCTTTGGTACCAAATCAATATTAAACCTTCTAGATTCCTTTAATAAACTTTCTTGGGAAAAACCTAAATCATAAGGTTTTTCCATTTCGGTGTCTCCCTTAACTTCCTCAGTGACTTGTGTGTCTTCTTCATTTGTATTTTCTTTTAAATCATCACCTTCAATTTTTAATGTCTTTAACTTTTGCTCTGTGTTGTCAATAAGTATTTTTTCAGGAATGTGCCATGTAGTTTGAAAATCTTTAATATTAAATTTATTATTTCCTATAGTTAAAAAGTTGTTATTTGTTTCTTTTTCTGCTATTTCTTTGGGAGAAAAATTGTTAAGGGTTTTTAAATTAAAAGACGCCCACTGTCCTCCATAATAATCATTACTAAAAATATAAATAATAGCTATAGTTTAAAAAAATACCATAAAGAATTATAAAAAAACCTACCTATCAATATGAAGAACATTTTTACCAATACGACTAGCTGCGGCAGATAATATTGACTCAACTAAACCTAAAAAAAATGTAAAGGTAATTCTTAAAAATATTTTATTTCTATAGAAATGTAGGATCTTTGCTATAGACATAATATAGAAGTAGAATTTTATACTAAAGAAAGATTAGCCTCCACATAACAAAACAGGGTTTTTGATCACATGTATGAAAAAAAAACAGCAATGCTTTTGAGATATTAAAAACTGTTTTAAAATGGGTGTGTGACAATACTCAATACAAAAAATTTTAAAGAAACTTCTGGGTAAGGATTCTGTAACTCCATAGAGAAGAAATTTCCTTTCTATGCAATGTAAGGCCGCACTTTCTTGAATCTTGTGACTAATGCTAATACTAATATTAAATTTTGATTTATAAAACCGGCCTAAATCATATGGCAATTACAGGAAATTTCTTTTCTATTGAGTTACAGAGTACCGGGACTTGTCATTTTACAGATTTATTTAATGTTGACTTACCTGTACCCACAATAATTAAATCAAATTCTGAGGGTAACTGGTTGTCCATTTTAAAAAATAAAATATAAACTCCTGAATTTAAATATAATAAAAAATTATGCCTGTATTGGAAAATGGAAGGTAAAATACATAGTGTTTCTTATGCTAGTTTTGTTTCTACGTTTTCTACAATAAAACAAATTTTACTTTAATATTTAATGATTTGGTGACTGTCTACAATTACGTTATCGTGTAATTATGAACTACCTGACTGGTGCCGTATAGGGATGTACTTCACTAAAAATGTACAAAATTTAAAATTAATAAATGTAAAGCTGCGTCACGGCAGGTTGCGTCTCTTATCTGCCCGAGATAAAGTTTAATACCGAATCAACATGTGTGATTTTTGGCTCTCTCTAAAGTGAACTTGAAAACCACACATGGGGCGTTTTGGGAAAAAATATTGTTTAATCAGATTATATTACTTTATCAGTCGAGTTAACCGAGAGACCTATTGATATCGCAAAGAAAAGCAAAGCGATAAGGTTGCCTCTAGGATGTGCATGCTTGAAGATTTTTACGGATTCTTAAATACCATCAGTTTACTGTATCTTTAGTCACTTCTTTTTCCATTGACAATCAGCTGATTTTGACGACTCTTGCCAAATAATTTTGCGGCGTTGCCACGTTTTCCAAAAATTATTACTTTAATAATACTTTTTTATATAAAAATACTCCAATTATTTTTAGTATAGCATACTATAATTTATTATGGTAATTTTTTTTAATAATATCGTAAAAATAAATAAAATATTTTGTCAAGGTATGCAGTCTACAGTACATATTTTAATGTTATCAATAGTTATATTGCCCTTATCTTATCAAACACTTTAAATAACAAATGTATGCATATTCAGTCATTTTACGTGCATTATTGCCTCTGTTATCAAAGTATGATTATATTTTTACGGGTTTTTACTTTATATATTGGTTTCAAAATTTAATGATGATTATTTGGAAGCATTTTTTTCTACTGGTAAATAAAGTTATTCGCACTAGAAGGGAGAAGTCCAATCTTGTTTTTATATTTTTAATTATCTGCATATGGGCAATTGCATCAGGTAGAACCTTGGTAAAACATTTTATAAATAAACAAAGATATACATTTACTATTTTTCTAAAATAGCTATCATATATGAGAAAAGATCTGCCTAAAATGATTTTTTTTCGTATCTTGGTTTTAACATAAAACCACAACATCACAACGTTGCAACTTCTTGCTCGTCAGGTCGTGAGCATCAATGGTCAGCAGACCCTTGCGAATCGGCGCGGTCAGCGGCGATATCTTTTGGTCAGTTGCAGTGGCAATTTTTTATTCATGATTTTTAACCTTAGTTTTTCAAAAATTTCATAATATTTTAAGTTTAATGACGAAAATTGATTTCCTATGGATCGACCTCAAAGTCTTAACAGCACAATGAAAACCAAGAAACTTGGTTTTTATATTTTACTTTTTTAGCTTTGCTGGTTTTGTGGAAACTCTCAGTCATTGAATCAGGTAAGAAAAGTACTAAAATACTCGTGTCTATAAAAAGTAATGAACTGATTTAAAATTTAACTGTAAGAAAAATGTTTTAGAGGTAATACTTACCTACCTAATATATCAGGAAATTAGCTCTTTTATTGTTTTATTATTTTTTTATAGGCATTGATAAGCTTCAAATACTCAAAGAAGCGCTTGAATTACATAAGGACAAGCTTCAGCTGACCGAACAACAAGTTATTCTACTACAACAACTAGAAGCAGATAAACACGAAGGTTTACCTATTATTTACTGTATAACCCCAACGTATTGGCGATATGTACAAAAGGCAGAATTGACACGAATATCACAAACGTTAAAATTAGTTCCAAATATTCACTGGATAGTTATTGAAGATGCTGCAGAGAAAAGCGATCTGGTCAGAAATTTAATTTCAGAATCAAAACTTATTGCTACTCATTTGGTGGCTCAAACTGCTCCTTTTGAAAAACTTAAAGACAAGGTACATTATTTTTTAGAAGATTTCACAATTAAAAAAATTGTTGGTTTCGTCTGGCATTTTTAATATTTTATGTTGGTGCAATAATGTTTTTATTTTAGAATCCTAAAGTTAGAAGACATAGAGGTGTAGAGCAAAGAAATGCAGGATTAAAGTGGCTTAGAGACAATTTAGTTCTAGGTAGAGATAAAGGAGTTGTTTATTTTATGGACGATGACAATACATATAGTGTAAAACTATTTGATGAGGTAAGTAAAGTACTATGTCTGTCCTAATTTACAAAAAAAATGTTACCTTTCAAGATCAGTCATTGTGCCTATAAAGGTTTTTTTTTGTGATAAAAACAACTTAAAAGTAGGTAATTTTTTTACATATTTTAGATTGCAAAAAGTCAAGAAAGTTGGTGTATGGCCTGTGGGTCTTGTAGGAGGTCTTAATGCAGAGATGCCTATTGTGGATCGGACAACAGGTAAAGTATTCAGACAAGTATTTGTTTTTAAAATATATGAGCAATTACTTCTAAAGTGATATAATATTTTAGTTATTATAGGGACTCCTAAATAAAGGATCTTAAAATTGTTTTTCTTAACATCTTTTAAACTGGTTAAAATAAACTCTAGTTAATTTTTAGGCATCATTAGGCTGCAATAACACATTTATTTCCATAATTATTATTTAGAGTCGCCAAATATTCAAAGTTTTTTAAGAACTTTAAGTTCAAAGAATCTTATTCTCTAAATATATTAGTGTTATTAATCATTGTTTTCTTTGAACTTGTTGACCTTCTATTATTTGCTGTTGATTATTTATCTAAGACCCTTTTAAAGAGTAGATAATTTATATATAGCTAATTAATAGAAGTAAATTAGAAGGCAATTAACAAGGTTACTTCTTCTAAGGATTTTGAAGGTTGTTAGTAATTGAAGAATCATAAAATTAAATACATACAAAATACAATTAATAAATATGACTCATCTGCTTACATGTATTTTATAATTAGAAAAGAGATTTTATTAATTTGAGGTTATACAGGGTATTTCAAAATTTAGTACAAATATTTTTTGAACATATTTTTAAGGTAAAAATAAGAGATTTTTTCCTATGTACCTATGTTTTTTAAGATGCATTTCCTTTTAAGTTACAGTAATTGTTCGTTGCGCCGCCTCCCTTTAAAAAAAGACAATGATAACCACAATGTGATGAAACAAAATTAATTAAAACGATTTTCTCAAAAACTGTTTGTTGTATCAGAAAAATGCAAGAGACCAAATGTTTAGATATTTCTGTAGCAGATTTGCTTATCTCCCACAAAAAAATTGGTCATAATCAGGATTTAGCCCTCTGAATCTCCCCCAAAATTGAGTTTTTACGTATTTTTAGGAGGAGCAATAAATACACTGCCTAATATAACACAGGTGTGCAAATTTTGGTGATATTGGGATGCGAAAATGTAACCACAGGTTAAAATAATTTAATTTTTTTACACAACTTACTTCAGGTCACCTGTTTATCGATAAAAGTCCTAGTTTGAACCTAAAAATATTTTTGAAATACCCTCAAATGATTAATTTTTAGTTTAGTATAAAAATGATTTATTTATTTATTTATTTATTGGTACTCTTTACAAACACAAATAAATGAAATTACATGTAAGGGACTACATACTTACAAACTAAATAACTAATTGCTAAATATGTAAAGAAAATAAATAATTTATAAGAAATAGAAAATCATATATATTTGGTCTTCTGCTTCTTTTTTAAACCACCATGTAGTTTATTTAAGCAGTACCAAGTCATTGTTTAATTTCACCATTTTTTGTCATATAGGAAAAGTTACTGGCTACAAGAGCGGTTGGCTTCCAAATCGCCCATTCGCCATCGACATGGCCGGATTTGCAATCAACCTAGATCTGATACTAGCAAAGAAGAATGCTAACTTTTCATATCAAATGGCAAAAGGTATGCAAGAAAGTGAATTTCTTGCATTGTTCACAACCAAAGAAGACTTGGAACCATTAGCAGACATGTGTACAAAAGTTTATGTATGGCACACAAGAACTGAGACTCCAAAAATATCTGGTACCATTCCTGACTTGGTGGTTTAATCTTTATAAATATTAGGTTTTTTTGGTTTATTGAATGCCCTGCCAGAGCGCCTATTAGCCTTTCGAAGGTTAGGACCATTTTCAAGAAACTATACTGCTTGCATATCAATTTTAGAAGTGTAAATATTTAGGCACTCTAGCGTTTGTACTTTGTACATAATATACAGGGTGTTTCCTAACTATGGTGTGATACTTAAGGGATGTCTTTTTATGATATTATTATTTAGAAATCAACTTTATAAAAAACTTTAATGCCCTGTATCTCAGAAATGAAGCAAGTTCGGCATATGTTTATAGGAACTTTTTTCATAAAAAGACATAAGAAATCACTCCTTTAAGTTTCGTAACCATAGTTTGGAAACACCCCGTGTTTTTTTATTTTACCCATCGCTTTTGGCAAGAAATATTTAGGACACTAATAAAGGAAAAAAAAGAATTCAAAGTTTTGGTCTAACTTCAAAAACTGCCATTAAAAAAACGTGATATTTTGGATTTGAGATGGCCACTTGAGTAGCTTTAAATTAAATATGGATTAAGAGTGTATCTTTTTCTATTAAACTATTTTATTTTTGGGATAATTTAAGCAAAATCGCAATTAACTTGATTTCCCTTACAAGAAATCACTGCTAAAATCCTTTGGTGAAATTTATTATTAAAAAGTAATTTATTTTTCACCATTCTCTTCCTTTGGTATACATTTAAAATAAAAATAAATCAGCTCTCTGCAATCTTCTAATGAAGAACTCTATACTATGAAACCTGGACCACAATGGTTCCAAATAATTATCTCTGTTAAAATAAGAATTACAGTATGCTTACAAAATAGATATTTTGTATTTTGTAAAAAGCTTTTTTAATCCTAGGAAAGAACAGGTTAGAAAATTTTAGTGAAAAACTTTCTCTTTAACCAAACACAATCAGCAATTTTAGCCGAAGAACCAATTCTAAAACGGTATTTACCAATCGATTATGTTAACGTTTAAACAATGTATTATACGTCAAAGTTGTCACCAATTATTACCGCGGTTATAATTGGTTGAACGCCTAAAATTGATGAATATCGGTAATTAGAAATTTTTCAGTATAATTTTAAAAAAATACATATTCTCTCTTAATGCTCACTGTGTTGGTAGAAATTATGCTTTAAGCCATTATTCTTCTTTTTGATTTGCTTAAATCAGCAACTGCAGTTTGAATGTGTGTGAATGCAGTAGTGTACTATAGCATATTTTTATTCTTAAGAATATTTATTTTTACGTTTCAAATATACCAGGTGACAATGAAATTACTATCTAGCAATTTATTTCCTTCTGTAAAAGAGTATACCTTTGAAATTTTGGGATGTAAAAACAGGAAGTAGTATTATAATGGCCTCTAAAGGTCAGGAATCTTTTAAAAGAACTATTTTAAGAATTTTTCAAAATTTACGTGATGTTTATTTGTTTTCCCATAAAGCTGCATATTAAACGCCATTTTCTCTAAAACCAAAAAAGTTAGGTTGTTGATATATTTAATGTTTTTATCAGGAATGACCCATAGAATTAAAATCCTGAAAAATATACAGGCAGTTCCGTTTAAAATACCAAAGATTATATCGCTTCCGGTTAAACCGGAAGTGACACACAGATGCTGTTATATCTAAAATTGTCATCCAGTGATCCAATAAAGAAAATTAATTGCTGGATAGTAATTTCGTTGTCACCCGGTATATGTAGTTCATAAGGCTAGCTTTAATCGCAAAAAATATGTAATATATGTTATTGTTGAGCCATGATACGATACAAAAAATATTTAGTACAAATCTGCTACGTATTTCCATGAAGTCGGGTGTTGGCCTAGCGTGTTAAAGCGCCGGGTCGTTGAGCGCACAACCGACGTGAGGTGGGTTCGAATCCTGCCGGCGGCCAAGGTCAGAAATTTAGTGGTTGGCTCAACAAGACGGACAAAGTGCAAAATCTATCAACGCTAATAGCCAGCAAGAGCTAAGGCGCCGGAACACACTTTGCCATACACAGAATAAATTTCTTTTAGGGTGCGTTCTACTAAGCGCTCACAACGCTCAAAATGCTTTTTTACCGTCGGCTGAAAGCGCATTTTGAGCGTTGTGAGCGCTTAGTGGAACGCACCCTTAATAGTCCCAGAGCTAGTTAACCCTTTCAGTAACATTAGATCTGTAAGGCAAGAAATTTGTATAGTGATGAGTCATATCATGCTAAGTACGTACAAAAAAATTGACAGGCGTTTTCGATGAGCACAAGTACCTGTCAGGCCAACTGAAAGGTGTGGCTGATTTGGATAGCCATATTTCGAAAACTAATAAAATTAGATGTACCTAATGTGGCATTTTCTTAAAGCTCTTTTTAAAATCTTATTAATGGTAATATAATATACAGAGTGCCTGATTAAAAAAAAACTTTTTCCACCCTGTATATTATCACCAATATCACCGTTAAAAAGATCTTCAAAAAAGCTGTTAGAATACGCACATTAGGTACATCCAACTCTATTAGTTTTGGAAATATAGCCATCCAAATCAGCCACACCTTTCAGTTCGCCTGACAGTACTTGTGCTCATCGAAAACGCCTGTCAATTTTTTTTTCAAACCTTACTATGAATGAACTAAATCCTAGAAAAATTTCAACCTTACAGCTCCAAGTTTTTTGTTGTTATTAATTTTTTAAACTTTTAAAAATATACAGGGTGATGCCTGCTAGGTGATGATTTTCGTACTAAGCATGCTATGACTCATTGACTATACAAATTTCCAGCCTTACAGTTCTAACGTTACTCGAAGGGTTCACTAGCTCTCCTACTATAACAGTCATAGAGGTGTAGAGCACTCTGTTGGCGTGTACTTGGAAAATGGTGGAAAATTATTCGCTTTTTTGTTTATTTATTTGAAAATTGGCATTTAAACTGTAAAACGAACCACAGACTATGCAACTTGTGGAACAACGTCCCATTTTTACGATTATCGTTTCGATTGTCCGACCTACTCGAGTTGTACAAACCTATCGTACAATAAGTTGCAGTCTGTAGGTCGTTTAGGCAGTGCCGGATCAAGGCTTATTTTGTATTGAAACAAAGAGTAAATGTTGCGCCCTTTTGATCAATGTAACCAATTTTGATTGTAGAAATAATGAAAGAGCAAAAAAAAGGTATTTATATTTTTGACTAGATATATTTTTTCTATCTAGAACAAATATTAATTGAAAAATGTATTCGTCCATTTTGTTTTTAGGCATATTAGAGAAAATTATCTTTTGGGTAAGAGGTTAAACTATTAAAAATACGTCTACAGGATGTTTCTAAACAAATACGAAAAAAAAATAGGAGTTGATTTCTTCTTCAAAATAAAGGTTAGTTTGTTACATATATAAACATGGGATCAAAAGTCAACCATTAGGGAGATATCGCGAAAAAAATTACAAAAAAGTCTTTATTTTTTTAAATTGAAAAACAAAATGAGTATTGTATTAAAACTACCAAGTAATGTCAAATAAAGACAAATTACCATATAAATTTCCCCCTCCCGGCACGTAATAATTTACAGTTTATTTTTTAATTTGAAATTGGTAGGTTTAATACATCAGTCTATCCAAATTTATATTTTTCGAAATCATTGTGTAGATGTCTCTCTAAATTTGGTTAGCAAGAACGATAAATTTAAAAGAGGTGTAAAAATATTTAGAAAATATGTATATTTCTATATTAGCAATATTTACGTAGAATTTCATTATTCTAGCGCTTTTTGTTTTTGAGATAAAAAATAAACACTTTTTTTTTTGCCATTTGGTACCGCGATATCTCCCTAATGGTTGACTTTTAACTAGGGCTGGCAACCGAAACCGGTTTTTCCGGTTAACCGGTTTTCGGTGTATCGGTTTTGAAAACCGATTTCGGTTATCGGTTTTAAAAACCGGTTTTAATCGGTTTTAAATACCGGTTTTTAAATATTCGGTTAACCGGTTTTAACCGAATCGGTGAACCGGTAAACCGGTTTTGATTTTTCTGGTTTTTGCCAGCCCTACTTTTAACCCTATGTTCATGTAGCAAACTACCCTTTATTTTGAACAAGGAATCACCTCCTAAAATGTATCGCATTTGTTTAGAAACACTATGTATATCGATATACTTTTATCATTTTTAGGCTGTGATACTTAGTTGTTTATATATGTATGTAAAACGGGCTTTCTTATAATAATGATATTTAAGCTAAATTAGTGACAATAAATTTAAAAAAATATCTGCATAAAAGGTGATATTTCTCTATACAGGGTATCACAGAATATTATTTTAAAAAATAGGGCAGATTCTAGTTTTGAAAATAATGAAAAATCAGGTTTATTTAAACATGGGTTCGCAAATTTCTCGTTCTCAAGATACAAGTTTTTAAAGATGTAAAAAAATAGTTTTTTTTAAATATCTTAAATATCCTTTACCCAAATTTGTCGTGATATTAGGCATTAAAGGGCTAATTTCTTTTTCTTACTAACTTAATTACATTTAATAAGTCCAGTGGCGTCCCGAGCGGAAACTTATATTATTAACATTAATATTTCTAACAAAAAACGGTACTGTACGGAGTATAAGCAAATAAAAATGCAGGTTTTATGTCTCTTATTTTTCGTATCTTCTTTAGTTTAAGAGAAAAAGAATTAAATCCACTTAATTGCTTATTGTTAGACGAAATAAGCATTGCGGGAACTTTTTCTTTTTAAAAAATAGATTTTATAATTTTTTATTAGCAATTATGTAACAACAACAATAAATACTTTAAATAAGGTTTATATCCAGTCACAATTTTTACTAAAATTACTATCTTGAGAACAAAAAATTTGTGGACCCATGTTTATATGTACTGTTCCTTATATTGTCTGATGTAGAATCTACCCTTAAATTGTTTTTAAGAACATTCTGTAACACCCTGTAGATTTATTACTTTCTATAAAGTAACTTAACTTGTATAAGATAAAGGTTGTATAAGTGGCTTGCATATAAAAATTAAAAATTAATAAAAATTGATAAAATCATTTAATAAATAAAAGTTTTGTGTGAGCTACTAATTATATTCATTTATTTTTTAATTGTAAGTTTTATATGTATATGGGTACGATCAAATAGCAAATGTTAAGTAGGTTTAAGATTGCTTTTAATAAAATCATCAACGAAAACAACAATTTTTTGTAACTGTAAAAGATTTTTTTATAATAATTCGTGAAATAAAATTGATAAGATATTTAATGCTTTTTTTCAAACTTGTATTCTATTACGGCATGTTTAACATCTCACTACCACTTCAGGATTCCATACGTTCTCAAAAACAAACAACAAAGTAATGGTATTATTATTTTTAATCTCTCATGTCTTTTTACATATTATGTTAGTGAAGGAAACAATTGAAGCATAAATTTTGCTATAGATGTTGCTAGAGAAAACAAATTGTATTTATTTATTATGTTTTTATTGAATATATTCTGTTTGTAGGGATTGATTGGGAAGAACAATTTTTGTACTTAAAGCTTTAGGTAATGCCGCAAATTGAGACACGTTAAGGCCTCGAACACGATCGTGTCAGAGGCCTAAAGCGTGCGACGCGAGAAACTGTCCCACTACCACAAAAATCAACGCGTTTTCGAGTAGACGCGCCGTTAGTCAATTGGCGATGTATAATTTTTTCATTAAGTTACAAAAGTACGTGCTGTGCTGCGTCGCGTCGCACGCGTTATTCATGTCTCAATTTGCGCCTTACCTAACAGTCAAACGCGCGCGACCTGATTGGCGTGTCACGGACGTGTTTTTATGTGACATTGACGCGCTTATGACCCGCTGCTGTCCCGTCCCGTTTCTTTGTTGGCCGGCAGCTTAAGGTTTTTTGTTTTAATATATTATCCAGAGCCTGTCAAAATATACCTAATTAACGTGCTCTACAATTAAAAGTCTGTATACAATATAAAAATGAATCAGAGTTGGGTTGAATACTTAAAATCGGTATTCGAATACGAATACCGTCAAAAAAATGGGTATTCGAATACTGAATATTTTGAAGTATTCATGAATACCAGGATTGGGTATTCATGAATACTGACGTCCAAAAAAGTCGGTGCTTAAAAATTTTGAAGATCAAGAGCAAAAAGAAAGGGCTCTTTTTTCCAACTTTAACAGCAATCAAAAACGTTTCCTGGCTTGTTTACTAATATCAAAAATTTTGAAACGCACAAGAAAAACATTTTGGTATTCAAATACTTTCAACCCCAGTATTCGAATACTGCTATCCAGATTTCAGTATTTGAATGGTGGCTGTTCAAATACTCAAAAATATATTTGTCGAATACTGAAAAAGTATTATACTTTGGCCACTATAAATTGATAATGAATACCTAGTAAGTAACTCCGGTAACTGTAGTTTTAAAGCAATAAAATACATTTTTTATTGTGGTAACTAGAGGTTACTGAGTTTTTAAACCAATGAAATACTTATTTCGTTTAGGTGTTTTCTCAATTTATAGTGAAGAGAGTATAGATTACTACCATTCAAAAACGGTATTCTGAATACAAAATCCCGAATACTGACCAAAAATGTTCTGCCGAATCTCTAGATATATCCGAATACTACCCAACTCTGAAAGGAATTATATTTGTTATTTTCTAAATGTGTTTATATTTCTTTATAAATAAAACCATTATAAATTTATCACTTCAATTATTTCGTCTCTATATATTACATTTAGCATAATTCTATACAAAATGTATTAGAAAAAACAGTTTTAATGTTTCAATGTTTCCACTCCTATTAATTTAAATTTCCGTCAATAGACTCTTTTACTAAATAACAAGATTAATGCTAGTGAATAGGTAATTAAATTCTTCACTCTAACATTTAAGTAATTTTAAGTTTTTGGGTAAAAAAAATAGAAAACTGCCGTGTGTTATACCTCACTCGATACTGCATCAACCCCTGTGATAACACTGTGACTTAAGTATATATACTAACTTCTTTCTTTACTGTTAAAGAAAAAGAAAAAGTTAAAATCACCTAGGGATTTGCAGCAACCTTATTTTGAAACACCCTCTATTTAAAATTAGAAATATACATTTTTATTCTGCTTTAATCATATGTTATTTAAATTAACATCCTTTATTAAAAATAAGTTTTTCTTAAAAATCAACTTTATGTTAGGCACTCTAAAATACTAATGCTAATCTCAAATTCTGTAAAAGAGTCTATTACCTATTTTCATTCAATTATCAACAGAAAAAAAGTATAAAAATTATTTATATCACAACAAATTGATAATTTACTTATATACTAAGTTACATTTCAAGAAGACACATCTAATAACCGATTTAGCGACGTTGGTACCCACGTAGAACTATTCTGACTATAAAATATAACGTTCCTATCTATATAACACTGTACACCATTTGAGCCGATTCGATACACCTGTTTCGCTTCGTGGTATTTGTTTGGAATTGGAACAAAAGTATTCCACGTTCTTCGCATCTTTTCGTCACAAGGTCCTTGAATCCTTGTGGTATTTTTTGCTGCTGTTCGCACTGCTTCTGCTATACTCTGTAAACAAAAATAATATATTAGCTATTAAAATAAAGCGACTTGGCAACGTTGCAATTGCAGTTTAGCGCCCTCATTGAAAACTTTTTGAACCATTCTGGGGCACTATGACATTTGTTTGTCATATTTTGCTTGCTGTTGTTGCAGTTAGTATCGTATTTTTTAATATATTTTAAGATTTATTAAATGAAAGAAATAAAAATTTTAAAAAACTAGTTAATGGAACATGCTATTTTTTTATTATGACTTGGTTTCATGGTAACAAGTAAACATAAATTTACCTCAATCTTCGGTGGAGGAGGTGGAACAGCTGCATTGACTTCATTAGATGATAGGTACGCAATAGATTCTTGTGCTCCAGGTTGCTGTATAATGCCAACTGCTCTACTCATCATTTCTAATGCTTTATGAAAACTTTCTGAAAAATTAAAATTATTAAATTTTTAAAATCCTTATTGGCGATTTTAACTACCGATGGGGGCGCTGGTAAACGTAAACAAAGTCAAAAGAAGTAGGTAATATGCAGGTAGCTCAGCTTTGATCCTGTTACGGATTTCGGGTATTAAAACGGTTTAAAATACTGTTTTAAGTTTCAATACAGCCGTGAATTTGTATAGATTTATACGTATTAAGTGTGGTAAAACTCGATTTGTGAGTTTGAGTAGTGCCCTTGATGGTTTAACAGATTTTTTTGTTAGTGGTGATTAGTGAAGAAAGCGCCATGCAAAACTTTTTCGGAGTGAGTGAAGAACTGTTTTTGACGCTAAGCTCAGTATTTTCATACTTCAATTGCACTCCCGATAGTAAGTGCACAGTGGAAGGAAGAAGAAACCTTGAATTCCAACCATATTATTTTGATTATACACACGTCTTGATATTTTAGATGTTAATGGCTCTTCTGATGCCATAATAAACGTTTTAATATAGGTGAAAAGAAAGACTTTTTGATTAAAATGATAGCAAAACACACAGCTATTTACGCACAAGGCTCAAAAACGCGTGTTAAACATAACAAAGTAAATAAATAATATATATATTTATATCCATTTCAATGGTTAAACATGTCCGATCACCTGTTTTCTTAGGTTGCGCCGTTGACCACCAGAGGTCTCATTGATCTTCAAAATCGCCAATAGACTTGTCTAAAGTCAATGTGTATAAAAGTATACAGGGTGGTCATATAAAAATAAAACAGCTAATTTTGGGCACACCAGGTCAATAAGTGAAGAACGTTTTTGATTTTAGGGTGAAACATTTGAAGGTCTCTCGATCCTGATAACAACTGTCAAGTTTGTCTCTGCTTTTATTTCCGTTCATTTGACAGCTTGTCAAAATTTTGATTTTTATTTTTTAATGTATATTAATAAATTACCTATAAGAGCAAGCGTCTTTAAACTAATGGGATATGGTAAGGGTTAAACAATCTTTAAAATGAGATATCTATTTAAGATTTTGGGGGTAAGTCTTATCCCTGCTAGAGGGTTGCAGTTCAGAGAATGAGTGACAAAAAATGTTTCCTTTTAAAATTAAAAATTGTCGTGTCCGAGCGTTTGGCCATAAATGACCTGGAAGTGCCCAAAATTAGGTCTGATTCATTTTCAAATGACACCTTGTATATTCATTTGCACAATTAGTTACCTTTAATTGTTGGTTGTGCTAACAGTTCTTCAGAAACCATTCTTTTCCAACCAGAATACCACTCCGTTACTTGTGTATAATTTGGACTGTGATTCAACCACATGGCTAAAGTTTGTAGCCATCTTGGGAAGAAAAACTTGTCCAATATTAGTGTCATGTTGGCAACTGAGAGCATGTCAGTCCAATCCATAACTGAGTTCCAAGGATCTACAAAAGATAAAAAATATAAACATAATAGATTTTTATTTGGCTAACTTTGAATTAATTGCATAATAATTATATGTTACTGGGTAAAAAAAAACAAACATTTGTTTTTAACGGTACTGTAAAATATTGTTCATGACAACGAAAGAAAAATATCCTGAAATTTTCAGCCCTTAATATTAACATTAGGAGGTGCATCATTAAAATTTTTATTTTTCAACAATTGTAGCATTTTTATACAAAATCTCGGAATCAGTCACTCTTGAACCTTTGACCAATTCATATTCTTGAAGGAAATTAAATTCTCTACAAAAAACTCTCTTAGTAAATTTTTGTAGAACGAGCCATTTTCTTGTAATCGCGCCTTAAACATTAATTGATTTTTTAAATTTTGTCACTTAGATCCTGGATTTTTTAACTACCATAATTATCAATATCTTTATAAAACAAATAATTATTTTTAAGGGAAATTTTATACTCTACAAAAAAGGACTCTTAACATTTTTTGATAAATTCATTCCTGTTAAAGTTATTTAATGTTGAAATAAATTTTCATTTCAATTTCATAAACAATATATTTTTTCACTACTAACCTGAGAAATTGCTATTATTTACTCTAATCCACTGATCTCGATGGATTGAAAATGTTATTACCTGCACAAAACAAGAGTTACATTTCTTGGTCGAAAAAACGCGTTTGTGCGCAAGCAAATCGAGGGTGAACGCATCTGGCGCCTAACAGACTATCCGCATATCGGAAAGAATTTGTCAACGGCGTTCTGGTTTTCTTTTCGGAGTACGGTAGCTAATGAGCGTCACGGTCAGACCGCGGACGGAGGGTACGGGGTGCCGGTGTTTGTATTTTGCCACGGCTTTTAAGTGCGCATGTTCGTCCACCCAACCATTTGTTTACTGCGCAAGGTTGTAAAAATCCGAAAATGCTTTTTGCCACTGCGGATCTAAATGTAGGGTATCTATGCTCTAATCCCTAAAGAGAATTAATATTTCTCACCCTAGGTAAATAATGATAATAAAAAATACCTAGGTCAATAATGAGACATTTCTAATATCAAAATTTGACACCTGCCAATTTTTACATAAATAAAGCCAATCTGATTCGAATCAAGCTCTAGTCTACTTGATATTTCGAAACATTCAAAAAATTGTTAGGAAATTACTAATGCCAAAATTAAAATTGTTAATTTATAAATGTTAGCAGTGAAAAAATTTATATATACTTCGGGTAAGAAAGCTATTATTTATCCTCGCACATTATATCCCTCGGCGCTACTCGCTTTAGGATATAAAAATGCTCGGTAATTAATAGTTCGCTTCTCACCCTAGGTATACAGGGTCATCCAAATTAAGTGTCCGTTATTGGTAACTTCGGTATTATTTGAAATATGAAATAGTTTAAATTAGCAAACTAGTAGCATTTTTTACGCTCTTTAAGACTAAAGATTAGAAAAAAACAATTGACCATCGGGTTGTTGAGTTATACAGCGAAATACTTTTTTTTAAAGTGGAACACCCTGTATATTTTATAACCATTAGAAAGATCTTTTAAAATCCTTGAAAAATAGCCATTCTCAGAAATTTTATAGTACACTGGCATTTTTAAATTAAACACTCTGTATATTACATTACCAATAAATAGATATTTTAAAAAAGTACCACATTTGATATATGATGATGGTATAATATACTATTTATAGTACCTTTAGTTTTGTTGTTTGTTTTTTTGGCCCAGTTTAATGGTTATATTGTGGTATTTGATATATTTAAAATTAGGTAAACAGAATAATGAAATTTTATTTTTTCTTATTATACCTAAAAGCTGTTGGTGGGGGTTGATAACCATAGTTTGTATACATAATTGCAATTTGGGGACAATATGCTTAAGAAGAAATGCCAAGAATGCTCCTTTGGATAAAACACGTTGCCAAGGTTGCAGCATCAACTTTGCTGATCTATCTGATGGATGCCAGCCGCTCAATGCCACTCCTAATTTCTCTTGAATAATAGGATAAATCTTCTCTTGTAATCGTTCATCTAAAATTTAATCAATTACATATTTAAAAAGTCATCCAATAAAAATATGGGAGGATGCATAAACAAAAAGAAAAACAGACCGATAATAATCTTGCAAAATGCCACCTAAATACTGGGCACAGTTCATATTTTTAGAGTTTGTTTTTCTAGTATTGTAGTCCCTGGGCCAGTGATAAAATGGACTTCATGATAAGAACCCTTTAAAAATCCTTTTAGGGGGGTTCCGTTGACGAGTCTACCACGAATATTCATACCGTCATATTTGGAAGCGGCGCTTTAACCCAGCCTGTCAATGTCGAATGTTTCTGGTGTTGGACTGGGCAAACGCGTCACTTTTTTGGACAAGTTTATCATAATGTTTACATTCAATTTTTAAACATTGTGCCAAAATCGTAAGTGTTACAGTCGCGAAACCATAAGACCCATGGACATGTTTTGGATATTGGATTGAGCGGGTTTCGTAACTGTAATACTTACGATTTTCGGCACAATGTTTAAAAATTGCATGTAAAACAATTAATGGATGGTAATTCTTTGGGTACACGCCAAAATTAAATTAAAAGTACCAAAAAACGAAAAAAATTTAAACAAGTAAAAAGATAACTAAAAAAATCGACGTTTCAGTGGCAAGTCTGCCACCGTTGTCAAGATAAATTGAATAAAATTAATAAAAATAATAATTAACTATTATTAAAGTTTTAAATTTTGAACTTTTTATCTTTTTCTAAGATATTCTGAGAACGTTTTGACATTAAATGTCAAATATGTGTGTTTGGTTATAGTGTCATAGTGACATAAATAACTGGTTGCTGGTGTATTTATTGTTTGTACTACAAAAAAGATGAATAGTTAGTTAATTTTTAGTCTTCCTGAAGATACTTCAGTATCAAGCAAAGGCAACCAAGTGTTATTTAAATTAACTGAAATTGATGCTACACAATTATCTTTATTTAATAATATATACGCACATTCTTTGATTTTGCGTTTTTTAGAACAAATTTCCTTTTGTTTAAATGCTCAAAGCATCCCAGTTAATTCTATGATTGTTATCAAATGCGTGTTGGCAGATTTTTGATTTATGAAATTCTGTGTTTTATCTGTGTTCTTTTATGCGTTTGGCTAATGATCTACAAGTTTCACCTATATAAAACTTATTGCATCCGCCGAACTACAGAACATATCTTCAATGTAAAACATTGGGGTAAACTTGTCCGAAAAAAAAGTACCACGTTCACCCAGTCCGATACCCGAAACATTTGACATTGACAGGCTTGGTTAACGCGCCGCTTCCATAAACGGCGGTATGAATATTCGTGGTAGATTCGTCAAAAGAAACCCCCTAAAAGGTGCTAAAAATGTTCTTATCATGAAGTATATTTTATTTCTGGCCCAGGGACTATTGCTATTAAATCACAATTATTGTAATGATTTTGTTGAGTTTAAGTGAAATTGCCTACTGGTTAGTTACCTAATAAAGGAATCCAGGGTGTATCCACAAATGTATCGGTATGGTGTCTGTCAAAGGATTCCAATCATTGACTTCTTTCAGTATGCGAGGCATTATCATTTGATCGAATGTATTGTTCAATATCCAAATTGGTAGAAGGGGCTTCCAGGCTTCTATGAGGTTGATCATAGGATCACAATCACGCGGGTTCCATGCACTGTAAACAAAACATTTTTAAATTAATAAAAATACTATAATAAATTGCAGTATCCATAAGAGTAAAGTCTTAAATACTGAAGCTATTTTGCCTAAAAAATTGAATAAATTTATTGGTTAAGTTTGGCTAAAAAGTTTGAAGCTTAGTTGGTTCAAGTCTGGGTTCAAGTGCTCACTTTACTTTATCACAGCGTTGCCAATTTTTTTTTAAATATTAAAACCCAATGACGCGGTGAAAACCTCTTTTCGTCAGATCAATGAAGTAAACAACGTTGCGGGTGGTTAGTAGTTTCATGGGTGATCACGGGCAGGCAAAGGCAAGGCGCTGTTGCGTGTGTTTTGGATTCCATGTTAAAGTGAAGGTCCCTTCTGGATGGCATTGTGCAAATTGTAATGAGGGGTACTTTAGAGTTAGTTCTGGTTATTGTTTGTGTGATACTTCTTGCGACACTATTGGGGTTTCCTAAAAGGTGTGGCTTTTTGCAAGCCTCGTGGGCTGGCACTGTATTTGTAAAAGACTATGTTGAACAAGATCAGTCTGTAGAACCTGGCTAACAATATTAGAACATATGCATATGATGCACTAAATTTAAAACAAAATGTGCCTTCTTAAAACCTGTATTTTTTATATTTAAGATTAAATCTTTAATTAGTATAAAACATCGCTATCTCTGATTTTATCTTTTTCTGTAAATCTGCTACAACGCTGTAATTGAAGTCATTAGAACTAAAAAAAGGATTTATCAGAAAAAAATAACATAAGTTAAAATTTTACCATATATAGGACCATTTTAATAAATTTGAATATGACGTAAACATAAACAAATGAAGAAAATGTGTTTCCATTGGTCAATTTAGTTTGTACCATGTTTAGTGCTTTTTGGGACCACTGGATAAATTTTGATTTAGTGATCAATATTAGCTATATTTTTTAAAAAATATTCACTTTCACTTCTGCCAATTGCAAGTGATCATGATCACTTGTCCAGGTGACAAATGCTATTAGCTATTAGAAATACACTGCTGGACAAAAACACTGGACAAACAAAATTTTGTTCAAATTTATTCTTGAATAACTCTTTGGCTTTTTGGCAGATTTAAATGGTTTTTTGGTCCAGTTATAGCTCCTTTTATCAAGATTATAATTTAATATGGGCGTTGCAAAAAGTTTTATAGGATGGTGTTACAGGGGAGAGCCAAATGTTGCATTTCAACCCAAATTTTCGAACACCCTGTGGAATAATTGAACGTCACAATTTTTTACCAGTGTATTGGATTTTAAAGCCCCATCTTTTCTTAACATTTTTTAACTATGGTTACAATAACGGCAAAATCTTAAATTGTCAATGTCTCGAAGTTTACAGCACAAAAGTCGAATATGTACTAACTAAGGAGACCTTGAGTACTAACTGATCGGAGGTTTCCCGTCGCCCTTTTATAGTATGGTGGAAAAGTAAAGAATGATCTAGAATCTTCGAGAAATATCGTGAAAATTCCATAGTACAGGATGGCATAAAAGTTTTAATGGATAATTCGGGCGTTTTCGGAAACCTTCAAAAGTGATGAAAGAACTTGGAAAAATTAAGGTAAATTATTTAAATAAATTAACAAACTAAATTAAATGATCCTAACTCTCTAAAATTCTATAACCTAAACACATTTTTTGAAAGTCTGTAACAATATAATAAAAGTTCATAGGGGTCAATAGGGCTGAACAGGGTCAGCTCTGTATACCCCGGGACCAGGACCGAAGCGGTCCCATTCTTTCCAGGCGTGTACCTAACAAAAGACCATCCCTATATTGCAAACAAATTGGGGAAACTTAAGATTTGGATGGTCATATTTTCGAAGCTAATAAAGATGACTATGACAAATCTAGTATTTTTTAAAGGTCTTCAAAAGATCTTTTTACTGGTGATATAATATACAGGGTGTTTTTTAAAATGTACTTTTTGTTATACCCTGTTTATCTGAAGAGATAACAAAAACTAATTACTGATTTGGAAACTTAAACTAAGACTAAGACTACAAAACCAACTTAAAACTTTTCAGGGAGATGTAAAATAATAACTTGACATCCGATACAGAAATTTCATTGTCTTACTAAAAATGTGTATTTTTTTAAAATAGAAATACTGATATAAATAAAAAAAGGAAATATTAAGAAACGAAGGGGCTTAAAAATCCAATACACTGGTAATAAATTGAGACGTTAAATTATTCCACAGGGTGTTCGAAAATTTGGGCAAAAACAACATTTGGCTCTCCCTGTATAATACCTAATTCTAAGAAACTTTTTGCAATCCCCATATTAAAAAATAATCTTGATGGAAGGAGCTACAACTAGTCCAAAAGATAATAAAAATCTGTCAAAAAACCAAAAAATTATTTAAGATTGTATTTGATCAAAAATTTGTTTTTCCGGTTTTTTGTCCGGAAGTGTGTTAATAAAATATTCCAAATGAAGTAAGCTACATAAGTTTCTTAAAAATCTTATCATTTTCACTTTCCTCACTTTGTTCACTAATCAGGTCTCAAAAGAATACAAGTGTTCTTTACAGCAACATACACAAAAATAATATTTTTTTGTTTTGTTTCTTCTGATTTAAATTTAATAAAAAGGCGAATAGAAACGCAAAATAATAAAAGCGATAATCTACCAGTAAAATCAGTATACTTGACTGGTAAATTATACAACACTACACAATACGTAACTTACCTAGTACAAGTTCTCATAACTGGCACCCAAGTGTGCCATATGAGACTATCGTATGGCTGTATCCCAACTTTATTACCTTCTAGAGTCCCTCGATGTCTCGGCTCCTCCAAAATTTCCTTCCACTGACTGAAGAACTCTGTATACTGTTTCGGTTGCTGCAGAGGATTCCAATTTGCTAAGGCGGAGGTCAAAAAGTGGACCAACAAGACCTGGAGCTAATTGTCCTAAATTATAGCGACAGTATTCTTCGTAGTAATTATTCTACAAATAAAACATACAAATAAATTATTTTGCTATAAAAATAATTATAAAAAGCTTTAAAATGGACAAGGGCCATTTGGGTAACTAATAGAAAATGTAGTAATAATAATATAAAATAAATAAAAATAAAGTTTGAGTCTTTTTTTATTAGAAATTAGAAAATAGTTATTTACATTACGAGGGAAGAGAGTGCTACTTTTTCTCCCGGGGATGGTTTGATTGTTAATGATTTCAACAATCATCCAAAGGAGGAAAAGGCACTGTACTCCAAGAGGAATGTATGTTATTTTTCTATTAGCTTTTGCGACATTTTCAAGAAATACATAATTATTTGGTTGCTATATTGGAAAAAAATAATCTAATTTAATTAGCTACCTGTATCTCGTAATAATTACTCACCGCTCAAAATATGACATTTCAAATTGTCAAACATCATAATAAAAGACACCGGACTAATTACGGGCAAAACGTGTTTGTTAATCGTCTTTTAAATAATTATAATGATAATTACAGCAATATTGATTTATTTTCTTTAAGTTTAACTAGTTTTAAGAGAGCGATAGCTTTAGTATAAAAGTTAATTTTCAGTAATGTGTCGCATTGTCTTTTTTACAAATTTGTATTGTGATTTTGTATTTTTTGTATTGTGTACCATTTGAAGTTTTATAGTCTGTAGTGTATATTTGAATAAATAAATAAATAAATTAATAAATCATAGGAGCTATCATTGTCAATGTTAGCTTTGTAGATAGAAAGTCGGTTTATTGTAAATAACTTTAATAAATATGAGAAAAATAGATAAAAATTACATGAAGTTTAACATAACATTTAGTGACATTCAAATTCTTAAAACCTATAAACTTTATATTGTTACACTAAAAAATTTAAACTAGTCTTTATATGAGGTAATAAAAACTAATGATACATAATGTTACTTTAACATTTTGTTAACCTTAACAGTCAAGGCGCTAACCGTTGTTTTTATAATACATGTGACATAAGTAAACAATTTGATTCGGTCGAAGAAATATTATCATTCTAACGCAAAATGGACTCTGAGGTCGACAATATCCCAAAAATATTTTGGACCGCAAGACTAGTATCATTAAGTATAAGGTGTTAAGCAGTGGATGGAAGAAAACATGTCAAAAGAACTACAGAAGATGCCGTTTTTGCATATTCGTTTAATAGTCATAAGAAATTCCAATGTTTTCCTATATTTGATAGTTAATATATTTTTCTGTACAAAACTGTTTCCCTATGTCACATTTATTATAAAGTGTTCATATCGGAAAGTTAAAAAAAAAAAACTTAAACGTGCTATAGAAATAAATTATTGTTAAGTGAGCGCTAAAAAATTTATGAAATTATTTTTGATTTACCAGGAAACTTTGCCCTTAATAAAATTATGTATAAAAAACTCATTTTGCAAGTAAATCGTTTATTTTAGAAACCTGCTAAGTGCACTTTATTACATTTTTTGAAACGATAAAAAACGTCCTTTCTTTAAAATTAATAAAGCTTTAGTTATTTATAAATAATTGTTTTAGTAATGCGTGAATTGTCAAATTATTGGGCTAAAGAAGGTTTTGCGGGTCGAGAAATCAAAATTTGCTATTAATTTTATAGTAAACTCTGTTTGTTAAATATTCCTATTCTTCTTTTTTTTGCATAAAAGGCATTCTTGGTAGAAATTAAATCAAGCAAACGTTTTTGAGGTATACCTGGATTATGGATGGTGGAGGGGAGGATAACCATCTGAATGTTTTAAAAAGTGTCCGTCCAAAGGTGCAACTTAAGGTGGCGCCACAGTGGCAAGAGGAGATTCTTTAACCAATGAGCATGAATTATTAGAGTGAGATACAAAATAAAAAAGGACAGATAGATACAAAATAAAAAAGGAAAGAAATACCAAAATCTCTCCACTGGCTACTGTGGCGCCATCCCAATTTGGTACATTCCGATTGCCACTTTTTCAACTTGTCCGCCATAAAAGATGGTTATCCTCCCCTCCACAATCCATAACCTGGATTTAAAAAAATATATTTTCTGTATTGCCAGGTCTAAGCCATACAGGGTGTTTTTGAATTAGATGCTTATCTCTAACAGTGTAAATCCTTAGGCTGTTTTAAGATGTCATAAATGACTTAACTTTTAAGATACACAGGGTTAAAAAATAGTTTTTTAAAACTTTACCACCCTGTATCTCTAGTCACTAAAATGGTTTATTTTACTAACTTAGACGACTATTTTGACTTGCTCATTACAAGGTGTGTTTGGTGAAGTAAACATACAGGGTTACCAAAGACAGACCATAACATATACTTCAGAAACACATTATGAACCCTCGACTCTTTGTCTGACCTCCGGACAGGCCGTGACGTGCGTTGAGGACTACAAAGTTCTTCCCGGAGTGGCGGCTAGAGGTGTCGTACGAACGTTGTTTACCTTCGGGGATCAAGGAAAGATTCACGCTAAATTGACGGCATCTTTGTTCTGGATCTAAGCGCTGTGAGCGAAGATTGCTATAAGCTGATGGTATTCTGTTTAGTGGTGAACACGAGGTATTTCTCAAATGGCGGGAAATAGATGGGCGTGCCATGGGAACTGTCAGTAGTGAAAGTGAAGGTTATACGTAACACCAGTAGCAGATCTTGGTTTGACAGCTGACAATTTATGCATTGCATCGATTGTTGAATTGTTTGTTTTCTTTTGGAATTTCTGGGAGCTACGAGCTCAATTATACAGATTTTCCACCGACGAAGCCCTGGAAAGCATAGTCTGGAAGGGGAGAGGGGTGGATTGGACCTGAAGGGACCAAAACCAAGAAAAAAATAGAGAGAGAGAGAGATTATGAACCCTCCCTTGACTGGTTTTATGCACTAACCACAATTGCATGAAAAATGACTGATTTTTACATATAAATGTAACTTTACATAATACAATTAAAAATCGCTGTAAATTTCATTTTCGCCAAAAATGTCAGTTGGCTTGTTTTTGAAATAAACAATTCAAGTCAGGTTAACAATCGGAAAACACTAGGCTTCTTTCATTTTTTCCCATTTTTTTTTTTTGGCAGGGGGGTAGTGTAAACATTTTCCTCCCTCATATGGGGGAGGAAAAGTCTATTTTCGATAAATAAAAGTATCAGAAAAAATATATATAAAACTCAAGACTAGTTTGTAAACTCTGTCTTGGATATAATAAAATATATTTTATCAAAAATGACATTACCAGTAAGCCTTTGAATATTTCTCCTATTTGTCCAAAGGAATAATCTTGAGAGGGATCCATTAACTTATCCACAACTTCTAGAACATATTTAAGATTATTCACTAACTTATCCTCCTTTATAATCTGATCCTTGATAGAGTCCTCCTCCTGCTTAAGAACTACTATTGTGTCCTGAGTATGTCTTTTATCATTGTCAATTCTAATAATGTCCTAAAAATAAACAAATTATACATTTATTTTAAGCATGAGATTTAAACAATTATATTATACCGGGTATCCGCTAATTAATGGTACACAAAAAGTTACAGATTCCTGATACCAAAAAATTAAGATTAAACCACACGTACCTATATCCAAAAGTTGATAATAAGAAAGAAAAGTGATTTTTTTTTAAATTTATTTTGATAATTTTTGATATGTTTCGAATATTTTAATATAGCTTGGTATCTAGGGGTTTCTTCAAAAAAGGGGATACTTTTTAGGAATGGCTCTGAGCCGTTTTCAAGATATTTTAATTTAAGTGGTTTGGTAAAACCAAAAATGCCTTTAAAAATAGCATATGGGTCATAACCACAACTGCCGTATGATAAAGAAATGATTTAATGTATTCTTCCATATACTTTTTGGTTGCACTAAACCACTTCCCCTAGATACCGAGTGTCACTAAAATATTCAAAATGTATCAAAAAATATTGAAACAAATTAAATCTGTGGTTTTTCTCAGTACTATTAATTAGGGGACACCCTGTATATTTTACTTACCTGTTCACACATGTCCACTAACAAATCCAAGTTATGTTGTATTTCAGGCAGAGCAAAATTCTGACACTTCTTATGGACAACATCTTCATAATGTTCTACACCAGGTGGCGCTTTAAGACCGCTAAGAGCATGGTATCCACTTAACACTCTCTGTTGAGGGCCAGTCATGTCAATAACTTTAACCTTTGCCAGCTCACTAAAATAAAATAATCTAAATTAAACAATGTAAATTTTAGGGTTTTTAATTCTTGTTTTATCTGATAGATCTAACCAGAAATGGAATGTAAACCTAACAGGTTATTTACTATTTTTCCTTTAACAATTATTATTTAGTATAACTGATCTTATTAATTCCATCCTGTATTTGTGTGAATATTTATATTAGAGAATTATTGCAAGTTGCCTTATTAAGCTCGGGAATTATTAATACCGGCCTTATTTAAATAGTGCTTGTACCCATAATTTAGAGTTATTGCAAATCATGTAGACAGTACCATTAACCTTAAAAAAAAGGGAAGAAATTTTAGTAGTTTTTCTTTATTGTTTTGTGTTGTAGGGTTTTTTATAACACAATTATAGAAATACATTTGAAAAAGCAAGGTTTTAAGTATTTTTACTTCTAAAAACTTATTGATTTTGTGATCAGCAGCCGTTCGGTTCGACGAACAGTTCCGAAGTAAATAAGGCCAAAATAAGGCACGACCTAAAACCAACATAAATAAAGCCGGGCACTATACTTATTAGGGGAGTCTTTATTCTACCATGCATCTGCGCAAGCTCAGATGTCAAAATAAGGACGGTATTATTAATGCCTGGCCTTATTTCACTGTGCAATAATTCTCTACTTTCAAAGGAAAAAATTAAGTTCATAAATGTTTCAATTTTAGATTTAAAAACCAGAAAAATAAATTATGGGTCTAGTGTAATATTTAGTACTGTTTTAAAAAAATAAAACAATATTTAAAATGTAGAGACTGTCCACAAATGGGGTTTACAAGAGGACAAATGGACCAAAAATTGAATTCTTTTTAAAAAAGTATTTTTCATAAAAATTGTTGCTTGTAGAAAAAATATGATTCACAAAGAGAAAATGTTGATTTTGTAAACAGGGTTCAAAAAAAACTACATTTTTTTTCATTTATAGGCCAATTGTCATTGGGAAATTTTATTTTAAAATAATTAAACTTTGATAAATTTAAAATCAGCTTTATGTAATTTTTGGACACCCCTGTAACATTAATAAAGTCATTCAAAATTCCTATTCTAAATGAATTTTCTAAATATTTTACTTTTGGAGAAAAATTATGTTTTTCAAATTTTTGCTCACCCTGTATATAAAATTAACATTTTTTTCCCTTGTGGATAATATTTTTTATCAGCAAAAACATTTATCAACAATAACATTTTGTAAAAGTTGTAATTTATTTTTATCCATTTGTCTTTTTGTAACATCATTAGTTTATATTTTTAAATAGGGAAAAATCCTTTTTAAATTTTTAACGATATGTAATGCATTCATTTAAATAAAAAAATTCAATTCTTCAGTGGCTAAAGCTAGTTATATATGGCTTCTAGGCAACTGAGGACACTACGATATTTGGAAAAAGAAACTCTACCTGGAAACTCCTGAATTTCTAAAACCTCCTGGTCTTTTACCTTTCTCAATTACATCATCAACGCTTCTGTAATAGTAGCGTGTCTTTTTAGCTGCCACATCAGTCCGCTTCCATTTGGATGGGCCCTTTAACTCCTTCTGATCTTCTTGCTTTATTAAGGGTGTAATATCCTTTTTCTAAAAAAAACTTTATATCAATACCATTTAAACACAATTACATTATCAATATTGATATTTACTTTTTCTTCTACAATTAATAAGAAATAGTTCTAAAATAAATGGATCTTTTAAATGTGAAATCGAAAAAAACATATACCTTCGGAACACTGGCTGGTTTTTCAGGCCCATATGCTCCAATAGCACCTCTTCCTTTCCTTAAGTGTGCCTCTACAGGAGCTTGGATACCCTGAAGATCTTTACCTAAACCTTTACCAGGTTCATAACCCATCTGAAGCAACAGTTTGGCTCCAATTCCCTTAGTATGTTTTTCCCAGTTGCCAACACCCTGTTTAATTAAAGTCTGATCAACTTTATTACGGGTTCTAAATCCAGCGATGTCAGCTGTGATTTCAGTCATTGTTGATTGCTGTGCAGGTTTTCTTGTTTGGGTGGAGCCAAATCCTACAAAAAATCACTCGAAAATGAAGTAATGTTCACAGCTGTAAAGCCTCATGTTAAAGTTGTGATTCATCAAAATGTAAGCATTAGTATAAGCTAACTCACCCATCCTTGGAGCCATTTCATCTTCAGATCCTGAACTATCTCTGATTTTGAATGATGTACTGGGCTTCTCATGATCTGAGTCTTCTGCTTCTGTTTTGATTTCTTTTTTATCTTTTTTCCAGCCTGTTGAACTCCACCTGCCACAAATCCAATGGGAGCTGAGTAGTTTTTGAATTTTTAAATCCCTTTCTTGGTTTTTGTCCTCATTTTCATCATCACTATCATCTGCCCATATACCTATTAAAATACAAATTTCAATGAAAGTGTGTTGAGTAGGATTAAGGAGTTTGAAAACTTGTGAAAATGTTTTAAACGCTGGAGAACTTTTAAATTAGGACATTAAAAATGTTACCATAAATCTGTTGATGTTTACTAAAGCCTTTTCTGTTTCTATTTATATTAAATTCGTTTTCTATATCATGGTCGGTTATTTCAAATTTTTCCATTTCATCTTCCATATTCGCTAACTATTGAAAAACTGCTTAAAATTATAAATTTGTGCAAATAAAACTTCTTTAAAACGTTTTGGATTATAAAATTGATTTTTTAAAGCAAGCACAAAAACTGACATGTGACTGACAGTGACAGATGCTGAATGTGACAGGACACGAACAGGGTTGCTATAAATTTTAATCGTACTACTACGTGTTCTTAAAAATAGTGAACACCAGAGGGTCTTTCCAGTGACGAAAATTTTTGTGCGTCACGCTCCAGGGCTTGAAGCTCTTGAACTGCTCTAAAAGCTAGTCACTGGAACGCATCCTTAGACAAGGAAAGAGAGATACTTTAAGAAATTTTAAAATTTCGTTGTTTTTAACCTTTCTTGGCTTTATAATAATAATCTCTTTTTAATATCTAATTCCATTTTAAATAAATAATTTTAAAAAATCCATCCTTAACCATAAAAAACACGTTTGAAGTACCAAAACCAAAAGAGGGTTGGTGCATGAGGAGCAAGGGGAAAGAAAAACGGAGTAGCTCAGGTGCATTCCACCAGTTTTTACCAGAGTGGCTTTCCAGAGACGCAAATAGAGCGCTCCCGAGTAGCTCAGGAGCATTTCGTTCTGCTTTATGGCGTTCCAGTGACGGAAAGTGTTATGCACCTGAACTACTCCGTTTTTCTTTAACCTTGTCCCTCATGCAGCAGCCCCTCTTTTGGTTTTTGTGCTTTAAACGTGTTTTTTTATGGTTAAGGATGCATTTTTAAAATTATTTGTTTAAAATGGAATAAGATATTAAAGAGATTATTATAATACAGCCAAGAAAGGTTAAAAAAAGAAATTTTAAAATTTCTTAAAGTTATCTCTCTTTCCTTGTCTAAGGAAGCGTTCCAGTGACAAACTTTTTATAGCAGATCAAGAGGTTCAAGCCCTGGAGCGTGACGCACAAAAATTTTCGTCACTGGAAAGACCGTTGATCTAATAACAAACACCTAGTGCTGCATTATAAATCCAATTCACTCGATGCAAAACTAGAACTAGCCCGAACTATTAGTGTATAAAGCCGGCTGTCCATGAAAGCGGTTTTCCGCTCGCGGATTATAATTCAGCGTTGTGATTGGCGGGAAAAGCACTCTAAATTTGCACTAACCAATCACAACGCTGAATTATCATCCGCCAGCGGAAAACCGCTCTCATGGACAGCCGGCTTTATGCCCAAAAATTTTAGATCTGGTGTAAACTAGTGTACACTATTTCTGACCTACAAACAGACCTTAAATAAGGAGTGTATTTACTTTATGCTCTAGAACAACCATCTGAGAGCAAAAGAGAAACTCAGCCCGCTGTAGTACGTTGTAACATGCTGGCAAGTTGCCTAAAAATCAAAAAAAGAGAACAAATGTCTACACTAGTTATAATGAAAACCATTGGCAATTAGTTTGGCACTGGAGCGACAGGTGTATAAAGGATGCGCACTCTCCCCTCCGACCAATCCGCATACAGTGGCCGGATCAGTGCTAACGTATTCCCTAGGGACTCTTTGTTTGACCTCCGAACAGTGCGGACGTGCGTAGAGGACTACAAAGTTCTTCCCGGAGTGGCGGCTAGAGGTGTCGTATTAACGTTTTTTGCCTTCGGGGATCAAGGAAAGATTCACGCTAAATTGACGGCATCTTTCTTCTGGATCTAAGCGCTGTGAGCGAAGATTCCTATAAGCTGATGGTATCCTGTTTGGTGGTGAACACGAGGTATTTCTCAAATGGCGGGAAATAGATGGGCGTGCCATGGGAACTGTCAGTAGTGAAAGTGAAGGTTATACGTAACACCAGTAGCAGATCTTGGTTAGACAGTCGACAATTTATGCATTGCATCGATTGTGGAGTTATTTGTTTTCTTTTGGAATTTCTGGGAGCTACGAGCTCGATTATCCAGATTTTCCGCCGACGAAGCCCTGGAAAGCATAGTCCGGAAGGGGAGAGTGGTGGATTGGACCTGAAGGGACCAAAACCAAGAAAAAAATAGAAATAGAATAGAAAAGTATTCCCTAACGGTTTTTGTTGTTAGACCTAGTTATTCCATGCATAACTTATCGCCATTTCCACATTTTCCACCAACTGTTTTAGGGGAACCTTAGCGCTAGGTAGAGAATATTTATATAGAAGTTATTCCCTTTCTAGCGCTAGGGACCCCTAAAAGAGTTGGTGGAAATGGGCTTTTAGTAAAGTGACCACATTTTTAATCATTGAAATTGGGACAAGTAAAAGAAGATGGTTTTCTTCGTACTTTTTTCTTTTTTTTCCAAAATTTTTTGAAGAGCAAAAAAATAAAAGGTCCTCACTTTCCACAATACCGCTCCTTGCCTCCGCGGAAAAACCCATCACACCTCAAGTGTTGGCACTTTATTAAAAAAAAACGGGACATTTTGCCAAATCGGGTGGGACGCGGGACAAAACTCTAAATAGCCGGACTGTCCCGCCGAAACCGCACGTGTGGTCATTTTAGGTTTAAGGCTTTAATTATATCTAGTATTTATTACGATTGCTATACTATTTCTATTTTCACTTCTGCTGCGTGGTAGAACGAATTATCAAAAAAAAAAAAAAGAAAAAGAAAAACAAAATTACTAACAATATTTTATATTTAATCAACGGTGTCCATACATTTATTTTTGTCATTAACGGTACTGGACGAATTTCTAAAGTCATCTTGAATAAGAAACGGAAGTTTAGTGTAAATAAAGTCTATGAAGTCTACTGTACTGACTCGTGTTTGATTAATTGAATTTTTGTCATAAGGTTCTCCAGTCTCACTATTCGTTACTGTTGTACCCTGCAAAATAAGAAATTTATCAATACTAGTAAAACAAATAACATTTTGATACAAATGCATGTTAATATTACATTACATCATTACAATATTATTACAATATTAATTAATTAATATTTTATTTGTTATGGTCCGTACTTTGGCATTGCTTTTTTGCCATTTATTTTGCATTAAAAAAGAAGAATTTTGAGATTTTTGTTTTCTTTATTCTATGAACATTTGTTCCCTCTGTAATTCCCACTCGCATTTATGTTCCAATCAAGTGATTAAAGGCGTCCTTTGACTGTTCGGCAAGTTTAAAGAAAAAGTAATTGTTTTTAATTGTAGGAAAATGGGGACATGTATGTTTATAGGTAGATACAGAGAATAAATTAAGCAATGAAGAAAATAAGGTAACTATAAAAAAATATGTATATCTAAGGGTACATCGTTCTACTGAACCCGATTAAACAGTGGATTCAACCGATCGGATAAAACTTAATCCGACAAAAAGTTGCGATATACACGTTCCAGATTGAGTAAGGGATTGGATTGAACGTCATAAGTCAATCCTGTTTTTCTTCGAGTTTTATGATGTACCCTTGGTCATTATTTTGGGTAAAATGCCTCTCTTAAAATATGTTTCAGAAATTCACACTGGGATGGCAAAACTTTGCATACGTGCCATTAGTTTAAAGAAAAAAAAATGTTTAATGAAGTTATAGAAGTGCCATCAAATAATTTTGAATTTGTGATTGTTGGAAAAATATTATTAAGAAATACCTACTTTGCACTATTTTCTGTAGTGCCTAATGAGTTTTGTGATCAGTGACATGCCCAAAGTATTGGGACGAGTGCCATTGGTTCACCATCCCTGCCCTAGTATATTCTTTTATCAAAAAACAGTTTAAGAATGGAAAAATTAGGTAAAGGTTTAGATTTCTTATCGACCTGATTCAGAATTATTCATATTCATGATATTTTCTTAATTTCTAAAATTTTTTGAACAATTTTAGTGATCTATGGCTGAAACTTATACCTTATTTTAAGGAAGATACATACTTGTATAATGGTTTATGCTTACCCTTATACTTACCTTAAAATTTGTTAATGTTTCACTTTCATTAATCATCTCCATTACACTTTCTTCAATAAATTCTTGCATTTTTAAATCTTCCAGCTGGTAGGAAGGAGATGAAATAATACTGCTTTGAATAGACCACAGATTGGGATATGCTTGGTTAAATAATATAATTTCAGGAGTAATCTATTAAAATAAAAGGTACAGATTAGAATATGTGCTTATATCAGGTGGTGCATTGCCTAGTGGAGCATAGGAAATCCCATGTAAATTTTAAGGGGTTAATTATTGGCTTCCCTGTACATTTAACAGGAAAAATGTATGATTACTTTTGAAGATACCAATCTGACAAAACCTTGTGCCAAGTTTCAAAAAATTTTAAAAACTGAATCTTAAATTATTCAATGTAATTGCAAAATTTCCAAATTTTTGGTTCAGGTTAAACCAAATAGGCACCTGTAAAATGAATGTTGTCACTGACATGAGGAAATGTCTCATTAAATCGATGACAGTCAGTATTTAAAAGAAAATTATGTTTGTTGGTGGCTTCTCTCTGTTTGATTTTACCTGAACTGAAAATTTGGTAATTTTGCCATTACATTTACCTAATTGAATAATTCAAGATTCACTCATTTATTTTATTTTTTTTTTGGCACAAGGGTGTGCCAGATTACTCTTCAAAAGTTATCCAACATATTTTCTGTAAAATATTTCGAGACCTAATAAACCATTAGGCTGTGGCCTAGAGCGCGAAAGAGTAAAAGGGGCGCCGATATCGAGAAAAGAGGGAAAGTAGAATAGAATAGAAAAACTCTTTATTTCTGATCATATTCAGGTATACAAATACATAAACATAAAAAGAAATCACGTCAACAAAAAAGAGACTTTACAATTGTCTCTCTGTAAAGTCTTTCACACTGTAGGGTTCTATTTGTATTAAAAATTGTTTTACTTTTCTTTTAAACACTTTTAAAGTCGGTGCACTTTTAATATCATTTGGTAACTTGTTGTAGAAACGAATGCCTTTATAGTATGGTCCTCTTTCAAACCATGATAGGTGATGAATTGGGTAATTTACCTCTGTTGTACGTGTGTTGTAATTATGATTACTTTCTACCCTAAAACTATTTCTATTTTTATAAAAAAACATTATTGTATCAAATATGTACAAACCATAAATTGTAAGAATAGCCTTTTCTCTAAAGACATTTCTACAACTCTCTCTATATAACATTTTAAAAATTGTTCGCAATAAACGTTTTTGTATAACAAAGATATTTTGTATCTTGGAATTACAACCCCAAAAATAATTCCATATCTTGCTGTGGCCTCGAAGTTTGCAAAATACAATGTCCTCAACGCAGTCTCAGAAACATATTTTGTTGTCAGTCTGATACCGTAACTTATACTATTTAGCTTGCTACTAATTAAATATATTTGATCTGACCAGTTTAGAAATTCATCAATTTGGATTCCTAAAAATTTTGTGTTACTTTGAACTGTGATGTTATTGTTGTCTATTTCAATATATTCTGGTTTATCCATATTATTTAATTTTGTTCTAAACAGGACTAAGTTAGTTTTTTCCTTGTTTAGTATAAGTCTGTTTTTCTCGAACCAGGTCTTTGTTTGTGAAAAAATAATTTTAGTTTGTTCAATAATTTCAGGTATTTCTTTACCAGATATTAAGAGATTAGTATCATCTGCATAAGCCGTTAGAGCAATATTTTGTTTAGGAATTTCAAAGTTAATGTCATTGGTAAAGATTATAAACAAAATTGGGCCCAGGATGCTACCCTGCGGGATTCCAATGTCATTTTGCAAACTTCCAGACTTTGCCCCAATATTGTCTTTTGTTACTACTACATTTTGGGTTCTACCTGTTAAGTATGATTCAAACCATTTTAATGCATTGCCTCTAATTCCGTACAACTCAAGTTTTGTCAAAAGTAGGTCCCTATCAAGGCAGTCATATGCCTTGGAAAGATCCAGAAAGACTCCCATGGCTGCTTTACCGTCCTCCAACTCTTCAAGAAACCCGTGAGTGAACTGAAACGTAGCTGTTTGTGTTGATTTTCCATCTGTATAACCATGTTGGTTATCAGAAAGCAAATTACTTTGCTTCATGAAAGGTATCAGTCTGCTGCATGCTGCTAGTTCAAAAGTTTGGAAAGGCCAGGAGGGACGCTAATCGGCCTATAGTTGTCAAACACTTCCGGATCACCCTTTTTAGCAGGGGTTTTCTGACAACCGTTTTGAGTTGGTCTGGGAACACACCCTCTCTTAAAGAATTATTTATGTGACTTTTTTTTGTTGCTTTTTTTGGAAAGTTTTGGTAAGAAAATGTCATTACCTTTTTGGTTTATACAAGTGATGACCTGTTTTTCTTTTGCTCTTCGGACAAAAACGTCATTACTCTTTTAGTTTATCCCAAAGTGATGATTTGTTGGTGGCAGGGGGCGCGTTCTAATCAGCCTGGGGCGGTCACACTTACACGGTTACTTTTAGATCAGTCGCTGAAAATGTTAATTTACCCTCTTAACATTTACCATGGAATTTCCTATGTTCCGCTCGGCGAAGCAACACCCGGTATAATGGTATGTTATTGTAAAAGTATAAGTAAAATAAGGGTAAAGGTTTACCTCATATCGTTGAAGTAATCTTATATATTTAGTAATTATTGTCACTGCAGTTGCAGACACTTCCTTGGGCGTATTTTCACTTTGGAAAATATGTTGATATACATTGAAGCAGCCTGCTTTGCTTAAACTATCCAGTGCCTGAAGGATTCTTTTTCTTATTTCTTTGTCGTCTAAGCGAACTATTTTTTTCTGTTCTTTTGAAAATATTACTGGGGAAACTCATCATCAAGCATTCCTAAAAAAAAACGAATTATAAAACATCACAAAAACAATTAAGATTTTACTAAAATATTTATAATATTGCTTCATTTACCTCTAAAATATACAGGGTCATCCGAATTAAGTGTCCGCCATTAGTAACTTCGTTCAATTCGAAATACGAAAGAGTTTAAATTAGCAAACTAGTAGCTTTTTTCACGCTCTTTAAGACTAAAGATTAGAAAAACAATTGACAATCCGGTTGCTGAGTTATACAGCGAAATACCCCTTTTTAAATGGAACACCCTGTATATTTTATCACCATTAGAATGTTTTTTCAAAATCCTTTAAAAAAGTCCGTATGTAATATACCAATTTTTCATAGTTTTGGAAATATGGCCATCCTCAGGAGTTTAATAGTAAACTGGATTTTTTATATAAAACACCCTATATATGGTATCATAATTAAAAAGATATTTCAATGAGCTTTAAGAAAATACCACATTTGATGTGCCCATCTTTTTTAGTTTTGAAAATATAGCTATTTAAATCTGAAAGATTTCTCCGTTTTATTTCTGACACTAAAACTTATTGCTTAAAGCTGTGATATAATGGAAATTTAACGTAATTTTTAGATTTGAATGGCCATATTTTCAAAACTATAAGAGATAGACTTATCAAATATATCAAATGGTGGTATTTTCTTAAAGCTCTTTAAAATATCCATTTATTGGTAATGTTATCTACAGGGTGTTTTATTTAAAAATGCCAGTGTACTATAAAATTTCTGAGGATGGCTATATTTCCGAAACTATGAAGAATTGGATATATCACATCTGGACTTTTTTCTTTTCAAGGATTTTAAAAGATCTTTTTAATGGTGATAAAATATACAGGGTGTTCCATTTAAAAAGGGTATTTTGCTGTATAACTCAAAAACCCGATTGTCAATTGTCTTTTCTAATCTTTAGTCTTAAGGAGACTACAAAATGCTACTAGTTTGCTAATTTAAACTATTTCATATTTCAAATAATACCAAGTTACCAATATCGGACACTTAATTTGGATGACCCTGTATACTAATATTATAAAAATGTAAAGTTTGTAACTTTATTAGTTTATTTGTTTGTAAAGGTTAATCTTAGGAAATACTGAACCAATCATAAAAATTCTTTTAGAATCAGAAATCTACACTATTCAGGAGTGTTATAGACTATATTTTATTATGATAGAAGTTCAAAGAGAAATAATGAAAACTTTTTTTCAATTTTTTGCTTAAGGACGTTCCATAGTAAAAAACTTCTTATAATATCTCTTAATTTTGGAATAAACATTCTCTTAAATGTCCTTTATATGGAGGTTTATTTAAATAGTCCTTGCGATGCTAAATTTAGAAATATTAGCAATTGAAAATCGTATATTTAACAGGTCTCGACCGTAGTTAGAGTGAGCATTTTATTTAATAACATCCATACGTTTCTTATGATTGTTTTTAAAAAATAAGAATTTTTAATTGATGATATAACCAGTAATTTTTCAAATAAAAAAAAAAGCGCAATGGGGATTTTTATTAATAATGTTTGAAGTTAGTTACTTTCGATGATCCTTGTAACTGGAAGTATGTGACCGAGAGTCGGTAAAGAAAGACAGCACTAATAAATGGGAAAGAAACCGATAACCGTTGATAATTGTGTCCTTTACATACCATGGAACGTCCCTGCTATGTGTACAAAGAAAATAATCTGTCAATATGGGGGCAGAAGCTTATAAACTAAACTACATACAATTTCTTATCAAAAATTACCTTGTTTTTCCAAAAGCTTGTCAGTTACCAAGCCCCAGAATTTTATAACATGTTCTTGAACATCCGGTGTTTTTCTGTAAGGCCTGCATGCATTAACACATTGTATACATTCGTTTTGTCTTCTTCTGAGAAGCTGTCATTTTGATACAATTTTCCAATTATTATTATCGATTCTATTGTAACTCTTGCATCTTGATCCTTAGAAATGATTTCCAGTATTTTTTCCTGAAACATTATTGATTGGTTATAAAAACTTCGTCAGTTGAGGTTGAGGGTGAGTCAAAACATTGGGCTGTTGTATTTTGAATTCTGACTCTAAATAATTGTTTCTTAGGCAGGGCCGGATTTAGAGGTGTGGGGGCCCTGAGGCAATAAGCCTGTGGGGGCCCCTTCAAAGTAAAAGTGAATGAATTTTTGTTTTACCAAAAAAATTTGAAGAGTAAAAAAGAAAAAAAAAAGGTCCTTATCAATTGATAATTAAACACATACAGAATTCGATTTTTTTATCCCCAAAGAATTGAAGAGAAAAAACAGTCCTCAACCATCTATATGTAACTTTAACTTTCTTTCTTCACGCTTTTATTCTGAAGTGAATTATTCTGTTATTATCTTAAATTTTATTATAATTCTATTTTGAGGTATGTAATTATGATTCATTGTTTGACCTTTTACTGTAATACAAACTCTTTGTAATGAAAAATTATTTCCTAATTTTTAGTTCGATTGCATATAAAAGCGTGTTTTTTAGTTTTTTTAAACTATTATTTATTTTTCATTTTTTAGTTCGATATATCAATTAGTTTTTTGCGGACATGTGATATTGAAATGTTTCGTGAACTATTTCGTAATCTAATCATTTTATTTAAAGCTTCACTGTTGCATGGGGTTTTTCCCGTTAGCTTAGAGCAGTCAAGTTCTTCAACCCGCATACCGTCTAATGATCTCACACAACTAAGTGCAACATAAGCTTGTCCAGCCGCAAACAGTCGCGAGCCCAGATAAATGACTGCATGATCGACTGTACAACCTTGCATCTTGTGAACCGTCGAAGCCCAACTCAAGAAAATCTATAAAGGAATTTATTTATCCTGGCGATCCTAATCAGGATAACGGAAAACCGTTTGCAGATTATTGCATTGTGATGGGTCCTTGATACTTGTGCAAAGTTTCAAAGAAATCGAATCGCTGGAAGTTGGTGAAAATTAAGCTTAAAGATTCCGTTACATACATACATACATACAACCCAAGCTAATAAAAGCGTGTTAAAAACCGTGAGGTCAAAGATTGAAGATTTTAAGAAAAATACCTGTTTTGTTTTGAATTTTGTAATTTATTTAAAATGTCCATAATTATTTTTCAGTAAGCTACAAAATTTAAACTAAAAAAGTTATTTTTAACGGGTATATATATATATATATATATATATATATATATATATATATATATATATATATATATATATATATATATATATATATATATATATATATATATATATATATATAAATATATATATAGTAACCAAGTCAAGGAAGCAACACTTGATAATGCCAACTGAGATGTTGGCGAAACGTCGTAAAGAATGTCCGGATTGAAAACCGGAAAAATACCACTGTACATGAGGCAAATGTTTCCATTTAAATTAAGAGCTTATCGTTGCCAAGCATTCTCTAGAGGTGCCTAGAAACAAATTTTTTGGTGTCAGAAGTCAAAATAAAATGAATAGTCGATTCCTTTGACCCACCGTAATGTCAGTAGTGTATTTTCTTGTAAAACTTACTACAAAATTGTTGTTGAGTAAATTTGTTCCAATTTCATCCATAAGTATAATTTCCTGAAGACACTTAAGAGCTGTTGTTCTTACAGTTGGATCCAGATCGCTTATAGACATAGTTAAAATTAAATCTTGCAGTAATGATTCCTTCAGTATTTTCTTAAATGATCTAAAACCTAGAAGATATTAATACTTTTACTAACAGCGGGAATTACTTTTATTATTGCAAATTAATGAAAATTTTTTTCTTGCACAGGAACAGTATGATGAAAAACTTGAAAGAGTGCTTGCCTCCTTTAAAACACTTTTTACAAGGGTGCTTTAAAATCTCAAAAAGGCGTCTTCTATCAAATTACCACTTTATTGATAATGTTTTGTTTTAACTTTACCACCCTGTATATTCAAAATTAGGAGAAATAGGATATAGGTATATATACAAAAATTTACTTAAGGATTCACACTCTTAAAGATTAGCATGATGTTCTAAAATACTCTATGCAGGATATTAAGGAAATAATGTTGGTAACTTTAAGAGGTGATTCCTTGCGTTATTCTGCGCAACAAAGTTCATAATAAATTATGTCCGAAAATCAATCGTTTTTGGGAAAATGGAGTCGTAAATAATTTAATTTTTCTAAACATTTGGCAACGTTGCAAGACAACAGGGATACGAGCGCACGAGGACCGCAACTGACTCATCGAATTGTTTACGTTGGTATGGTATTTGTTGAAAATTATGCTTTGAATTACTAATATTTTTTATTTAATAAAGATTTCAGTACATTACATTTAATAAAAAAAAAAATACAGGACTTACCGATACGTGGCATTATTTATCTATTTATTAACAAATTTTACACTACGGAATAAAACATTCCAAATGGTAAATCCTATAACAAACTAAAAATATACATATATACAAAATACATAGTTGCAAAGTAGCATTAATCCTAATTTACGAAATACGTCTTTTAATCTGGCTCAATGAGCACTGGAAAATATCAACGTTGTAGTACAATCTATTGTAGTTGAGCACCAATCTATCAATTATTGCCGTAAGACCATAGTTCGTTCGGTGAGGACGCTCGAAGAAGAGCTGTTGTTGCCTTGTGCGTCGGACAGGTACCAAAAACAAAATCAACTCCAAGAGCTCAGCACTGTTCACGGAGCCATTGAGAAGTCTAAACATGAAAAGAAGCAATGCGTCCTGACGTCTAGTCTCCAAGCTTTTCATTCCACACAACAGCAGCCTTGTTTCGTATGGTATTTCTGAGCACTGAAAATGGTGTTTATACAACAGATATTTGAGGAACTTGTTTTAAACCCTTTCTAACCTATTTTTGTGGACGTTGTAGCCAGGAGCCCAGATAACAGAACAGTACTCTGGGACACTGCGGACTAGACAGTTGTATAAGCAGGTAATGGCTTAGGTATCGTGGATGTATTTTGTGTTTCGTTTAATAAAGCCCAGCATTCTAAAGGCTTTCAGAATTATACTATCAATGTGATTATTAAAAGATAAGCTCCGGTCAAAAATTACACCCAAGTCGTTAATGAACTCCACGTTCTCTACCAACTCATTATTAATCCTATAAACAGATTGGATTGGATTTGTACACTTGTAGAACCTGATTGCCTTGCATTTTGTGACATTGATACTTAATAAGATCCTAGAGCACCATGACGTAAAGTTATCTAGGTCGGACTGTAAGCTGTTTGGTCCAGAATCGACCGTGTTGTAGAGCTTAAGATCATCTGCGTACAACAGGAAACGTGTAGAACGGAAACAGGAGGCGACATCATTGATAAACAAAAGAAAGAGCACAGGACCAATGTGCGAGCCTTGCGGTACACCTGATGTAACGTGTATCTCTCTGGAGTCGAACCACAAAATGAAACGCGTTGACGACGATTACTAAGGTAGTTATACACCACCAATATCCATGATTATCAGTCACTAATTTAAAACGATACGATGCACACAAAAAAACAACGTTAATCACATAGAGTTACAATTAAATGTATTGGTACACAATATCACAATACTTCTTGTACGCCATGTCGAGTCCTTTAATTAAATTCAAAATTTGTTCTTCGGTTTCCACTCCAACTTCACGATGTCTTCCGCGATTGTTAAAATTAGGCACTACGCTTCCTGTGTTAAGAACTCTTTAAGAGTCTTCTACAAATGTTTTTTTAGCTGGTAGCCTTCATTCTTCGTAAATGCGTCTAGCTTCTTCAGAAATGGAATGAGCCTCTCCGTAAATATATATCATATCGGGATACTCCACTGATCTCGATGGATTGCTAATATTATAACCTGCGCGAAACAAAAGTTACATTTCATGGGCGCAAAAACCGGTTTGTACGCAACCCAGTTGAGGGTAAACGCACCCGGACCCAAACAAACTATTCGCATTATAGGAAAGAATGTGTTGACCGCGTCCTGCTTTTCTGTTCGAAGTACGGTAGCTAATGAGCATTACGGTCAGACCGCGGACGAAGGGTACGGGGTGCCGGTGTTTGTATTTTGCCACGGCTTTTTAGTGCGCATGTTCGTCCACCCACTGCGCGCGATCGTAAAAATCCGAAAAATGCTTCTTGCCACTGCAGATCTAAATGTAGGTTATCTATGATTGGTTATCATAATACTTCTGGTACGCCGCAACGCGCCGTGTCGATTCCTCGTCAATTGAATTTAAAATTTGTTCTTCGGTTTTCATTCCAATTTCACGATGTCTTCCGCGATTGTTAAAATTAGGCACCACGCTCCCTGTGTTCAGAAGTCTTTAGGAGTCATTTACAAATGTTCTTCTAGCTGGCAGCCTTCGATCAGAAAATGACTCTTAATTAGTAAATATGATGTATTGTTTCATTTTACACTATAAGGTATATGATTTTAAATAATAAGGGTGCAGAATCAATTTATTTTATGACTAAAAAGAAATAACTTCACCTTTTTTTTTCTCTCAAACGGCTGATTTTCGGATATATATTTTAAAGAACTCTTTTGCTTAGAATAATGCAAGGAATCACCTCTTGAAGTAACGAACATTATTTTCCTAACACCCTGTATAATAATAAATTTAATTGCCAGTAGTACCCATATTACTGAAATACCCGGGCTAAAGATTGTCTTAAGAGGATGCCGTAGCACGTTAAATTGAGCTAAAACGCGATTCGCTGCCGTTTTTTAAATATTTGTTATAGAAAAAAGTTGTATATAGAAAAGTTTCTTAAAATGATCCAAAGATTATCGGAAAGTTAATTGACTTTTGGTAATGTTAATAATTAACACATGAAATTTCCTAAAATTACAAAACCGTAAAAATAACCAACTTTCCGATAATCTTTGGATCATTTTAAGAAACTTTTCTATATACAACTTTTTTCCCAAACAAATATTTAAAAACGGCAGCGAATCGCGTTTTAGCTCAATTTAACGTGCTACGGCATCCTCTAACCATCGACGTTATATAAATGATTTAATCTAAAAATTTGTCCGCTCTATAAAGGATCCTTCTCTCACAAAAATGCGTTCTTGTCTTGTTTATTCTCGATGTATGGACTCTCTTTTATAGGTAATTTGACCCTTGTGATTTTTGACAGAAATCAAGCAATATAAAAATAATGAACTAATTTGAATAATTACCCTTGTTAGTTTCTTGACATATTGTACAAACCACAGTTAGGGCTGCATTTCTGACCTCTGAATTATTGCTGAAACACTTGGTGAATAGCAGCGATCCAAGTTCGTCCAAAGACGAGTGTTGAGTCGTGTCCACTAGTAGAGCCATATTAGGAGACATATGCTTCGATATCGATGTATTTAATATTACAAGTGCTTTTAGGACTATCTTAAAAAAATACATTAAACAGGTAATAATATGAATTATATTAGTGTATACCATATTTAAAGAGGGGGGTTGGTTTAATTTTTTTATTTTTTTAAATAATTTTCTTTAAAGGGGAGGGAGAATTTCAAGAATATTAATATAAGAAAATTAACAAAGAGACATATATTAAAATTTAGTTTCGTTTAACCTTTCTTGGCTTTATAATAATAATCTCTTTTAAATATCTAATTCCATTTTAAACAAATAATTTTAAAAAATCCATCCTTAATCATAAAAAGACGTTTGAAGCACAAAAACCAAAAGAGGGGCTGGTGCATTAGGGGCAAGGGGAAAGAAAAACGGAGTAGTTCAGGTGCATAACACTTTCCGTCACTGGAACGACATAAAGTAGAACGAAATGTTCCTGAGCTACTCGGGAGCGCTATATATGCGTCACTGAAAAGCCACTCTGGCATACATGTTTCCTGTCATAATTTATTATTCTGTCTGTTTGGGATGAGTTAGGATCATACAGGACACACAGGAATGTTATAACGTCGACAAGAATATCACTGACATTTTTTAATTGACTGTTTGTCTCGTCGACTTAAAGCAGACCTAATTTTTTGCTCTCCGAGTGTATAATGTGTTTGGAATTGTTTAAATGAACTGCTTACCTCAGATGACCATCGAACCGAGTAGTATAAAAATTCGTAAACCAAATTTGTGAGCTCTATACTTCCAATACTCTCTCTCCATGATAAATCAAAGTTTTCCAGGTATACCAAAATAGTTTGTAGTAGAGTCTCGGCTAATTCGTCATCGTAGTCAAATAGTCCATTCGAAGAATACTTTCTTATGTATTCAATAAAGTCTTTTAGACAGTATATAAGGCCTTGGAAAACTACGGCCAAGTTTTTCCGTGAATATAGAGGTTTTGACTTAATAAGACATTCTAGTGCGGCTATTTCTACTTTAAGAGGTTGTTTCGGCAGGTGTTTCCGTATTTCATATCCTAAAAATTAATAGAACTGAATTTATAATCTACAGAATTTTTAGAAAATTTAAATGCAGATTCTACATCAGAAAATATAAAGAAAAGTTTATACAGGGTGATTCAAAAATCGATCACGAAACTTAAGGGGTGATTCTACTTGACAAAATAAGGGTAGAGCTTCATATAATTTTTTTCAAATTGTCATTCGTTTTCGAGTAACAAGCCGTCAATTTTTATTTTGTTTTTTTCGCCATATTGCTTTTATTTTTGAATCAATCCAGTTGATATTTGGCACACAAATCGAGCTTTGCAGATTCTAAAATTTTAAGACAAAAGTACTTTTTTAAATACCGCCAGAGGGCACTTTACCTAAAACTTAAAATTTGTTTACATCAAAACTTTTTATTTTGACAGATATCGCAAAGCTAGGCGCCATTTTATAGACAATTAAAAACTTAAAAAATAAGGTACTCTTTATCAAAGTCGATAAACCTCACCGTTTAGGCACCAATAAACATCAAAGTTTACATCAATTTCAATGAAATTACCTACATACATACAGGGTATCCAGTAACTCAACCGACAAACTTTACGGGGCGCTTCTACAACAGAAAATAAGAAAAAATTTCATATAAACATATGTCCTAAACCTCTTAGTTTTTGAACTACGGTGTGTTAAATATTTAAAAAAAAAACCTTTTTTTAATATTGAACCTTTTTAACCACCCTTATTTTGTCAAGTAGAATCACCCTCTTAAGTTTCGTGATCGAGTTTTGAATCACCCTGTATAAATATGGGTCCCCAAATCTATCGTTCTTAAGATACAGGGTGTTTTTATTGGCGTTATCCAAAGAAACTACAAAAATTTTACAGTCAGTGACGTACCATTTGTTTATTAGACATATTCCTTCAGTTGCCGCTAGAGGCGCCACTGGACTTATGAAATGTAATTAAGTTGGTGATAAATTACCTTCTTTATGCCATAAATATCATTGTTAAATTAAAATACAATCGAGTAAAGGATAAAATATTTAAAAAAAAATTCACAAGTTTAATACCCTGTATCTCGTCTCATAATATACCAGAGTTATTGGGTCTTATTCGAATACTCAGTATTCTGGTTATTCTGAATAGTATTCAGAATACATTTTGCCGGTATTCGAATAGTATTCGAATACATTTGTGTGTTTGGTATTCGGTATTCGGCAGAATATTATTTTGCTCAGTATTCGGGATTCTGTATTTGAATACTTTGAATACTTTAGAAGTATTCGACGAATATTTTTTTTGAGGATTCGAATACCGGCGTTCTGTAAGGACCTTTTTTTTGCTCTTCAATTTTGTCGTAGGGTTTGTTTAGTAGTAATCGAATCTTTTCGTTTTCAGTATTCGAATACCGATTCCGGGTATTCATGTATTCGAATACTTTTTTTTCTTCCAAGTATTCAAATATTCGGTATTCGAATACTTTCTTTTTCCGGTATTCGTATTCGTATTCGAATACCGATTTTCAGTATTCTGCCCAACTCTGTAATATTCTATTTTCTTTTCTAATATATATGCTTTTCCATACTCTTCCACAGCGCATTTTTACTTTTTCACTATCATGAGTAGATATCCAGTTTCAAAGCATGTTTGGTAAAATTGATTTATTGAATAAATCTTGGAAACGAAAGAAAAGGGGCCTCGCTGATGCGACTTCGCTCACATACATTACATCTACAGTGTGTTCGTAAATTTGAGAGGTGTTTCGTTGCTTTATTCTAAGCAGAAAAGTTCATAATGAATTATTTCCGAAAATCAATCATTTTCAAGAAAATTAAGTCGTAAATAATTACATTTTCCCAAACATTTGGCAACGTTGCAACATAACAGGGATACGGGCACACGAGGACTGGAACTGATTCATTGAATTATTATATTTTTTATTTAATAAAGTACTACATACGTACGTAATAGTACACTACATTTACTAAAAAAATTACAGGACTTACCGATACGTGCCTATACACACCACGATTATAATTCACTTATTTAAAACTATGCGATGCACCAAAAAAGAAAAAACAACACAACATTTGTAAATCACTTAAAGTTACAGTTAAATGTATTAGTAATCACAATACTCTCAAGTCTTTGGGTGTATCCTACGAATGATATTTTAGCTGGTAGTCTTTGATCAGGAAAAAGTTCTTCGTAAATGCTTCTAGCTTCTTTAGAATTGCGATGAGCCTCTTTGTAAATAAAAAGCATATTGGGATACTCGCGTACCAAAAACATCTCTTGTATTAAAATGCACGCACTGATCAGTAATGCATACCAAAAATAAACTGTAATTTCAGTTCGGGTAAACATAACTTGCATTAATGTATTTGCAAAAACCAATAAAACAATTTTTCCCGACGTGGGTATTTACTTTTTGCCTACCAACACCATGTCGCATACGACGTTGTCAATTGTGTGCGGGATTTTTTTGTCAGTTTTTCTTCGGAAAATTGTATTTAATAAGCAAAAAAAAATGTTTTTTAAAGACAATTAATTAATAATACATTTTACGCTATCAGGCATGTGATTTTAAATAACTAATGTACAAAAATTAATTGATTTCATGACTAAAAATAAAATAATTTTAGCATTTTTTCTCCAAAACGGCTGATTTTCGAACCTATGCTATAAGGAACTTTTTTGCTTAGATAATGCAAGGAATCGCCTCTTGAAGGTACGAAAATTATTTCCCTAACACCCTGTATATTAGTCAACGCCACGCCTTTGCGTTTTCCACTTACAATAAAGGTTTAACTCCAGGTAATAGAGACATTTTGCACCTCTTATTTTGCAATTCCGTTGTGGTTAACTTTATTCTGAGACTGCGCAGTAACGCAAACATGATCCGTTATCGTTATTAACCATACCGGACTCCTTTAATTACGGATGAATACCGAAGAGCTTATCGTTATCGTTATTGTTAAACTGCGTGGTTGCCGGATTGTAGAAATTTTAATATCAATTATTTAAAAGGTTAAAATTTTATTGCCGTATTAATTAAAATATCATTTATACAAAGGCTCTAATTAGCGAAAAATCTATAGCAGTAATAAAAATCAAATAGTGTTAAGAAATTCAAACGGACTTGCACTTTCACGGATATTCTAAATCAGTAATTAATTTAGATGTTACAATCTGGCACACTTGCTTTTTATTCTACTACCAAACTTAACCTTACTTTTTGTGTTTTGCTTATACTGTATTGTTTGCATCTACTTTAAAAACGAAATCAACAGAAGTGTTTGCATATATTTTAAATATCAATTTATATCTTATGAAGAATAAAAGTAAATACTGATTTTTCGTTAACTTTAAAATCGGTGAACCACAGGCAAAAATAAGGTTATGTGTCGAAAGCGCAGACGCAAGATAAATTTCTTAAAAGAGGCTGCAAAATCTCTGCCTTAAGCTGCTGCCTTAATCGTTATGTTTAATAACGATAACCATAAGGAGGCCAAAAACCGTCTGTTATTTTAAGAGGTGCAAAATGTCTCTATTAACTTAACCTAATATCATGTAATATTACCCAAATGTAATCCATTTTCGCTAAACATGTTTAACAAGTCAGCTAAGTAACAATTTCTAAGTTCTTCTTCTCTGGGTTGGCAAACACCTAGGATTTTTTCTCCGATTATCACCAATGGTTCAATTTGCAAAGACATCAGCTCATCTTCAATATCTATCGGAGATCCTTTGACAAAATATTTCGGCATTTTTCTGGAAACGTTCTTCCAATATTTTTGGGAATAAAAGTACAATTCATACATAGTTTTAAAATGCTCTAAAATTAAATAACTTTGTTTAATTTCGTATTGTTGTTAGTTTATTTTTTCGATTTAAAAATACTGCTGAACTAATAGAGAAGTGTTTTGGTGAGTTGATACTATTAACAAGAAGATTTGTTATAGTGGGGAGCCCAAGATGCTAAATTTGCAGTTACTTGAGCGTCATAGAGACCTATTGGGTTGCAAAGCTTAGATGATAAGAAGAAAACCATGTTATATAATGTATACCTTTACATCGGGGTGTTAAGCGGCTATAGACTTTTAAGTGTGTCAAAAAATATTTTTATTATTTTGGCTTGTGGAAATCGTTCAAATCGTATTGAATTATATATTTTTCGTTATCCTTAAATTATTTTCTTCAAAATAAAAAAATAACCACGCTCGAGCATGTCAAAATGACGTTTTTTTTACAACTTTGTAGTCCTCTGGTTTCTTTACGTCACTCTCAAATTGTCAAATTAGTGGAATACACACTGTTTAGCATGTAATTAACTTACCCTATCTTAATCTGACGCCCACGACAATTTATGATGGGATATATTTTTGTTTTTTATGATCGTCGCTGTATACGGGGCTCATATTTGGTGGAGGTATTTAATCGGGTACAAGGTATTCTCCGGTATATTTTTCTGACGCACTTTAGTAACTGCAGAAATCCCCTCTTGGGCTCCGCTACCATTAGGGTGTGTACGAATAGTTGCATTATGGAGTTGGGGGAGGGCTATTTAGGTAGGGTATCTAGAGTAAATATTATGGTAGAAATGTTAAGTGCCCGACGATTTTAATATTTGTTTGATCAATACCCCAGATTGATAAGAAGATTGGTGCGATTTGGTAGCTAGGACTTACCGAATTATTTGTTAGCTTTTAGTACAATAAAACCGTTTAGATAAAAAATATTTTTTACATTATTTATTTTTAAGTTATTAGTTTTATTGTTACTATAACTAATCAAAACTAACCAACGATTTTATATTGAAGTAGTTATGGAAAATAAGTAATTCGCCATTTTGTGGCAGTGGCCATCTTGGCTTTTAATTTTTTTATAGTAAGTTATATTCTACCAATCAAGCCCTTTCATTTGATACCCATATTGAGGTTGTAGTGAAGTTATATATAATCCGCCATTTTGTATCGGTGGCCATCTTGGATTTACAATCAATGAGAATATATTATATTGTATTGTCATCAAGATTAAGAGTGTGTACCAAATTTCAAGTCGATCGATCGTCAGGAAGGGGGTCAAATTCCAATTAGTTTAGTAGATTTGACCCAAAAAATAATAAATAACAAACAAACAAGTTAAGTAAAACTGTTTAAAATGTGCCTTTTAAAGCACGAATAAACCAATCGAAAGACTCAGATTTTTTATATACATATGTCTTTAAAAATACGTGATTTTTGCAACTCAGCTAACTACCTTTTTTAACTCCCTCTCCATAATTCTTACAAATCCACTCAGTGCTAAAGGATCGTGATTAACCACTTTGATTCCATCAAACACTTCAGTCATTTCATAAAACGATAAAATTATCATAATTCGAATCAGCTTCAATGAAAAATCGCTATCGTCCGACAATATCGCTAGTGTATCGCTTGCTTCTCTCACTTGTAATTTGATAAAATGTTTTAGGGTATCCGTAGCTGGACTTGCTAAAAGTCGTTCCAGTATTTCAATCAGACACGTTATGGATGAATTTAACTGCTTGTACTCTATTGGGTCGATGTATTTTACAGGAACTTTCTTTGTATTGGGTAAGTTTTTAAATGCCACATTTATAAGGGTCTGAACCATTTGTTTTGCTATGTAAAGACATATCTTCGGTGCTAGTCTTGATGTTTTTTGTAGTAATTTCGATAAAAGATTATGTCTGAAAAAAGCAAAAGCATTATTCTACACTTAGAAGCATACTGTTTTTTTTCATGTTTTTAAAATAATTCAAGGTGACACCTTGCACATTTAATTAAATAAAACCCGTTCCCCGAAGTCGTATTTAATTACTTAAGGTGTATGTAAAGCTAGGATTGTAAAGTGAGCAGAATTCAATTTTTTTGCTCAAAATATAATGCTGATATGGTGTTAATTTAGTGCCAAAATTAAAAATTTGACGCTTTTCCCCGGTCCTGGAAAAACGATACAATGCTAGCACCAGATAAAGCTAGCATTGTATACATCAAAAATTAAGCTAAAAACAAAATATATAAGTAATCTTAGGCATCCCTAATAAGTGCTTAATAAGTGCTGTTATTACGAGAGGAGTACAGAAACTCAATTGAAATCATCGAACGGGCACGATTATTAATAAATTCATTTTTGACAAAGTGGTGAATGAGTGTGAAAATCATTAAAACAAAGTTATTGTGTTTAGATACGATTTTTTTAAGGGGTTTTCTACTTTAATTCCGCAAAATGACTACAAGATAACAACGTTAGTTGTTTAATTTTATAGCCGTTTACAATTAAGTTTAGGGCTTAAGGTATTGCTTATGGCATTAAAAAGTAGAGCTTATTACAGTTTTAAAATTGGATAAACCTTTTTATATATGTAAATATACCCTACTATTATTTTAGCGTACCTTGTACCATATATATATATATATATATATATATGCATATTTTTTACAAGATCGAATGTGATTTTCTCGAAAACTAATTAAGATAAGTATAGCGTGTAGCCTATGTGTTTGGCTTAAAATTCCCTGTAGAACCCAAAGTCGGTCATATAGGGTCGCGACCTTCGGCCATATTGCTTTGACGTGTGACGTCACATCTCCCATTTTTCGGCCATGTTGTTCAGTGCCGGAGATATACAGTTTATTGTATTAGTAGAACAACCGTTTACACAACAGTTTTTAATTGTTATTAAGTTGTAAATTCTTTTACTTTAAATAAAAACATTTGGAATTACATCTTTCAACAAATATCACTTCCAAAACAATGCAAAATGAAATGCGCAATTCTAGACGCCACTGGATTGATTATCAGCTTTGGTTTTAGCCAGTCTTGCCAACCTTTCTCCGTGGAGTGCCCTTCCTTGCGTCCCCGTCCTCGAACCGCCTAAAAGTTGAGGATATGTCGCAACCTTATAAATATAAAGTAACCTTGGTAGAACCTATTTTTTTAATATACAGGGATTTCATTTAAAATAAACCGGTTAAACCCGAACTGCCAGAAAAGAACTGCTTGCAACTTCGTAGGCACCCGGTATACTTACACTTTATAAGCTAAACATTGGTTTTCGCTCTGACATTCTATTACTAAATCATAAATTCCCATCCACAGCTTGGTTTCCAGCAACCATTTTAACCCTGCGTTGTGTTCAAATAGAGAACACAACATATCCAGGTACCTAATTTTAATATGTGCATCTGTGCTTGGTTTTGTTACTGGCTATCTTCGCCAATGCTTTATAAGTACCATTTGCATTCATTTTAATAAATTTCTTTTCGTCAAGTGCTATGTAAGCTGCTACTATTAGAACCAGCTCTTTTTGACTTGCACTCGGTGCGTATTTCAGTCTGTTGTAAACTTCTGGGATCTCTGATAGACATCCTATGTATCGGTCTAATTCATGTTGAGTTACTTCAATGTCAATTCCATTTTCTAGAATAATAAATATTTATTAGCTGTTTAAAGGTATGTTTCTAACTAGTGCTGAAAGTTCCACTTTCCACGCGACTGCAGTTGACAGAATGACGCGTAGGAGTTCGGTGAGTTCTTTCGACACGTGTTAGAAACGCTATTTTTTCTACGACTGAAAGGAGAAACAAAAAACAAGGTATATTCATTTTTTTTATTTTTAAGGCGATGCCAAAGTTTGAACCACCTATAATTCATTCTGAAAGCAATGCCGCCAAGTGCACAAAAAATGATAAAGTAAACAAACCTTTTCAAGCACATAGCCTCTGACAGAGCCTCATTACACACATTTTTTAAGATAAATAAAAAAAATATCAATTATAAATAACATATCACGTACTTAGAAAACATCATCTTATTTCGTCTCTGCTGCTATAAAAAGCTGACCCGTGTCGTAAAGAATTATAAACTCGTCGGGTGTATTATTTATTGATGCAATAAATCATTGTTCACAAAAGGGTTTGTTTACATTAGATACTTTGCGGCAACCCTTTCAGAATCGAATAAAATCTAGTCCCAGCATACCTAATACCCTACTTGTAAAGATGGGTCCAAATTTAGTGCATTCTGATGAAAGCGATGCCGCCAAGTACACAAAAAATGATAAAGTAAAGAAACCCTTTTTGTGAACAATGATTTATTGCAGCAAAAAATATTTAACCCGACGAGTTTCTAGTACCACGCCACGTGCCACCGGTTTTATAGTAGGCAGAGGCGAAATAAGAGAATGTTTTGTAAGTAGGTGTACGTGTTTAGCAATGTATTTTTATTATTTATCTAAAAATATGTAATCAGGCTCTGTCCGAGGCGTATGTGCATTCGAAAAGGTTTGTTCACTTTATCGGCCCTTGTGCACTTGGCGGCATCGCTTTCAGAATGAATCATTAAATGGGCCCATCTATGCGTATTATTATTGTTGGTTACAATGTACCGAGAGTGTCAAGTTGCAAATTTACACCCCCAACTTTTTTATTATTTAATCGTTTAAAATAATTTAAAAAAAAAAAAAAAACAGTTTTTTGGGCTTAACTCTGCAGTTTCACGTATTGGTTTATCAGATTTTTACTATCTTTTAGAGATGTCACAGGGTACGACAAAACATTATTATTTTTTTAAATGGAACGCCCCTGTATATTAAATTACCATTTAAAAGAGAATTTAAAGAGCGTTATAAAAATACCATATTTGATGGGGCTCATCTTCACGAATGGTTTTGGAGCCATGGCCATAAACAAGTAAAGTTAGTGGGCAATTATATAACCTACCCATAAATTAAAATTTACACTTATTCTTTAGATTTAGATAGACAATATTTCCGAAACTAATGAAGATAGATATATATCCATTGTAGTAATATAATAAACAGGGTGTTCCATTTTTTAAAAATCGTACGTTTTGTTATACTCTGTATATTTTAAGAGATGATAAAAATCTGACCCATAGCCTAGTGGTTGGTCAAACTGATGACGTCATAGTTAACTTCTGGTTTGATGACAATTGACAGTTGACTCTAAAGAGAAATAATTATGAATTCTCAAAATTTTAAAATGAAAATAAACAAATTGACAAAATGCGGAAATACGTCACTGCACGCAGTGACAGTTGACACAAACCAGATAGCAAACCATCCCAAAGCA
>JACEGR010001167.1:0-185542 GCA_014170235.1 Listronotus bonariensis
AACTCCTTACTTTATTACTGCTAAACCTTAACGCGCCTTTATAAAGAAGTGTTATTGGTCAGCGTAACAAGCTTGCAATATTTCTAACCTAAAAATATAATAATATTTGTTTTTATTTATAGTCTATTTTATGTATTAGTTTTGTATAGTACTAAAGACGAAGTCTTCATTTTTTAGTTCATTTTAAAAACAAAATTTAAAAATAAACAAAGATTATTTTAAACCCTAACCTCATTTCGTTTTCAAATGTCAAAATAAGGTAGGCAAACGACCGACTTTATTTTGGCACAATTAAGAGTCTAGCAGTAACTTTAATAAATTTTCCCTAATTTAAAACCTGCACTGAGCATGCGTAATGTCAAAATACTGCTAAATTTATTACTGCTAGACCTTATCTGTATTCCAATAATTCCCTATTAACACAAGAACAAACGATTTATTTAACAAAAATTTAATTTGAAAACATCATTAAATTTTTTTAACCCTAGCTTTTATTTTAATGATGAAAGCACGAATATTTGGCAATATATCACTGAACATATATTTAATATCGAAAGAATCATTACCTTTATCGCCGCAATTATCGTTGCAATAAACAATTGACACCACATCACTTTTCACTGCAGATCATATTGACGAAAACGGGGGCCGATTGTGCCTCTTTCGCGCTCTTGCACTTCAAACCTTTAAATAAATGCCTCAAAGCGAGGTAACGACGCACTTTAGGATGTTTGAGAAAATTTTGGACAAAATTAGATCTCTTAAGAAGTATGAGTCGTAGATATTTAATTTTTGCACGAAAATGTAGCTGATATAAATATCTGTCCCAGAAAAAAGTCTTCAAAAAGTCATAAGGGCACTGTGGTGATGTCTAATTAAAGTCTGACATTTCCAAAAAAAAAGTTATATTTCTCTGCAAACATCAAAACACGTACAAAATATTACAAATGTTATCAAATCAAGAGTTGGCTTTAAAAACTTTCGAACATTTATAGCTTTTTTTCCATGACTTTTACTTCCCCACGTCGGGGTTAAATCTAGACTGGTTATCAATTTTTTCTTAATATACAGGGTGTTACAAAATGTTAAAAAAATAAGGGCAGTTTCTACTATTAAAAATATGAAAAAAGTTTATATAAACATGGGTCCGCAAATTTCTCGCTTTCAAGATACAGGGTGTTAAACTTGTAAAAAATTTTTTTGGTATCCTAAATATTATATTTTACCCAATTTTGATTTAATTTGGCAATGGAATTTATGGGATTAAGGAGGTAATTTATCACTAACTTAATTACGTTTCCAAGTCCGTTGGCGTCTCGAGCAGCAACTGGTGGAATATTTCTAATAAAAAAATGGTACGCCACTGACTGTATAAAAGCGTGTAAATTTTTATGATTTTCTTAGATTAAACAAATGAAAATACAACTTTTTTGTGTCTTAACCCTCACTGGGACAAAATGGATTAAATAAACTGATTGTATTTAAAGAGTCATGCGTTAAAAGTAATAAAAATTTCACTGTATGTTCTGGATTATTCGTTGTCACTGTTGCCAACTTCTTTATAAGGCGTAATATACCAGTAGATTTAAGACCTGCTTCTATTTAAACTAGATTGAAATAGCTTTTCCGGCTCTAAGTTACTTACAGCAAAAATATTGGCTATTACTGTCAGCTTCCGGCGACGCTTTCGTTACAATGATTAAGACAAATTTCTTTCAGATATAGAGGTTGTTAAATTGCCAATAGTCCGTGGGATTTTGATAATATTTTCCAGTATTTGCAGTGATTTATAGAATCTAAATTGGTTTCTTTTATCCCTACTTAAAAAAAAAAAAATAAAAAATACGAGCGTTAGATCGGTCAGCATAAAACAAAATTTAGCCTCGACACAGTGGGGGTAGGTTAGGATCAAAATCCTTCGCGTAATAATTAAGATCTCTTTTTTTTTTGGGTGTTTTGTCCCCGTCACATTTGCGGGCCGCAATGAAATAATTTTTAGGTCAAAAAAGCTTTATATAAGAACCAAACGCTACATGATATACAGCAGCGATGTTTATAAGTGTTTATACACCTTTTTTTAATGTATTATTTAGGAAGTGCAGAAATAGTGCAGAATGCACACATATTTATGCAGAAATAGTGCAGAATGCTTACATATTTAACCTTTAGGACGTTATATGGCGTTCAGATTAGAGTAGCTTCTAAATTGTTAAAATCCTCGTTTTTACGTGGTTTTGCCTTTAAAAATCCCTTTTTGCCTATTGTCATCAAAAATCCCCGAAAAAAGGGAAAATCTCCGGTCTCTGGCAACACTGCCTTGACAAAGTTTTTTCCAAATAATGAGAAGACGAGGTCAATAAAAAAATTTCTAACCCACCTCTAAAAAGGAGGAGGTTATAATATGTTCGACACCAATTTTTTTTATGTATGTTCTCCGTCAATTTTTAAAATTATAATTTAAAAATTATTTTTTATTAGAAAGATTGCACTTTCGCGGTGGTCCAATTAGAAAACCCAGTCAGGATCGCAAAAGACAAAAGTACTGGACTGATTTTTTTTAGGCAAAGCTGCCTGTAATAGATATATGCTACCTATGCTGAATGTTTGAACAATCAAGGTAGTAAACGTAATGTCAAAATATTTTTATTTATCATGTCGTTGTCCTATAGCTAATAGTGCGTGCTTTTTATTTTTGTGTGTCAGATGTTTCCGTTTAAACCAATATTACAATTTATACCTATTAGGGTTAGCATTGCTATTTTGTGCGAAGAGTTTACGTGAGAGAAAAAGGTACTAGTACTGTTTTTTAGTAAATGGTTACCGGTTAAATGTTACTAATGAAAAACAAAAAGAGCAAAATAAATCTCAAGAAAAAACCTACTTTAAAGAAATTAATAAAACTCATTAAAAATTTAAAAATAACGAATAATTTTTTTAGGAATGTGAAGTCGTGTAAAAACATTCCGCTAAACTACTCAATGGTAATAACCAAATACACAAAAGATTTTTATACTTTATTACCATGTTATTACCCGACTTATTATTATTTTCTTTAATATTTTAAAATTTTTAGTGAGATTTTTATCTTTTTAAAGTATTTATACGTATGCAAGTAAGTAGTGGAAACCTAATTAAGCTCGAACTCGGAGCTAATTTTAAATATTGCCGAATTTTAAATTTTTGTTGTTGAGCTGTAACTATTCATTGGGGTTTTTTTATACAGGGAGGTCCTAACGTTCGTCCATACAAACATTTTTATGGAAATGTATTTTTCATCGAGCAAAACTTTTTATGAACGTTAATACTTTAAAAGGTTCCCATTTGGTAAAAATTTCCGAAGCATGCTGTATAAAGATGCTTAAATATCAGAAAATAATAAGGCAAAAGAAAACTTTCTTCAAATAAACAACTAATTAAAATTTTAAGTGGAAATAAGTTACATAATAATTTATACTTTTGAAGTAAGAATCTGTGTTTACTTTCTTAACTTTATGAATAATATAAAGTAATATTCAACAATTTATTATTTTGACATACTTCATGTTTGTTTTATTGGCACTATAAAGTATTGAATATTTAGCTTTTAGATTAAATAATTTAAAACAGTAAAATACTAAAAAAAATAGATTTAAAAGTAAACAACATTGTAAAATAAAAAAGAACTGTGTTATGGTAGTGTGTTATATTTTGTTGATAATTGTATGTTTGTTTAATAAACTAGAGAGAAGATCTGTGAGAATTATAGTATTAAATCAAAAACTTATAGTAAGTAGGGCGTGTATAAAATATGTAAAATGTTAAATACATGATATCCCTAAACCCCACATACATCAGTATTTTTTTATTAGTGTTCAAATATTTATTTACACTTAAACAATAAGGCAACACAAACAAATTTATATTTTGTAATCATAATTAACTAATTTTACTAAATTAAGTGTTTTTAAAATTCCTTATATCTTTCTTAAGTGGGCTAAAATTATGCATTAAGTCAATTTTTTTTTTACTAAGTGGGCGTCCATAAATTACGTGACCCGTTTTTTCCATTTTTGGACCCTCACTTTACCCTGGTGAGACTTGGTAAGATTTGCTGGGATTTGCTTTAACCCCTCCCCATCCCCCAATTTTTCGTGAGATTTATGGAAATGTATAAAGGCACCATTTCTTAAACCAAAATTGCAGAGGGCCATCTACCCCAAAAAGTGACACTGCATCACATGATACTTTTTTCCTGAGAGGGTCTGCCCAAATCTCGTTGACTTTTTCCTGTTTCTAGCGGAAAATTAGGTGATATTTGCACAAATCCTCCTCCTCCCACAGTGAGATTAGGTAAGATTTGAGCCGACACCCTTCCTTCCCCCTTAATGCCTCACTTTATTTATGGACGTCCCTCAGCAATATACAAATAGGATGTTTTTTTATTTATTTAATTTATAAAATTCTTAGTAAATAATTTTATATAAAATAAAATTTGCCAAAAAAACATTATGTAAATTAACAATCTAAATAATATACTTTTGTAAAATTTTTAAATAGCTAATCAAAGTAAAAATAAATTTCGGTAGACGAAGCGCAAAGAATGCTAAAATTATAAAGTGTATGGAGAAGTCTTAGTCTGGCGCTCAGTGGACAGAAATAATTGAGTGAGCTTAAACTAGATTTATTCATTAGGAAACTTTGTTATAAATTGCTAAATTTATTTAATGAAATGCGAGAACGACTCAGCCGAACACGAACCCGCACACATTTCAAAACTGGGCCAAAACTTCATTTGTGACGTAAATTATCCCTTTTCTAGATTAGCCCTTATAAAATTATGCCTTTCTTTGACAATTACCGTGGTGCGATGTTTTGAATAAATACAGACTCCAGGCACGGCTGGTGACTTTGTTTTCATGTGAATCAATTTTTTTAAGCAACTAATTCCTCGCTACAACATGTTACTTTTTTATCTTGTAAAATAATAGTTATTTTTATGTATGGATGGACTTTTGTGATGTTTTTACTTTTGCCGAAAAAAGTGTACCCATACAAATAACCATTGTAAAAACTATAAAATACTTAATTAACTTTTTTTTCCATTACACAAATGTTAACAGTTTTAAATATAGGATTTTATAATTAATTATTTTTTGATTTACATACAGCCAGAGCTTACTTGCATGTTACATGTGTTTATGTTACCCGCAAATCCCATTTCAATTATTATCGTACATATTAGGTTTAAGGTACCTGTTGACTTCTTTTGCTCTGTCTTTGGTGATCTGAATATCTTATCCTTTTTAACGTTAAAAAACCACTAATTTTAAATTGCAATATTTCTTGCACAATTGAACCCATTATTACTTTAAAAAATCACGGGCAATATTGGATAAAACGACCAAAACATAATGACAACCTAAGAAAATTTAAAAGTTTATGTAAATATACCGACTACGCGTATATTTTTCAAACAATTCCAAACTTCTTCTTTTTCTTTGTCTATTCTCGAGTATTTTAGGTTGCCTGCAAATTACCAATAGAATACGCCAGATGCGATAAGTTTGTTTGGTTGCCGCATGGCGTTGACCCTTTACTATAATACGTCGTGTATTTGTTTTTTTTTTGTACAGAAATCCGGTCATAAAATGCACTGACCGGTTAATGTTTAACTTGCTTATTAGGGAGTTATCGCATAGTAGTAAATTTGAATTTTTTGTTTAAGATTAATAATTGCTTGCAATTATTTTTTGTTTTAAAACAAATTAGGTAAGTCATTGCCCAAATGACCTTTTGGACAAACCGGCGCCTTACAGACCAAAACGCATTAAATTAGGTAAAATTTAGTTTTGGCGGAATTTTTTGCAGTATTTTTATTAACAAAATAAAACGGCAATATAAATGACAACACCAAATACATTAATGTATTCGCTTCACAAATTTAGAAAACAATAAATATTTTTTAAACAAAGAAAATATTTATATTTAAAAATGGTACTTTGTTATTTATAAAGCAACATTTATATTTTTGTTTAAAAAATAAAAATATATATTTGTTTACATTATTTAGCGACATTTTGTGATATTTCAATGCTTTTGTTTCGTTTTTAATTTACGATTATATTTTTCCATTAAATGCCAAACCCATTGTTCATTAATAATCTATGTGAAGCAAATAATAACGTTTAATATCTGTGCGAATATTTGTCAAATTGTGTGACGTATCATTGAAATGTAAAACGTGTTAAAATATTTAACGGGGTTGTTTTAAATTTTATTTATTTAAATAACTTGACAGGAAATATTTTATTGTACCATTTTAATTATACAACATATTTAATAATTTCGAATTCTTTAGGTATACTTGTTTGTTTTAAACACGTTTCTCGCTTTATTCCAAACTAGCCGACCGGTCATACTATTTTTATAAAAGAAAAAGTCTTGCTTCGAGCAAGAATCAAACCCAGGCCGCCCGCGTGGCAGGCGAAAATTCTACCACTGAATCACTAAGGCTTATATAGTAAATTTGACTTGTTTCAATACTTATATTTATCAGCTGACTTGATATGCATTTGCTATTATTTTTTCTGAATTTTTTGTTTAATCATTATAAAATATAGCCTAGTTAAATAGTGTAGCTTTCTGATAGTAAAAGAATTTTCATGATCGGTTTAGTATTTCCGAAGATAAGAGGCTACAAACAAGCAAAGTTACAAACTTTGCCTATTTTTGTACATTTTTTCTGACATATTTATTTTCTAGAAGTTTGCAATACTAAAAAGCATGTCGCACGAGCATTTATTTAGGGTCTTGCTGCAAATAACACAAAATGGTTAATACTTTACTATTATTATTAAGTCGTAAGTTTATTTTTCCCATTTGATTTCCACTAACTACCTTGTAAGTAGATATCAAAGTATACTAAAGCTGTTGGTTTACCATAAAATAAATTAGCCTTTTAAACTATATAATTTTTAAACTTCAGTATCGAATATTGTAAAATGTGACTTTTTATAAAATTACTTTTGTACCTTGGGATAAAAATTGAGTACTTTTTACCCGATCATACATACACGTAATTCAGGTAGATATTTAAGTTTAGATTATTTTATTATACAAAACTTACATTTTCTTTATATCAAAGGTCCAATCAGACATTTTTTAACTTTATAATATTTAATAAATAGCTACTAAATAATATTTTTCAGGAATTTTTAATTTAAATCCGTCACATCACAAAATTAAATTACCAGATATTTAAAAATGTCTTTAAGGGTTTTCATTGTAACGCAAGGTCTAAATGTCATTTTAAATACAACAGTCGACCAGTTTAAAACTTTAAATTTTTCTAAATAAGTATACACAGGAAAAATTTTAGATTTTAGCTCTCGGTATGTCCTCCTTCACTTTGCGTCGGAGGACGAGCTAAATATACTTTTACTGTACGGGTCTCTGAGTCTGGCCTGAAATGCTACAAATTCCTTGGACCAAAATACGACGATCTAACTCAATTTACCTCAGTCGACAAATTGATCGTTTGCAAAGATACAGGGTGTCAAAGTTTTTTATTTTATTTCAGTTATTTTTAAATAATTTACTTATTATTTTTAGACAATTCATTAATAAGAGGTTTTTAGGGTGGGGAATTAAAATATGCTATTGTTTTATTGTAAAATGTAGAGAGACACTTGCAGTCCATCTTACGGTTCAAAGTGTCATAACTTTTTTGCCCAGGTATATTATAATTTTGGTAAATTAATTTTATTGTCTTATATTTTTGCACCAAAAGGTATACTTGATAAATATCGCCACGAGCAACCGTTTTTAAGATATTTCAGATTAAACATTCTTAATCATATAAAGTTTGCCATTACATTTATTCACGCTTTATCTAGGCCACCTGGTAGTGTCCCAAAGGTCTGTGAAAAATGCTACCAGAGTTTTTGAGGCCAAAATTCAACAATCTAATGCAATTTATTTTAGTCAGTTGTTGGTTTACCAGATACAAGGTGTGAAATTTTTAATTTATTTTTTGACTTGATCACCCTGTATCCCGCAAGCCAACAGCCTTTCAGTAGCATTAGAGCGTTGTATTTTGGCCCAAAGAACCGAGTAGCATTTTGTACCAATTTTTGACTACCAAGTGGTGTGAAAAGGTGATTGGCAAACTTTTGTATGAAATAAATGGTTTAATCTGAAATATCTTAAAAACTCTTAACTATGACTTATTAGGGGGTATAACTTTTGATGCAAAAAATATAAAGAATAAATATTAATAAATAACATTTCAATATACCAAGACAAAAATTAATTATAACACTTTGAACCTAAGCAATAGACTGCAGGTAAGTCCCTCTACATTTACAACAAAAAAATAGCACAGTTTGATTATCACCCTAAAAACACTCTAATACCAAATTTTGTGAAAAATGTTTTATATATAAGTAAAATATTTAAAATTAACTGAATTAAAATGCAACAATCATGTAAACAATTAGTTGGCTAAGGTAAATCGAGTTGGATCAAGGAATTTGTAGTAGCAATTAATACAGACCATTTAGAGACACCCTGTATAATAAATAACTATTGGCACAACAGGCTAATATAAGAAATGCTAGAAATCTTGAAAAACTTTAAACTTATTATTCAATTTAATTATTTTCCTAAATATTTACACATTAATTTTACATTTGTTTTTGGCGATATAAAAGCATAAATTTTATTTTATATCTTTTTACACAGCTTTTATATTTTTAACCATGTGCACTTTACAAATCTAAAATGATTTCTACTTTTTGCTGTAATACTAAAACAACAAAAGCGTTTATTTATCCATGTATAAAATATATTCTGATGTTTTAAAATACTTTTTGTACTGCTAGAATAGCTATTTATTTACCTTAAAAGTAGAGGTTTTTAGTCAAAATTTAGAAGCACATTTAAAATAACTTTTAGAGAAAATTACAAACTGTCACTTAATAAAATGTTGCTTTAAGCTGGAATTATAGATTGACGTTTCTGTTTTCGTTTGCCATTTGACGTTTTTAGTTAGAAGATAAAACAACAACTTTGTATTTATCATTTTATAGTTTCTGTTTACCGTTTTCATATACCATATCAGAAAACGAAACGTCAAGCAACGATCAGGTACCGGAAACGTCAATCATAAATTCAACTGAAAATTACGAAAGTTAGGCAATGATTTTCGATAATATACATATGGTTTTGTTCAACACTTACATATAATATGTCCATGACTGATCAGATTTATTTTTATTTATAAAATAATTAAATACTTATCCTAATATTCATTAAAAACCCCTGCTATATAATTATTCAAAACCCGGAAACAAACTACTTCTTTAAATCCCCCGTAACCTGGAGGTTTACGATATGCTGCACTTGCGGTCGGAACCCTTTGATCTCCGAACATCAGGTACCGACAGAATTGAAATACTTAAGTTTTGGGCTGTTCGGCCGTCGTTGTAAATTTTGTATCCTTTACGTTCGCAGCGCGAGTGGTTGGTATCCTCAGGGATTCCTATTGGACTACTTGCGTACCACTGCAGAAGATGGCCACACAGAGCCTTACACAGAATTTAATAACTTATGTATATATTGTCTATTAGCCCCTTCTTAAAGAGGTTGTTATATTTGGTTAATGCATTTTAGGTTATATATTTATTAATCTATGGCTGTAAGTGTACTTTGAGCTTACTAGTGACTTAAACAAACCCGTAGTTTCAAACAAAATATATAATAACCACAACCTGCTTAAAAAAAAATTTACAAAATTTCGTTGTTGTTCGTTTTAAAAATGACAAGTAACAAATAATGGATGACGTTTTCAAATTATTTTTGGCTTTTACTAAAAACTATTTCTACAAAAGTGTTGGACAAATTTTTTTATTCAATGCGTGAGATATTACATATAAGTCACTTAATTTAAAACATGTAAAAGTATACTTATATGTTTTTTTGTCGCGGTAGTAAGAAAAATATGCAATACTGTAATAAGCCGAATCTCCCTAATAAAATTTAAAACTCATTGTTGCCGAGCATTCTCTGAAGGTGCCTAGGAACCAAATTCTCAGTGTTAGAGTAAAAAAATAATACAGTGTGGGCCAAATTAAACTTGCACTCTTTTTAACTAATAATAACTTTTTATCTGTTGTGTCCATATTTTTTATTTTTGATGGGCTAATAGATAAATATGTTTTCTCTAGGTTTGCCAATTTTGGTTAAATAGATTTATAGGACTGGTCTTACAGGACTTTTTCAAAATGATGCATTAAACTTCGTTGAAAAAAATTATCTGGAATTAGGCTAATGCGTTTATTTTTAATTAATTTACTGTTAAGTTTGGTCAGCATCCAGTAATCCTCAGTAACCATGGAAACCACAGATTTTTGATTTTCAAAAAACACTAAAAAAAGTTATGTTTTAAAATCTACAGGAATGCATGCTTTTATGGGGAGCATTATTTATCGAAAATAATTATAATTTCTGAATCTCCAAATTGTTGACAGGTTTGATTTTACTAAATCATTTCCATAGTTTGTGTACAAGAAAAACGTATTCGCTTAATTTTAGAGTAAATCAGATTTCTTTTGCAACTTGAGGTTAAATGCAGTATTTTGGAAAAAGTCCCGTAAGTCCAGTCCTGTCTAAATCTATTTGACCAAAATTGGCAAACTTAGAGAAAACATATCTACCTATTATTCCCCAAAATGAAAATATAGAGCTCCAACAGATAAAAAGTTATTATTGGTGTAAAAGTGTGCAAGTTTAATTCAGCCCACCCTGTGCAGCCGATTTTTTTACTTACTTCGGTATATTTACGGTATATAAGATTTTTTTTTCTTATAATTTACTAAAGAACTCAATAAAGTACACAAATTCAAATGCACACATAATCCGAGAAACGGATTACATATATATATAAATTCCGGTACGTTTACGTCCGAATGCAGAACTAAAGAATAGAAGTAAAATTCCTTTCATCGGATGCAAGCCAGCTAATCCGGTTCGGAGCTCCCCTTTTCAATCAATCACGACTAGAAGAAGGTATAAGAATGCTAATAGCATTAGCATTGGATTTGGTACGTTAAAGCAGGGGCGAAATGAAATTTTTACATACATTTACTTTAAAATTTTGGCCTTGTCAATCTAACAAATAATAAAAGTAACATTTTTTAAGTGGCAAGTATTGTAAAAGTATCCATTTTTAAGACATCTAATAAGCAATGACATTTAAGTATATACATGAATTAAGCTGAATTTATAGATTGATGTTTCCGTTACCTATTGCCGTTTCGGTTTCTGATATGGTATATAAAAAAGGTAAACCGAAACTATAAATTGACAAATGCGAATTATTTCATCTTCTAACTGAAAGCGTCAAATGGTAAACGGAAACAGACACGTCACAAGTCCAGCTTTACTACAGTAGGGAAGTGTCAAAACCGTCGGCACCTTTGAAGTAGCGGGTATAAAAACTCGTGACCTTGGAAGCATCGTATTAAAATTTGACTAGTCTTCTAGTGCTAAAACACCAACATATATGTAGATGTGACGTAGTAACAAATGGTAATGTTGGGAACTTTTTATGATTATAAAGTTAAAAATACCTTTTTAAGTGGTGCCAGTAATTTTCTTATTCAGCAACATGTTGGGTAAATGTGTAAATGTAAAGTGGTATGTGATTTTTTTATAGTCCAAAAAAGTAAAATCTCTGATTATCTTGGCAAAACCCCACTCGACACACTGCCTTATAGTGCTTATGCTCTCATTAAACCCCCGTTTAAATCTTTGCTTCTGTAAATTTTCGATATGGTCTATATTTGAAAAAGGTGTTAGTAGTACTTTTCTTATACCATAAGCAGAAGGTAACACAAACGACCGTTCTGGAAACACAGCACTTGTTTATTTCAGCACAAGGTCCTTGTAGATGTAAAAATAATGCCATCTGGGGCAATTATGCTTTGATATTTAAGTGCATGGAAACGCTTGTGGCCAGAATAACATTGTTTAGGCATTTATTGCCTGTTTCTAAGTACATACTGTTCATGATGGAGAATATTGTAAATAATTTTCATTTCCACGTTTTCATTACCTAAATCTCCTATTACAGCTATCTCCAAAAATTTCTCTATATTCTTAAGTTCAAGTTTTCTTTTTTATATAAATTACGTATACAGGACAAAATCTAAACTCAACACAATCAAATAACTCGCGATGTAGACAACTTAGGTAAACATTTACTTAATGTTATCGCTAGATTTTAACAAACACATTCTTTACATAAGGTAATCGTATTCATGGAATTGTACGCAAATGTGGGACGGATATATCTTAAGAACTCTTTAATAGGTTTTACTTTTTTCTTTTTGTTATATTTCTGAATGCAGAAGTTAAACCAAGAAGCTAATAAATCTTTAACAGTGTGAAAAACATACCATGAAATGAAAATACAACTAACAGGAGTAAATTAATTATATGTTAAGCGAGAAAAGCTACAGAAAACATAACCCTCTTTTTTTTCGTGGATTTTTATAAAACTACTCTAAACGCTTTGACTGTTAGTTTTTACTTGTTTAGGTTAATAAATGATGATGCCATAATGTCCAATATCCCATACTGGATGTAGATACCCATTTTTATTAGCTGATTAAGCAAACTGCAACACTGTGCTCCTTAGCCTGAACCGCAGATTTTGTAAATTACCAATAATGCATAACTGTGGTTACAACTACATCAAATATTTAATTGTTAACAGTGTACAGAATGTACCAAAAGTTTTAAGTGCATAACTTAAGCTTTTTCCGAAACTTCGTACTTGTTGTAGGATTTTAGAAACGGTAAAATACTCAAAGAAATTTTTAAATAAATTAAATAGTCCTAATTTTTTAAATTTCTGTAAACTCAACACAAATTTAGTCCGTAACAATATTTTATTGTATGTATTTTTTCTAAGGTAAAAGACCTTTTGACATCAGCTTGTACAGCTTAATTTACCTTTTCATCATAATGCGAATATTGCGTGTTTTTTTCAGATACGAACGTTTTGTATGCAAATGGGTACAAAAATATCTCAGGTGCGTTCTTAACCCATTAAAGAGGGCAACTGTAATGAACTCGGCACATTACAGAAAGGAGAAAGCAGTTAATTTTAAACTTTCCTGCGGAGAAATGCTGTTTATGTCTCTAATTTGCCGATAGTACGTATTTAGACAATCATTTTCATTCCATTGTCGGAGCTTCTGCAAAGTTTAACGCTGCTGCATCTTTATTTACTCCTTTTAATTTCCGGTGCTTGGTTTTAATTGATGTTGTTTAAAGTTAAATGGTTTTTTATATATAGGTTAATTAAAAATTGTTTTAGGTTAATTTTGTAATTACACTACGTATATGAAGTTATAATGACATTTTAGGTTTAACATTTGTATCTAGTTTAAACTTGTTGAATAGGTGACCACACTTAAACCATATAACTTTTTCTAGTTGTGACGTATTTAGGAAAGTATGAATTCTAAATAATTATTAATATTATTTACCTTAACCTAATTTTTTTGCAATTTTTAAAAATATGGTTATATACTGCCTATTTCGTTTAAAAATGTCACAAATGACATATCTACTATCTACATATTTTCTTATATTCTTTAGTCATATGTAAAAAGTGTGCCTTCTAAATTTAAGTTTCTTAAGATTATTTTTTATTTTAAAATTTTATTTCAGAAAATGTTAAACCTTGTATACCCTCATATGCCCAATATTCATGTACATAGGGGTGCCATATTTTTATTATGTTTTACGGATATACGATAGTCAGATCTTTTTAACATATCAAGATTTATAAATATATGATACATCAGTCTGTTTACTTACAGAAGCATTTTTAAAAATCAACAATTTTTGTCAATTATTATTTTATTTTATTTAGACAACGTAGAAAATTAAAAATAATAATAATATTCATCTTTTTTCATTATTATTAACTTATAATTAGGTATTAGCGATTTGATCATGTTAAGATATGGTTTGTGCTATTTACGAAACCATACATTAAATAAAAAAGTAAGAAGATTAAAATTGTTTAAAAATAAACGCAAATTCTAAAAAAATCTTCCTGGAAAAAAGCAGTGGCGCACCCATTTTTATATACAATGTGCCCAGGATTGGTGTTACAAGAGGACAAATGGACCAAAAATGTTTGAATTTTAAATCAGCATTTTGGGAAAACTGGTTGCATGGTCTAGGAACCAAACACTAAATTTTATTCCGATTGGAATTATACAGGGCAAGTTAGAAATAAAAATATAAAAAATAACAAAGAGTAAAGTACTTTTAATTTTTTAAATAGAACAAAATTATATGTGTAAATGTTATAGAGAATTGAATTTTATGCTAAAATTGGAAGTTAAAGCATTAAAACAAAAAAAGTTTTTGTTATTTTTTACATAACGCAACGTTTTAAAAAAAATTAAAAGGAAATTAAAATATATTAAAGCTTTTTGTAAAATTTGTTTTGTCGTGTCGAGTATTAAGGTGTTAATTCAAGACATGTAAAAAAATTACAAAATATATTTTTTCCTTTAATGCCCTAACTTTATATTCTGACAAAAAATTAATTATCTACAATATTTACTTACAAATTTTGTTCTATTTAAAAAAGTGCTTTACTCTGAGAAATTTGTATTTCTAATTTTAGACGATGTGATCAGTTTTCCCAAAATCGATTTTAAATTCAAAAACTTTTTAGTCCATTTGCCTCTCCACAGCCTATTTACGTTTTTTTAAGCTTAATCAATGATCGAACCACAATGTCATTCAATACACATAAGAAATGTGTCCTAAATATTTGAATTGTAACAAAAGTAAAAAAAAACAATTTCCTAAAATATTGATACCCTATAGTTTAGAAAGTAAAACGTTTATGCTACATAGTTTAACGATTTTGTTTTCCTTATTATATTAATTTTAGTTGAAAGCTCACCGCCTTAAGTGTGTCAGCATAGTTTTTGGATACTATGTATGTAGAAAAATATTTCAAACATTCCCTTTTGGTAATATAAAAAAATATATAAAAATTTTTAACAAAGGGGAAAAAAAACAGCTAACTAATTCTAGTATCTTCATTATATTTGCTTATTTTTTTTCAAATTTAAAAAAAACTATTTTTTTTCCTGCCAAGGTACACAAAAACAGAAATAAAGAATTGTGTATTTTAAAAGATTTCACAAATTTTCAGACACACCAAAACATACTATGACATATGACAAAACTGCAATATTATTCAATTCGCGAACGTCTTATTAAAATTTCTAGCAGTCTGGTCTTGTCACGTAAGCAATATCAGCATCAAATAAGGGACATAAATCATCATGTCACTTTGTGTTAGATCAACGGCATTATATTAAGGTGTAGCAATTGATACCGCGTCTGCGAAATTTTGAATAGATGGTTCTGCATGCGCTACGGCAGTAATAAAATGGAGATCCATCAAAACCGGTTTAATATCGTTATCCTTGTCTTACTAACGCGAATGTGCTTTAATTAGGGCGTCTAGATGTTAAGCGAGAATTTCTGTATAGAGTAATTAGATTTTTTAGACGAACTTGCAATATGTTGTTTAAGCGCAGTATTATATTAAGCTTGTAGTTTATATTAAAATGGTATTCAAATTAGAAAATCCAATTTTGCTGTAACGGTTTTTCCCTTTTTTGCTGTTTAAAAATGCTTTATTAGGTCGTGTTTTTATTTATTTTTTCAATAAAGTAATTAATTAATACATTGCTATGAAGGGATAAGCTCTATTAACTTTCAATATTCAATATAATTACTTTTGATTTAATATATTAATTTATTTAGGAGTCTTAATATATAATTATTACGATATTTTACATTAACTATAAATTAAAAATCCCAAAACACGTCAATTTTTATTTTAAGGAAACGCATTTTTGTGTCAAAGTTTACTTGTTTAGGGTTATCTATTAACCAACATAAACGTTAAAAAATCAAATGGGAATGGGGAACTTTTATCTTTAGTTTTTTAAAATGAGTAAAGAACTGTTTTTGTCGCTAAGCTTAGTATTTTCATACCTCAATTGCACTCCCGATAGTAGGTGCACAGTGTAAGAAGAAGAAATCTTGAATTCCAATCATATTATTTTGATTATACACACGACCTATTTTATATGTGAATGGCTCTTCTGATGCCATAATAAACGTTTAAATATAACAGTGGTAAAAAATATATTGCTTAAATACTTTACCACTCTACATCAGTGGTCAGTATAAAGCTTTGTTTTTCTAACTTCAAGTATCATTTTGGCGTGCTTATTACAACAAGATGTGTTTGACGAAGTAAACATACAGGGTTACCCAAGATTAAAAATAAAATTTACTTTAGAAACACATTTTAAACCGTCACTTGACAGGTTTCTGCACTAAACATAATTTTTCCCTTAAAAAATTAAACACACACAGGCGCATGATAAATGACTGACTTTTTACGAAAAACGTGAGTTTACATAATACTGTTGAAAATCAAGATATGTCTCATTTTCGCCCAAAATGTCAGTTGGGTGGTTTTTGCAATAAACGGTTTAATTCAGTTTAAATCTTAGAGTTGGAAGTTTAAATATTATTTTATTAAATTACTATTCTGCTTTACTTAAATAATTTTTTAACTCACGTACTAAATTTAAATTGTCATTACTTAATTCGCTGACACCAACCCTAAGAGCTTAACCAAGATAATAGAGTAGAATACCTTTTTATTTTAAATTAACCTTATTCTAAGGTAAAGACCGCCAGCACGTCTCTACAAAACTGACTCATTTATTTTTGTAAAAGCAGTAGTGAAATAAAGTGCAACATATTTTACTAAAAATATCGCCTTTTGAAGCAAAAATAATTTAGGTTTATATTACCAAAAATGTATATGACTACTTTGAGAGAGTTGATGCAAATATGTGCGCTGTGCTCTGTGTGTTTTATCGCGGATTTTTTAAAATTAAATAATAAATGCATAGTTATAAAAAGGATAATCGTATCTTAAAAAATAAAGAGGCTATTTTAAAATGTTAATTTTTATTCTAGAAGGCCCCAAATACACCAGAACTTTAAATTTTGGACCAATAAATCGGAAAAAAAGTTGTGACTAACTATTTTTTCATTAATTATTAACACAATTTATTTTGAGAAGAAAGAGCTTGCAAATCCATGTTTATGTAAATTGTCTTAAAATTACTTAGTTTATCGTTTTTAAAAATTAATTGACTTGGCAGTAAGGGTATTTTGTGTATGTTAAATAAATATTTTATTATCTTTAATACATGTTTATAATTTTGGTTACATGCTAAACGAGTATATTATTTTAAAATTATTAAAATTTTAACAGATTTATAGTTGGTTCATCAATTTGTCTAATATACTTGCCAAATCTTGAAACCCAAATTGTAATAAATTATTTTTGTTAATTTTTTTAATGACTAAAATGATTTTTTTTGTGCTAAATGTTAAAAAATATATATTTTCCTGGTTGTATTGTTTGTCTGTAAAAAAAAACGTAAAATACATATTTTATTAAGGTTGTAAATTTGTTCATCAAGTCAGATTTAAAAAACCACCATAAAAGAATCTTTATACTAAATTTTACCACTGATCCGAACATAAAATGGCTTTCGGTTAAAACTTCCAGAACAATGACATATTTTCAGTCGTTATTTTCAAAGTGTTTAAAAGTCGGAAGTCTAATATTTGTAACCGAGGCAATCTTGTATCGTCCTATGAATGCAAATCGACTTTAACGTCGACAGATAATCCCCGTATCGTCTGAATACAGATCTTTGTAGTGTTTTAAAAATTCTAATATAATGCCAGTATGCTGTGCGTGTTCTTATAGCATGTCTGCAATTTTAGTAAAAATTACTTATAGATTAGGTTTTTGTAATGGGACAGGAAATAGAGGATTTTGTCTTGCATAATTCGGCAGAAGTTATTTTTTTACATACCGGAATGTCAACGATTAAAGTAAAGGGGCTAATAAAACAGCTCATAGGAATCCAAAAAATAAAATGACCTTAGTCTGAAATGGTTCGAGTTGATGGAACGCTAACTGATGAATGTAATATCCAACGAGGCATCAGATAGGGATATATTTTATCCCCGCTATTATTCAACATCTACTCGGATATAGTTTTTAAACGGGCTTTACAAGATAAGGAACTTGCAGTAAAAATCAACGGAAAACTGATTAACACTATTCGTTGTGCTGACGATACGGTCATCTTGTGCGATAGTCTCCAAGGACTTCAAGAGTTATTGGATTGTGTAAACACAACAGGACGTTGGGTTTAAAAATGAATGCCGCTAAAACAAAATTTATGGTATTTAGCCGCCAACCACACCCCCATGGTTCCCTACACATAGACCAGAAAAACATTGAAAGGGTTACCCAATTCAAGTACTTAGGATGCTACATCAGAGAACAACTAGACCCAAATAAAGAAATTAAAAGTAGAATTGAAGCAGCTCGCACCACCTTTATACGAATAAAGTCATTCTTTTCCAACGACAATCTAAACCTAAAGTTGCACCAAAAGAATGATTAAATGTTATATCTGCTCTGTATTGTTGTATGGAGCTGAGACCTGGACTCTAAAAGCTAAAACGATGAATCGCCTAGAGGCATTCGAAATGTGGTTGCATAGAAGAATGCTTCGAATACCATGGACAGCTATGCAAACCTACAAAGCAGTGCTAAATCGAGCAAATGCTGTTCGCGAACTATTTAGGGCCATAAAAATCAGGTAGATATCATACCTAGGGCATGTTCTTAGAGGAGACCGATACAAGATACTTCAGCTCATAATGAAAGGTAAAATTAAGAGGCGTAGAGGAATTGGCAGGTATCAAATGTCATGGCTCAAGAATATCCGCGATTGGACTGGAATTCGCCAAACAATTATTTAGGTTAGCTGAGAATCGTGAGCAGCTCGCCATTGTAATTGCCACTGTTAGGGGGACCTGATATGGCACCGAAAAAAGATTGAAATTCTTTAAAATTGTCTTTCTTGATCAGATTTTTGCATGTCACACCTAAGAAAATTATTATTTTTAAATTTTAATTTTAGTTTTGCTGTACGGAATACCCATTTTATTAATTAAAGATCAACATTAAACTAAAAGTTTTCTTCGAAAAATCTTCAGTGTGTTTACGAATAGACTTACCTATATACCTTCTTCATAATACTTAAGCTTTATCTGAAATAGTAGAAGCGTTTATAAGAATCGTATTATGATATACAGGAAGTTTGAAAAGTGTAATATTATAAAAGTGACAATATCTCAAAAACGATTTTTTATCGAGGTCATTTTATGTTTTTTGGATGCTTGAATTGTTTTACCAGAAATTTCACTGATATTGTTGACTTTTCGGACACCCTGTATAGGTGCAGTATGACGTAATGAACCTAAGAACACAAAATACTTACAAATAAGGCGAACGGAAGTGCCGCCATTTTGCTGTTTATTGACTTATTGATCGATATCCCTTTTAATAATATAATTGTTTAAACAATAAATTACTAATAACTGAACTCTTAAATCAATAAATTTTCTACAATTTTTATTTTAAAGTTTTTCTCTAAAATTAATAGTTTTAAAGTTATAACGCGTTAATTTCAAAATCCTGTGTGTGGGCGGTTAACTCTGGGCCTGAACATGTCATCCAATATCTGGCCAGGTATTACGCTATGCATATGCATATTTCTTTCTTATTAACCTTGTAGTCGGTAGTACAACATTAAACGCTTTGTAACTTCAAAAATATTAATTTAATAAAAAAAAGTTTAATTTAAAAGTTGCAGAAAATTTATCGGTTTAAAAAGTTTAATAATAGGCATTTTATTATTTATACAATTATTAGAAGAGATATCAGTAAAAAGTCAATAAACAAACAGTAATAATCCTATAAATTGTGAACAATAAGTGATACAAAAAAGTATTTAACAAAAAGATAGGAAATTAAATTATTTATAAAAAAGGTTCCTATGTTTGTGGGCCTCATGTGCACGGTTTCGAAAATAAAAGCTTAAGCTGTTTTTTGCAAATTTAGCTTATTTGTAAGTATTTTGTGTTTTTAGGTTCAATACGTCATACTGCACCTATCTGTGAAAAAAACTTTTGCCGAATTATGTATTATGGACAAAAAACTCGCTTATTAGCACCTGTATTATACCTTATGAATTTTTTATTCACTAATAGATTTTATATTTTTTGAAAAGGGTAAGTTTAACGCTGGCACGATATGTACCAAATAAAATAGAATTAGTTTTATTGAATATAGGTGTCTTAAGGTAAAATAAATAAGCAAGACTAAAATTAAATAGTAACACTTAAGTACGTAATATTGATAAAAGTTTATCAAAAAATAATAATAAAAAACATATCTCTTTGAAAAAAATACTGCAAAATTTTAATCCATACAATAATAAAACAACAAAAATAGATTCATATTCCCCAAAATTGCATCAGCTTAAAAAAATATATAGTAGGAACTTTAAAACACATTACAAATAACTAAGATAAAATTGGGGTTAATAAATGGGCTGTAGGACAAACAAAAAAGTTTTAAAACTTAGCATGTTTATTAGGTTAATAATTAATAAACTAATAAATCATGCAACCTACATTAAAAAAACATCTTGAAAAACTAACAAAATTAAAAGTAAAGTTACCATTTAAATTAAAAATAAACCTAAAAACTAATAATTGACCCTTTGAAAAACTAAAACAATGTTTCGGTTAAATGGGGCTAAAAACCAGATGCGACACATTTTACTAAAAGGTGACCCTCGAGAGCAAAAAGTAGGGTAAATATATCAAACAAAATAAAGTTGGTATTAGATTTGCCAGCCGATCCGGACGTTTCGCTTTCGGCTAAAAGTTTTAGAAAAATACCAAATTTTTGGTCGTTATTTTAGTGTTTTAGGTGCGGACAGCACTATTTTTAACTTTGAAAAATATGAATCGTACATCAATACTAATCGAAAGCGGATAATCTTGTGTTTAAAAGGAAAAACATCTAAAATTTTAAAAGATTTGGTGGGCATTTTGAAAAAGTTCAATAGTTTTCCTAATATACAATGTGTCTATGTGTATATGTTGGCGGCATAAATGTTATTGCAAAATTACCAAATTTTTGTTTCAGGTAAATCCAAACAGACAGCAGCCACCAGCAAACCGACATAAATATCTTTTAAATACCGATTGTCACTGATTTATTGACACTTTTTCTTATGTCAGTGACAACTAAAGAATATAATCCCGGGATTCCGCTCCTTTTAGAGTCCCGAAATCTTCGGGATTAAATTCTTTAAATACCGGGATCACAAAATTAATTTAATTTTTTGAAAATAATATTGCATAAAACAAAAAGTATCTAGTTTTCCTGTCAACTTATTGAGTTGTCAATGCCAATAAAAATTAAAAGTTAGCAATCTTTATTTCCCATCTGATTTTAGTCAGGTTTACGCGGTCTTACTTGAAGAAAGTCACGTAAAAGTAACACTTCGCATCGCGCAAGTTATTAGTTTTTGCATTGAAATATGTTTATTTACTCTATATTTTGGATGTTTACTTTTTATTATTTATAGGGTTTATTATTGCCTTTAGTTTGTTGTATTGTATTACAATTTACAAATGTTTTAATGCGATCAATTAGAGGCGATGTTGCAGAAATACAGTTTTGCTATTATTTTTAAAGGTACCTAATAAAGACGACTGTAAAAATGTCTTTATCAAATGCAACTTTGTATTACGTTTTGTTTATTTTAATTAGTTTGTTTTTTTTTTTTGAAAAGAAAAAAGGAAAGAATGTTCAAAAAAGAAAAGGAGGAGTCAGTTATTAAAATTAAAGGGTTTTAACACCAAAATAAGGCTAAACAAAATAATGGTATAAATCAATCGTTTTTTACTGTCTAGAAACTCAACAATGTTTGTCTAGCAACTTGTGCATTTTTGTCTAGCAATTCAACAATCCCAAATTCGTAATTTTGTTATTATCTTATCCCGTCCAGCAACTCGAGTACACCCATCTCATAAACCACCAAAGACAGGTGCCTATCTTAATTTCTAGTGTTCGAAAGGAGAAGTAAAAAACTGAATAATTAATTTTTGTGTACGAAATAGGGTACAATTTTTAAGGTGTACGAAACGCGAGTGTACAAAACAAGAATAAATCAAAAAATTTAGATATATACCATTAAAACTTTTATACCCGCCGCTGCACTGTATAGAAACTTGCAACTTTGAATTTACTACATACTGCAGCTTTGCTCTTCAGATTATTACCGGGTTTAAACGTAGCTGTTTAAATGCTGAAATGAAATAACAAAAAATGTGGAGTAATAAAAGACGTCATTTACTGACTTTTTATTACACTACAGTTTAGCACCATCAGACGGAAGTCACACTAAATGGGTTGTTTCCTCTTGGGTAACACATTATTCTGAGGCAAAAATCGTGTTTTCTAAAGAACGCGTTACACTGGTAATCATGGACATAATTTTTATTTTAAAAGCATGTTTAATGTTTATAGCCGTCGGTATCAGTTAAGGGTGGCCTACAAAAGGAAAGTAATGTTCTTTATGGTGACTTTTTATGTTTATAAGTGTGTCTGTCTTTTTATGTTTGTCTGTACTGTTTATCTTTTATAGATTACGTCTATACTTTTGACCAAAATGTAGAAATGTTTGGAATGACTTAAAATGCATACAAAGAAAAATATTATTTAATCTGTCGTTGAGTTAATTCTTTAGTTTTTAATTTACATTTTTTTCAAGGTATACCAGGTTGAACAAAAAGTAAAATTTTATTTAATAAAACATCCTGTGTATTGTATTACCATAAAAAAGATAACTTATAGAGCATATAAAAACTGTTCAATTTGATATGTCGTTGAAAATATGGCTTAGTACTTTTAAAGCCCGAATTGTTAATTTTAATTTATGTGGAAAATGGTGTGGCAGTATGCACGTGAAATTATAGGAAGAAGAAATAAAAGTGTTAAATTTCGTGCAAAATTTAATAACATGCTGAAAAGCGTAGCAGAGCGCTGTCGGTACAACCATCATCAGTGCAACCTACAAGTAAGAGTAAACTTGAAACCGAAAGTTATTAAATAATTTTAAAAATTTTAAGAGACACATTTCTTCTTCTTAATTTTTATTTAGTATTACCCTGCAAATTCTAGAAGTAAACTTATTTCTGCAGATGGAAATTAAAAATTATTTGCATGGCTATATTTCCAAAACTATCTTGTTGACTAACGTGCAGCTTTTTTGGAAGAATGTGGTATTTTTAACTCTCTGCATAATATTCAACTAGCTAGATACATAGATTTTTAATTATTTTACTTTGCAGGGTTAACCCTCGCTGCACTAAAACAATTTTTAAAATTATGCTTCCTAGAACTAGGTCAAAATTGACCTAATTTATTTTTTATAACTGAATCGTGGAAATGTTAATTGATCCAAGTGTAAAAATATGAATTTTTGGTTTTAAGTCCAACATTATCTATGTGGTAGCCCCGATATTGCACTTTTAAATCACAGTGCCAATTTTAACCTAGCCATTGCACAACAAGTCCCAAGTTATTTCTTTGATTTCTGGGGATTTTTAATTGTAGCACTTAGATTACTCAGCACTTCCACTCTACAATTATTATTACCGCGAACTATAATCTTTCTTTTAGTCAGTCTTGTCTCATGACTTTTTTATGCTTTTAACACTTATTTTTGGACCACATATCACTTTATTAATTGTATTATAAATTTTTTTTTTTCTATATCAATGGCCCACTTTTAGGTGTGGCGAGGGCTAGGCAAGTTACTCTCATACATTGGCACACTATGCTCTTTGCAATTTCTTTTGACTTTTAGGAAAATCTACGTTATTTATTACCAGTATTTTAATTTCCTATTTTAATGTTAAATCATTTTCATTAAAAATCAAATCCTTAGGCCCAGTTGTACAAAACAGGTTTAAACTTAGTTTTACTGAACTGAGGTCAGGCCTTTGAACTTTTCGTAAAATTTAAATATTACTGTCAGTGCCAAGGAATTTAAAAAATTAAGATATTAACGAAAAGTTCAAAGGCCTGGCCTCAGTTTAGTAGAACTGAGTTTAAACCAGCTTTGTAAAACTGGGCCTTAATGTTTTAAAAACCTTGTAACTTGAAATTTTTAGGCGAATATGTAATACATTTTTTTGGTCGATATCCTTGTTACTGGTTACCCTAGCAAGTCTCTCGTTCTTTTTATTTTACATTTTTTAAACTTTCTCCGTAGGTCTAGTTATACCCTTAATGTTTATAATAAAATGCTTTAATCTTTCACAGTTAAAATTTATTATATGTACTTATCTAATGTATAGTATATTTTTTAAAGTCCATTAATAGCACCAGAATCTTGAATTTTGGTCTTTATTTTTTGGGATACAACGTTTTGTTTTTGTGTGTATGTCTACAACCGCTTCAAGTTATTAATAAAAGGTACTTCCAAAACCCAGGTCTAGACCACTCGATGCATACCAAAGCTTGACCGATTTTTCATGGTTCATCAACGGCTACCAGATATTATGGATGTCGATACTGGTTTTGCTAAATAGATTTTGGTTATTAAAAATTTCTGCAAGTTTCGACCAGTGCATGCGGCGTTGTTTTGACCATTTCGATGTTTCAACTCGTTTCGTATATGAAGACCACACGAAAAAACGATGAAAGTCCATTTATTTAGAAAATCATCTTTTGCAGTATATTATATCTCTTGAGTGAATGCATATTTCGGTACTGAAATACACAGAAATAATATTAAGATTCATGTCTAAAAAAGCCTTTTAAAAGTATCGCATATTTGAGAAAATCCATACGTTACTTGAAATAATGATAAGGCTCCAATTATTTAATAATTTTAATCAAAAGTTGCAAATTTTTAAAAATAATTTCATACTTTTTAATTTTACGTGATAGCGTGAGGAGTAGTTTTGCACTGTATGGAGGAAAAAACAAAACGTTAAAAATAGAATTAAAAAAACTAAAAGTACATATGGAACATTTTGTGGAACTAAGAAGTTTTCTTTAAGAATTATCATTATTATCAATATTACATCTAAATAATAGTTACGTTTTCGTGTCTCAAGAATAATACTTTTGTTTTAAATTTAGTAAGATATTTTATAAAATTGGAGTTTAATCGTTTTTCCCGAACATAATAGGTACCTTAGTTGTATTTTTATTAATAGCTTTGTTAGATAACTCTTACTACAAAAATATGTTTACCATAAAATATCAACACAATAAATAAAATAATTTTCCTAATGGCTAGACCTTAAACCTTAAAATAGGGCCGGGATATAACCCATGCACTGAAACAACTCGGCTTATTGTCTTTTTACGTCTGGGTGATGTCACCCAGACGGGACCTACAGCTTAACGTGGGTTCTGAACCACGGTCCTATGAGCGACAACTTAAGACCTCGTCCCCACCCAGAGGGCTCTACTGAACCTACCAACTGAGTGGGGTCCGCATGTCTACGGTTGCGCAGGACACGGCAAAGTGTGTTCCGGTGCCTCAGTCCTTGCTGGCCATTGGCGTCGATACATTTTCCACTTTGCCTAATGGCTAAGTACAAGATTTGGTACAATTCAATATTTAATTTTTAAAACATTTATTGTTTTTCCCCTGTGGTCTTTAATACCCAATTTTACAATTGCGAGTTCAGTTTAGGTTTAGTTCAACTTAATAGGTACATGAATCTATCCATTTAAAATATATTGCTGTCGCTTTTGGCATTTACTTGACAGCAATATATTTTAAATGAACAGGTTTATGTATCAGTCTAGTTCAGCTGAACCTAAACTGAATTCGCATATTGTAAAACTGGGCGTAAATGTTTTTTGTGTTCTAACTCTAATTTTAAGAGATCTGCTTGTTATGCCATTTTGCCGATATAAGGCATACCAATTAATAGTAGGTTGTAGTTATCATTTCAAAATGGTTGAAGTTAAAATCCGAGATTTAGTGGCATGGAAACAATTGCATCGCCTAAAACTTTCAAAGAAATATTATATTTAGCTTTATCCGGCATCGGTATTGTGTTTATTGTGCCAACAAACTAAAGATAGAGAGTAATTTGTTTTCCCAAAACTATTTAAAATATTGGCAACAGCACAGCACCATTAAGAAAGAAAAATACGCAGCGTTATCTAAAGTAATAAATTACGTCGCAATTTCCAACCAGTTCAAGTATTGGCCATTATTTTAACTTTAAAAATCTGCATAGGGAAAAATGTATTTCGCATACGAACGGCATGCGGCATTTCTCGACAGATATATTTCTTAGAAAGATTAATATCAGACCGTCACTTAGTTTAATATCAAGAAGGCAAACAATCCTGGGGCGATATAGTTGTGATCTGAAAGTCAAATCAGCTCATATATTTCTGGCTGATGGCGTCTTTCGCAGACAGGCCTATTTTATTTGCGTCTAACACAAGAAAAACATGAGCTTTTTCACAAAGATTCTTTTGACTGCCGGGTTAAATATTGGTTTCAAAGAGAACTTTTTGCCGACTTGCGGGCGGCTGCGAGAAACATAATAATATATGAGATATTCTTACTTTAAATATATTGATCTTTTTATCTTTAATGTATACCACAATGTTTTACTTTCAAAATACTTTTGATGTTATTAACATTCTAGGTCAGTATAAAATGCTGCAAATCCAAAAATCTTTTAAACCACTACAGCTTTATTTACAAACTATTGTATCTGGAAGATTCTAAGATTGTAAAATTTAACAGTACCATTAGTAGCAGGCGCGGCTTGTCCATAAAATCGTTTGGTCAATTACCCACTTAATTCATAATTAAATTAAAAAATAAAAACAATGAATCCTAACAAAGAAAAAGCATAAATCTAATATCATGCAAGAATTTCCTTTAAATCTATTATTATGCAAAAATTTTCTTTGCGAGAATGAAGATAATTTATGGGTCATAATTTAGCTTGACCAAACTGCATTAAAACCAAAGAAGAAAGAACATACTCGCAATTCAAAAAGGGTAAAAAGAGACGTACAATGGTCAATGTCTGCAACCTTAACACAATAAATGAATTGTGGTTGCCGGCATCACATTGCATCATATTGTTTTTCACTTTCGCGGCCATACGTCTAAAAATAATAATGCAAAATTTCATGAAACTCTATAATTTGGCGAAAACTCCTTGATTATAATTATTTCCAACTGAAAAATTGTGTTGGTGTAGGAAAACTTTTCTCTTTTTTTTAAATTTTTAACACCCCGTAGTTCAAAAACTAAGACTTTTAGGACATATGTTTATATCAAAGTTTTTTTCTTATTTTTGTTATAGAATCGTTTGGTTAAGTTTGTCGGTTGAATTACTGGACTGGAAATTGATAAAAATTAAGTTTTTGATTGTCTATAAAATGGCGCCCCCAGCTTTGCGATATCTATCAAAATAAAAAGGTTATGATGTAAATAAATTTTAAGTTTTAGGTAAAGTGCCCTCTGGCGGTATTAAAAAAAGTACTTTTGTCTTAAAATTTTAGAATCTGCATAGCTTGATTTGTGTGCCAAATATCAACTGAATTGGTTAAGAAATAAATGCAATATGGTGAAAATACCAAAATAAAAATTGAACTTTGACGGCTTGTAACATGAAAACGAATGACATTTTGAAAAAAAATATATAAAGCTCTATCCTTATTTTGTCAAGTAGAATCACCCCTTAAGTTTCGTAATCGATTTTTGAATCATCCTGTATAACGCACTTTAAAAAGCCACATACTTATATAATATGTGCATTACCATTTATTACTTTTTTATTAAATATGTTTTTTAGGATGCATTAATATATATAATTTAAAAAAATAAAAACATATATATAATTTTTTTATGGTGCTTTAGATTTTAATTGTAATTACTACAGTATTTAACTTCCAAACATTCTTTTCGAAGCTCTTAGATCTTCGTTTAACCACAGGTAGCTTTTAAACTTCCTAATAGCTCATTTAATATTAAACCGACTTTATGCAAAAACTAACAATACTTTTAGACGCATTCAATAACACTTTCAATAACTAGATTCTCGATATAAAATCCAGAAAGTGTAATGAGGAAACGAGAAAGAAAGCTATTGATATTGAGAAAACGTGTCTAAAGTTCCACAATAATAAAATTGCCCTCGTTATCGGCAATACCTGTTACCAACATAATCTTCTCGTTTTGTAAAATGTCTTTTCAGGTTAAAGTTTAAAAAGATCTGCCTTATTAAATTTTTAATTTAAAAAGTAGAATTGTGGGTCGCGGCAAAGGCTCAATGAGAAAAATAACTTATTCTTGGAAGTTATAGAAATACGAAAATGACTTTGGGGCTGGATTGATTCTTAAAAATCTAAAAAATTTATCTATATTTAACCATATCAAATTTGTTACTTAGACCCTTTTAATTTCTTTATATGATATGGTCTAGATCTTATATTATAAACCACTTAGTTTTTGTATTAACATCTTTTTTGCAAAACCTAATACAGTGTGTTGACGTAAGTTGGCGGCATATGAAAACTTTTTTATTATTAATTTTATGAAAAAATTATTCCTTATAAAAGTTCTGCATGGTCCAAAATATAATTTTTGCTCAAGAGTAAGTACCTGTATTTTTGCTAATATCGCAAATTGTTATAAAGAAATAATGTTTGATTTAAAAATTATTTTAAATATGCAATTTTGTTTATTTCAAATAAATTTTTTTTTCTGCAAAATTGAGAAAATTTAGGTTTGTACATTAGTGCATTGTATATTATACTTGTTTAGTTAACAATTATTTTAAAAAGTTTATTTAAAACTCTTCATGACATTTATTATCATGAAATATAGTGGACTTATTTACAAACCTAAATTTTTACCATTATTGCAGAAAAAATTTGTTTTTTTGAAATGAACAAAATTGCATATTTGAAAGTATTTTTTTAATTCTCAAAATCTTTTTTCTAACAATTTGCGATATTAGCAAAAATACAGGTATCTTAGAGCCCTTTGACAGTTCTTGTGAATTCTTGTTTACTATACTACTACTCTAGAAATAAACTACATTTTATAAAAATCAAAATATTACCGATGTCAAGTGAGTGACATTGTCTTTTATTTTAGGTTTCTACATTGTGCTTTAACCCTTGGTTGAGATGACAGGACATTGTAAAACAGACTCCAAGTATGATAACATGACCGAATTTGTGTACAGTTCACAAAAAAAAAAAAAAAAATATTCATAAAATTTCTCTTTAAATACATTATCCCCTGAATTATTATCTAAAATCCTCCCCTGACCACAACTGACCTTTTAGATAAATCTCATTCCAAATAATACACTCACACATAGTGGCGAGCTGATTATATACAGAAATATATTTAAATCGGCTTATGTAGATTGAAAATTTATCGTGATGAATCAGCAGCTCGTTGCATGGCAGCGTGTGGGGAATACTGATATACTGGACTTCCAGTGGTCAATGGCGTACTCAGAGTTTTTATTTTATTTTATTTTTTGTATATTTTAATGATAATTTAATGGCATTACATTATAAATTTGTGGTATATTTTTAAGTCTGTTAAGAAATTTGTTGGTCACAAACTGCTTTTTTACATTAGTAGGATTACCCAAAAACTAAGTTATCAATACATTATCTAACAAAGTTACAACTAAAATTACTACTTCGCAATTTGAGTGCCCGGCCCTGTATGTCGAAAGCATGAATGTGGTAAAAGAAATTATTCACATCTTTTACGTTATCAAGCCTATCGCTTAAGTTATTTTATTTTCTTTTAATAGAGCTATTAGATGAGGACACATACTGACCGTTTCCTTTCGCAGAAGAAACTCTTCTTAACCAATTGTTGTATTTGTGTTTGACTTAAGGGTAGGTCTAACATTATACAGAATCAGCCAATCAAATAAGTAAACAGGCAATGCGTGGCAAGGAGACAGTCTAACGCGAATACAAGCATGTAAACAGTTTGGATTGGGTGACCAATAGTGCTTTTTTTGTTATTGCATTACTGGCCGATATACCTTGAAAAATAGCTGATACGATATAATATCTTGGTAGTACGTTTATTGTCATATAGCCGAATGTGTTTATTTGTGTCTAAATCAGATATAACCATGGCTCTTACCCCGTTATAAATCATTTAAAGCATTTATTATTATATCTTTATTTTTTTTAACGTGACATAATTTTTTTCTTGCGTTAATGCTTATCAAAGAAAAACTATTGAAAGCAGGAGAATTTGTTATTTATTTATTCTTGACTCATACAATGGAGAAGACAAAAACTTCAAGGAAAAAAATTTAATTATAAAATTGTATACACATCACATACAAAGTTGACAAAATATTGTTTGCCCTTAAAATATTGGTCTTTATGTCTTCTGAATGTTTTCTTAATTTATCATCAAATACATTTTTTCCATTTCTACAATAACCCAACCTGTATATTCAGAAATAGTATTAAACAATACTTTAACCAAGGTTAGTTTATATTTATAAGGTTGCGACACTTCCTCAACTTTTAGGCGGTTCGAGGTCGGAGACGCAAGGAAGGGCACTCCACGGAGAAAAGTTGACAAGACTGGGTAAAATCAAAGCTGATGATCAATCCAGTGGCGTCTAGAATTTGCGCATTTCATTTTGCATTGTTTTGGAAATGATATTTGTTGAAAGATGTAATTCCAAATGTTTTTTATTTAAAGTAAAAGAATTTACAACTTAATAATAATTAAAAACTGTTGTGTAAACGGTTGTTCTACTAATACAATAAACTGTTTATCTCCGGCACTGAACAACATGGCCGAAAATGGGAGATGTGACGTTATAACACGTCAAAGCAATATGGCCGAAAGTCGCGACCCTATATAGATCGACTTTGACTTTAACAAACCTAAACATGGACAAAGGAAAAATATTAAAAATTGGCAAGTTTCGCCGACACTGATTTCTTTTGTCCATCAGAACGTCACTTAATATTCCTGACTGGTCGCCACTTAACTGCAGGAAACATCCCCCAAGAACAGTGGAAATGCGTGCAATTAAGAATAAAATTTTGCCTCGGCTGGAGGGAGCGGAAATTGCTGATTTTATTAACATAAAATTAGGAGCGAATTAATTTGGGTGACCCGACCGTCTAGTGGTATACAACGTCCCATTAGAACAATGATCATTTTCGACGGTATACGACTTTAGGTATGTTAATGTCTTAATCTTGTTAAATTGAGTCGTAAGTTTTGGTAAGATCTGTCTATATAAACCCCTATATCAATTTGAGTTTAATTTGCTAATTTAACTTTTACTATTTAACTATTACTACCACTGTTAGGTTTGAGGATCCTCTTTAGAGCAGTTTCGTAGGTTTATCATGCATGTGTAAAGTTTTCTAATTAATTTATAATATACTCAGACTTTTAGTATTATTAGTACATTAGGTTTTTGTTCTTTGTTGTTAATAAAACCTTTGTATTAAATAATCAGATAATGTTTGGATGCAATGTGTTATCGTACTAACAAAATAAAAAAATAATTTCATAATTTATACTTTTTTAATTTATGTAAATCTTTTAAATTATTTAATATTTAATTTTTATTTTTCTGTCATAAAATAAAAATAAGTTGGTGAAAGTTAAAAGATATATTTTTTAGCTAATTGTTTGTACGGAATTTATATCAACTATCCTTATATTTTATCACACGAGTTTATAAAAAAAATGTAATCACAATTTTATGATTACCATGACATCTGTTACTTTAAACAATAAAATATTTATTTTTATATGTGTTAAACACTTAGAAAAACAGTTGTAAAGCTAAAATAAAAGTAGGGTAGAAACCAGTTGATTTAACCCAAAGTAGAATCAGCTTTTCCCCTATTATTGCAAAAAATACAATAGGTAAGTTAAGAATGTAAGATGTACAGCATGTTATTTTTTTGCAAGATTTTGCATTTTTTTCTAATAGTCGAAGAGATTTTTTAAATATATTTTTGGACCAGCGATAGCGCCATTTAAAATTCGAAAAAAAGCACTATTGGTTGCTAAAAAATGGTATAAAAATGTATATAAACAAAAAAAAAGAAATTTTTATGAAAACGCAATAAATAAAAAAAGAACATTCTGTAGCAAGTAAACGACGCAAGATAGCAAATTGCGTATATCACTCATAAATTTGACTTGTAATGTAAGCCTCGTAAACAAATGTCAGTCTTTGCGTAAAGGTATGGATCCACGATAAGCTTTTTATGATATTTTTGTGTTATAAGTTAAAACATTATAGTTTTCCTGTAAAAACACTGTTTTTATGGGAAAACTTAAAATTTTAACTTATGTTACAAAAATTCCCGAAAAACTTTTCATTTTTTTCTGCTATAACAAGCGTTTTTGTGACTTTTCGCTGTTTTGATAGTTCTTAAGCTTTTTTCATATTACATTTCGAAATAAGAATGCACTATTTTACAAACTTAAATTTTCACCCCTAACACATGAAGAAAAATAACTAAATACTTTTTGCTCAGTATTCGCTATTCTGATTTCTGAATATTGTTTTTAAATTTCCTGGTACCTAAATCCTGATATTTGAGTACTGGTATTTATATCCTGATATTCAAATAGCGGTATTCAAATCCTGGTTTTCAAATAGCGGTATTCGAATCATAGTATTCAAATCCTGAACTTAAATTATGTTTGGGTATTTTTATATGCAGTTATTTACATAAATAAATAAACCGAATTAATATTTTGGGTAATTTTTAAAAAATTGCGGCCACCCCGATTTTGACGAAATTTGGTATATGGGGCTTAATGAGGAGCTCTTTTTTTTAAACGTTTTGTTCTTGAGATATCCATCAACAAATAAATAAACAAAATAATAGTAACCTTATTTTTACTATATTGCCCCTCTTTTGCACGCAATTCTTGATTTAGGGCTAAGATGGCACAAAAATTTAAATTTTCAGCTTTTATTTTTTTTTATGTAAATAACACTCTTTTCCTATTAAATTGCAAATTACCTTTAACCCCCAAACGCTGCAACTTTGTATACATAGTAATAGTAATAAAAATAAATAGGGAAACATGTTTAGTATGGTGTAAATTAAACATTGTGTGGCAATTAAGCTTTTAATCAAGAACTATTTGCAAAAATAAGGCTAAATATAGTAAAAATAACTAACCTCATTTGTACCATAAAAATAAGTTTGAAACTTTGTTAATGGTTATCTTAAGGACGAAACGTTTTCTTTTTAGAAAAATAGTTCTTTTAAATTTGTGATAAGCGCTCCAAAAAACCCGTCAAACTTTGTCAAAATTGAAGTCGCAAGAACTTTTAGACAATTACTATTTTTTGTTGAATTTTATTAAGTTACTGTGTACCTGTATACCAAAGAATATTATTTGAGACGTATACTTTTACTGTTTTTATATGAACTTATTTATATAAATAAATATAAAGTCGAAAATAGACAATTTTCGTGTTTTTTGGGCTAAGGATCAATTTTTTTAAGTATTCATTGATACTAAATCCTGGTATTCAAGTATAGCGGTACTTGAATACCTTTTTTTTCTTTGTAATCGAATACTCGGTATACTATGTATTAAGTATTTTATCTCTGCACTGTAAATTTAACAGCAATATAAAATTTTTAATAAACAAATTCCATCATTGGTATATAGCCTTTTCACTACGCTAATAACCTAAACGAGTCGGCTTTAGTTTTACTAATGAAGTGCTTTCGGAACGTATAACCCTAGTTTGAATTCATAAGGGGATCCACGCGCGACACAGCAACTACCGGATAATTAGTATATAAGCTTGTTGTCGGGTGCTATTTCGTCTATAATCGGCCTTGAGTGCAAAATAAGGTGTACTCTTGGCGGATTTTAGATATTGGATAGAAGATAGTTTCGAGATAAACATTATATAATGGCTTAGTTCATTTTCGTTAAGAAATTTAATACAAGTAAGACCTTCTTACTGTCAGCTGTAATTAGAGCAATGTAATATCGGTAAACAGGCTCTTGATTAATTCAATTTTTGTGTGATATGACTTTGGGTTCTTCTATCACTTCTCGTATTAATAGTCATGTGTAACACTCTAAATTCTCGTGTACTGAAACAGTAACACTGATGCTGGTTTCTGTATCAAGACAGTGTTTCAACACAAAGGTGTCATGACACAATCAAATTGTTTCTTGACAAATTGGCGTAGTCCGTTGTGTGGTGCATATCAAAGGTGATCTGCGAGTTTCAGCACAAGTATGTCATGACACAATGAAATGTTTTCTGACAAATTGGCGCAGTGCATTGTGTTGCAATGGTCGGGTGTCGGTGGCATCCGTGGAGTCATCTTAAATCGCGGCATGTCTATACCGCCATCTGTTAAAGGGTTGCTAGTATGTCGGTTTCATATGAGGCTGTCATTGCATTTATAGACATCTTATGACACACTGAAATGTTTCAGCACAAAAGTGTCATTCAAGACAGTGTTACACAGGACTATATAAGAATAAGTATATTTACAGGTTATCAGTTATTACTCTCTCAACCAGCATACTACTATATAAAATACATTATATTTTTTCCATATGATGCCCTTGGGTCCAGTGCGTGATCTGCGGCACCAAATTTTTAGAGTTTTCTGTTCGTAATACATCTTTGGTATTTTTGGATGCTTCCACATTGACATAGAATTTTATAAATGCAGTTCTTCTGAACATTAATACCTTCTGATTTAACCTTTGTAAGGTACTTGTACCTAGGTTGGAGTATGCGCTGACAAACTTTCAGCTTTTACAAAATAACGAAAGTCTGCCGCTCACGGGCTCTTACTCTAGTACTTGTCAGGAGCTTTTAATATGCCATAAGATAACCCTCATCATTTCATTTTTCTTTCATTATAGCGCCCAGCTGTCATATTAACTTTTAAAGTTGTCATTAATTTCTATTCAAAGATTTAGATTTTAAAAAGGGAAATGGACTTCAAGTCCTCACTGTGTAATATAAAGAATATGTAAAAATTAAAAGAAAAATTAGGGAAATTGATAAAAACAATTAAAAACTCTATTTATTAAAACTTAGCCAGTATTTATGTTTTTTGTTGTTTTAAATTTTAGCGTTTAATTAATCCAATATCTACTATACTAGAAGTATTAGTTACATGCGAAGTTACAAATAATACACGCAATTTGTATTCTATTTCAGCATCAGCTCCCATATCTAATTCAACACCCCTTGTGCGCCGTGAAATTAAGATAATCAAGGACCCCCGACCATTTTGCTGATAAAAGCATTTCGAGCGAAAAGTTTCAGTGATACGCGAAAAAAATAAATAGGACCTAATTCCCAGTTAAGTCCCCCATTGTCGATGTTGATCCTATTTATTGCCATGTTTATATACGGGGTGTATACAAGGATATTCATGTTTAAAAATTATACAGTCTGTCCACGGATGTTTATAAGAGAACAAATAAGGTTAAAATTGATTAAAATATTCGCAAAAATTTCAAAAACATGATTTTTTGTAAATCGGTAACTACCTTCATTTACTACTATGTATGTAATGTTTACTTTAATCCCACAGAAAAAATACTAACTCCTCTTTTGTGTGCTAAAAGTAAAATAAAGCAAAAGTAACCCTAGCAACCGTCTCAAAATGCAAAAATTTGCAAACTAACGAAAAACTAATAGCAATATTTACGGTAACTACGATGAATCTATTATTATCTAGTAGGCACAACAAAACACTAATGTAAAGTGTAAAAAAAGCATCAAACCATTAACAAAAACGTTACTGTTTTTAATACTTTAGTGATATTTTTCGGGACATGATCAGTAAACAAACTGATAAATCTGTAACTGATACCATTCTTTTAAAATTTATTTAGCTGATATATAAGGTCGACCCCACCCATGTATGTAATTTTACAGTATGTGGTAGGGTGGTGGGTATAGCATTCTGGTTAGTTCTGGTTAGTATTCTGAATGTTTATTAATATTTCAAATAGCATCAGTCACGTGATCAAGTGACTAGGATTACTTGCAGGCAGTAGAGCAACTAGACTCTGGGACTTTAACCCCTGTTTATGGAGTATATTTGCCGAAAAACACTAATATACTTAAAATGTTCAATAATGTGACAGGTAGGCTAATCGCCGTCTCGGGGGTCCTAAGTCTCCCTAACCTCCCTTATTACTCCTATGCTTGCAGGTCAACGAACTGACGAAAGTGAAACTGATCATGTCTTTAAAAAATACCTTTGTGTAGTGTACTAATATGGAGTATTTTCATTTATATATTATTTTACCAAAAATCATGTTAAATTTTAAAATTTAGTGAAATTTAAAATTTGAAGTGGTAGCATGAATCCAAACAAAGTTAATAGCGAACTGTATGGTAACTTGATTTTTTTAATTTAGTTGATATCACCTTTTACTGTTATATGCATACATTCCTATTGAAACAAATTCTGTTAGGCCCTATAACAAAATATTAAGCTAAAGAGTTAAAAACAAACATCAAACTGTTAAAAGAAAAGTAACTTTTTAAACACTTTTTAAAGTAAACTAAAATTGAGTACTTTACACTTAAGATAACGATAACCAAACCAAATATTTGTCAGCCATGACATACGCTACAACATAGCCTACTGCAAATGTTTTATTGAATGTGATTGATTTTATTAATTTTTAATGTTACGTATCTATTTATTATTTTATACTCATACATTATGTATAAAATTTAACCTGGCTGAAGGGTCACATTTAGAAAACAAGGTTGTCAAGAACATATACATATAATCATATTTATGCACATTTAAAGCAGTTTATGACGGCCGTGTGTAATGAATCTGGGCAATGAGCGTGGGTATTGGCCGTGGGTAATGAAGCCATATTACCTGTTTGAAATCACATTATAATGTATACAATTTTAAAACAGTCGTAGAAAATAGCTATTTACGTTACTAGGACTGAAATGGTATTTTACGTGTCGATGAAAACATTTACAGGGGCGAGCCGTAGGCGAGTCCTGTAGTTTTGAGGAGACCCAAAAAATTATTTCCGGTCGAGTATCGTATATAATTTTTTTAATCGATCGGAAAACATCTTTTCAATCATTAAGGGAAATGTTATTTTTGCCAGACTACTTGCTGGTCTTGCTTATTTTTCTCAAGCTGGTCCCGATACGTGCCATGTAATAGTCAGAGTTCACTGTTACATTTGACAAATTAGTTGTTGTAAAGTAGAGTATTATTTTGCCAAAATGGAGTCAGACATGGAAAATCCAGATGAAATAATTGAAGCAATTTGCCTTATTGTCGCTTAAATATAACACTAAAAATTTACACAGTTTTTTTTCCGGTCAATTAAAAAAATTTGTACGATACTCGACCGGAATACTTACGGTCTCCTCAAAACTACTGCGGACCTCGCCTACGGCTCGCCCCAAATGTTTTTCGTCGACCCAAAATACCATTTTCCGGTCTAGTAACATAAATAGCTATTTTTTTAATTGACTGGAAAAAACTGTTTAAATTTTTAGTGTTATATTTAAACGACACATAAGTAAGGTTGCTTTAATTATTTCCATCTGGATTTCCATGTCTGACTCCATTTTGGCAAAATGATGCTTTCTTTACTTTACAATATCTTGAACTGTCAAATAAGTAACAATTGAACTGTGACAATTTTTGTCATGGCTAACAGGATTTTTTGATATCAGGGACCGGAAAGTAAAATGAGAGACCGGAAAGTAAACTAGGGACCAGAAAGTACGAATTAGTCCTGTAAAATAGCATTTTCCGCTAAAAATTGAGTGGAAAATTCAATTTTCCGGTCAATTAAAAAAATATATTTATAAATTAATGTTTAATATAATTTTATTCACAGACCACACAGTCCGACCGCATGAAATAAACGAACGAGAAAAAATAGCCGAGTAATATATTATTGTCAGTGACAGACGGCACGCGATCAATTCTGGTCGCCTTCGAAGTCGGTGGACCGGGAAAAACTAATTAAATAGATTAATAGCGGTCCCCGGCGATCGATATTCAAATAAACGCGCGAATAACGTATGGATTTTGCATCGCTCTGCGACATCGGGCATCGAAAAATATATGTTAATCATGGTAATTAAACGAGGATTAGGAGATCGAAAAAGCGGATTAAAACGTTTTGAAATTGATTGAATATATGACGGTTATAATTAGAAAATTTATTTTTCTACGACCATTTAAAAAAAAGTGTTGATGAAGATAAAGTATACAGTAAAAGTGCTTTATTATTATGTGGGTACAATATTAAACACGACTAATAAACTATTTTCATTTTTAAGTACCTAACCTAAAAGAGTGAACATACTTAACATTTTAAATGACAAAACTCATAACTTTAAGTCCATAAATTCACGTCTTAAGTCAGACGCACTATTTAATCAAACAAAGTTTACTCAAATAAGGTAGCCTGCTCAATGGTTCTTTGCATTACTACACAGTAAATAAAAACTTCCTCATCTTCACGTTCTAACTTGAAAACAAGAGCATCATGACGACAATTTGCATTGGTTACTAAAAAATCAGTGCAAATTTACAATTTAATGCTACATTTACAACCAATTCTGAAATTTTGAATTGACAATTGGTTAAACTTTACTTATCAAATTTGAGTTTGACAAGTGAAGTTTAACCAATTGTTTAAATGTCAATTTGAAATTTCGGAATTGGTTGTAAATGTACACTTATGTATAATTATTGTAAATTTACAGTTCCAGTTGTACTTTCTACAATCTAAAAACTAGTTTACGTTGTGTGTAATTTTATTGTAAAATTGCAATAAATTGTAATTTTAAATAAATATTATATAATTCATATTGTAAACTATAATGTAAAACATACAGGGAGTAATTTACATTACAAGGGATTGTATTTTTATTGTAAATTTACCCCCACTTTTTAGAGTGTACTACATTTTAGAAGCCTGAAAATTTTTGTTTTGGTTTTCAAGGTTTGCTACTTTCCTATATACAAAACCTAATAACTGTTGTGCTGTAAATTATAAAAATTGTTTGTGAGTAGAACGAGCAAACATATAGAACAAGCAAATACAAAACAACTTTTTTTTACAGGTAAGCCAAATCGACATTACCAAAGTTAAGATGTATACGTAAGTAAAATATAGCACACATATACCGGATGTTTCTCACAAGTAGTTTTTCCTATAACTTTTTTTGCCTTTTAAGATAGAAAAATGAAATGGGGTATATCGATATTTAACATAATTGTGGATTGGTTGATCTATTCACTTGTTTTCTATTGCTTCCGGTTTAACCGGACATGATTGCTACTTTCAAATTTTAAATAGCACCTCCACCGAAGCGGTTTCATTCTTTCTAAACAGCATTTTGGCGTGAACCTAACAAAAATGACCATTGAATACCAGTGGTATATTTTATTCTATTTCAATAGAATATGAAATTCTGAATATAATGACACCTCACATGTTATTTTTTGACATTTTTGCTGTCAAAAATGTATTTTTAAATATTCTTATCTAGAGTGCCATGATTAAGCTAAAACGGTTTATTTTAAGTCAAGTAGTCATGAAAAAATAATTTTAATCGTCTTTTTTACCACTTCTCAGGGCGGAGTCAAAATTTGAAAAATCGTATTTATGGTTATAACTTACATGTTATTTTTTGACATTTTTTGCTGTCAAAAATGTATTTTTAAAAATTCTAATCTAGAGTGCCATGATTAGGCTAAAACAGTTTATTTTAAGTCAAGTAGTCATGAAAAAATTAATTAAATTGTCTTTTCTTTTACCACTTCTCAGGGCGGAGTCAAAATTTAAAAAATTATATTTATGGTCATAACTACTTTTTTAATAGAACGAGGATGACTCGTTAGCATATTCTTAAAGAGCATTTTATTCCGAATAATTTGGTGTAATATTCTTTTAAAATAAGATAAAATATACCGGTGGTGCCATTTTCAATTAAACCCGAAGTAATAAAAAACCAATATAGATAGAACGAATAGATCAATCAATCCACAATTATGTCAAATAACGATATACAATTTTTTTTTTAATGTAACTTCATAAACTGGCAAAAACACCTTAATCCTATTCATTTACAGCTAAAAAATTTTGTTGTGTAGGAATTTGGAGAAAGCTAGGCCACTTTATTATAAAAATGTAAAATAATTAATTTTTAATACCTCCAAAATCAGTTTCATAAAACTTTTTAATACCCCTATAACGTTAATATGTCATTTAAAATGCTGTTCCAAAAATAATTCCAAATGACATTTTGCTTTAAAATTAAAAATATAGTTTACTTTTGAAGATAAATCATATTTTTCAAGTTTTTGCGAACCCTGTATATAAAATCAGGGTTTTATTTCTCTTCGTGAATCATTTTTTACAAGCAAAATTTTCATAAAGAAGAACTTTATCTCAAAAAATAAATTTTTTGATCTATTTGTCTTCTGGTAAACCCCAATCGTGGACAGTATATATTAGAAAGTTTTTTTTTTATCTCTAAAATGAATTAAGTTATCCATAATTTATTTTTACCGCTGAATTTGTTTAAAAAATCCTAATTGAGATTGTGCATTCAGATCTGTTTAACTTCTTTTAGTTTTCGCTATACCCTCCAAGGTCAAAAGGGAAAAAATAATTTCGCCCTGTATGGTAAAAACAAAAGGGTCATTTTTTTAAAGTATTATCTTTTATTTCATTAAAAAAGTAAACACTTTGCAAAAACTGCAATACCTATCTTTAATAATAACCTAGTTAGCGTGTAACTGATTTTAGGTTATTATTTTTTTGTTATTATCTCTATTTTTATTGACATGAACGCTTACAACTAAATAATTTTAGAAAACATAAGAAATATATGTAGGTGCTCTTAAAATTTAGGTTTTTTTTCGGTTATCCATTCCATCATTCGATTCTAACTTGGTCTTAGTAGGACCACCTTGAAAGTGAACTCTTACGAATAAAAAATATTTTATATTAAACAAAAAACGATTATTTTAAGCCATTATCTATTTGAAAGAAAGTTTCATTTTAACTCCAAAATAACAATGCGTTTTTAATATTTGTAGTAAATTTTTAAACGAAACACTTAGTATTTTTGAACCATTAAATTCTAAACCAACAGTATGTATTACATAAATCTTACCGCACAACCAACAGCATATCCATAGACATTGAGACAAATATTCCTGCGGCATATAAATAAAACAGCGACGCACCTGCAGCCGGTCGTCCTGCTGGCGAAACAGCAACAAACAGCCCGGTGTGTCTCACCGACATGAAATACAAAACGTAATAAATGGCCGAAATTCAAAGTAATAATACAACACACACATGGCTCGTCGCCATGAATCCCAAAACAGGGTTTGAAATTATGTTTAGCAATGTCGCAATAATGCCACAGACGGCCGCACAACACGTGTACAGGATCTGTCCAGGTTACCGGCTGGAGCACACGTCCAAATTGTTTTCCGGGAGCGGCGAGGTGGACGGCCTTACACAATTACGGTTGGTTATTGTTTTTCGACGTCATCTACATAGCTAAAATAGGAAAGTGTTTTGGTTGGATAAAGTCAATATTAAATTATTCTTTGTTTATAAAGGTACTTGCACACATGTACACTTTTGTGGCGCAACGTTTTATAGCTGGATAATAAATAAACTCTATGTCAAGTGATAAAAATGTTGCCAAAGTGGTAGCACAGTTGTGGCCACTTAAAGTTTATTAACTCGAAAATGCGCGCAGGTTATCCGCTGCACTGTGAAAATGTTTGTGGATGAGTTTAGACGTAAAGTTAAGTCATATTCAACCTTTTTACAATGCGGCGTATAACCTGCGCAGAGTATTTATAATGGCAACCCAATTTTTGAATGAATAAACGTTAAGTGGCCACAACTTAGCTACCACTTTGGTAAAAACTATCCAGTCCAAGTAAGAAAGAAGCAAAACTTAGGTTAAAAACTAGTTAAGGAGTTTTCAATATGCTACTTTCTTGAACTTCCATAGTCTTTTATTTTAACTGATACACAACGTTTTGGATGGTGTCTATCTTAAACCGTTTGGTGTCTATCTCCAACCGTGCTTAAGAGATAAAGTGATAAGGAGTGTTTATTCAAAAGGCCCAGCGCAACATTTTATCAAAAATCGTTTTATTTAAATTTTGAAATCTTTATATCATTAATTTAAATCGTAAATTAAAGAAATGGCGGTTTGATTGTTTTGATGGTAATTGGTTGGGTTCACGCCTTAATCTGCGGAAAATGGGACCTCTACGGTCCTGGTCCCGTGGTATAATGAGCTTACCCTGTTTTTGTCCCGTTGACTGCTCTGCAGTTGGGTAAAAAATACTTTTCTCATATCTTCAAGAGTTTGAAATTATGTTTAGCAATGTCGTAATAATGCCACAGACGGCCGCACAACACGTGTACAGTATCTGTCCAGGTTACCGGCTGGAGCACACGTCCAAATTGTTTTCCGGGAGCGGCGAGGTGGACAGCCTAACACAATTATGGTTATTGTTTTTCGACGTCATCTACATAGCTGAAATAGGAAAGTGTTTTTGTTGGCTAAAGTGAATATTAAATAATTGTTTGTTAATAAAGGTACTTGCATACATGTACACTTTTGTGGCGCAACCTTTTATAGCGGGATAATAAATAAACTGATGTCCTAGCTTGTGTAAACATAAGGTTTATTTATTATTTTGCTACAAAAAGTTGCACCACAAAAGTGTACATGTGTTCAAGCACCTTTATCTCTGGTTAGTACAAGTACGGGATGAAAAGTATCCGGTCTATATAAGAAAAAAGCAAAACGTATCTTAAGAACTTTTAAGGAGTGTAATAAATAAATTAATTGTAATTCTAACATCTATAATTAATTTATTCAATGGTAATTGATTGGATACACGCTCTAATCTAAAAAAATTGGACTTTTCGGGTCCTGGTCCCGGGGTATAACGAGCAGACCCTGTTCAGCCCTATTGACTATATGAGACTAAGGCGTATACCCAACCAATAACCATCGAATATAATTTATTTTAAAATTATAAATGGCTGACACGTTATTCGGTTTGGTGAAAAATGATGATTTTATCATATCTTTTAGCGTTTGCTGTACCTGGATTTGGCAAAACTTCTCATCAGAAATTCACAAATCCGTGAACTAATGGGAGACCAGTTTTAATTGTGGTTGTGTCGGCTTAAAAGCAATGTCTAAACTTTTGCCTTATACACTACATGGCGTTGACCCCTCTGAATGTCAACCTTGTTTCAACAAGTATTATATGAAAAGGGGCTTGGACATAGTCAAGGTGTGTAAAGCGGATGTGACCAACAAAGATGAAATACGTGTCGCCATCTTCGTCGTAACCCAGAGTTATCCATTTTTTTGAAGGCTCTGTAATTCTAAAGTAACCTACCAGGGCATTTACTTAGTTTTTTTTAGTATTAAGAAGCCCAAGAATTTAAACTGTTTTATATTGTTTATTCCAAGGCTCAAAAATAATATTTATTTATTATAAGTACTATATCAATTCAACACCACCTTATTTTTACTGAATTACACTTGACTCTTGAGGCCGGGTTGTTAACCTGATAGACGCCCGTTGTTTTTCAGGGGCTTCATATTGTTTAAACAAAAAGGTAAAAATTTTAAGAGTAAAACATGTTTTGACATTATACAAAAACATAAAATAACTGTAATAGTTTAAACAAAAGTGGACAGGTCCACATTTATTTTTATCTTTTCTTATAAAAAATGGAATTGCCTTCATTAGGTATTTGCTTTGTTTAATAATATGTTATGTAAATAATTTGCTGTTATTGTCATTTTTATGCTATTTCTCCAGAATTAAATTAAAAGTTTATTTAACATTTAAAGAAAATTAAAACTTTCATACATTATGAAGAACTATTCTGTTCTTACACAATATAATAAAAGTTTTGATTACTTCAAAAGAAATAAAATAATAAAATATTTCATTCTAAGTTACTTTAAATACAAATATTTCAATCTCTAAACAAAGGTTCATTAGCACTCGGCTAAAATTATTTTAATCCAATAAAATAAAATCTTAACAAGACGTCAGACGGAAACTGGGCCAATGGTTGCGTCTCAAAAATATGGTTAATAGTTTACCAAAAATGTGGTAAACAGTTTACTTAAAAACTTACTTGTTAGAAAACTAATGAACCTTTGTTTATAGATTGAAATCTTTGTATTGTAAGTAACTTAAAATTAAATATTTCATTTTTTTTTCTTTTAAAGTGATCACAACTTTTATTATATTGTGTAAGAGCAGAATAGTTCTTTATAATGTATAAAAGTTTTAATTTTAAATGTTAAATAAACTTTTTAATTTTATTCTGGAGAAAAATAGTATTTTGTTTAAATTGTTATTTTTATTATCAAAATCCTAAACTCGGGATTTACCCATAAATAAACAAGTTTTAAAATTTTATTTGTATTTTTAAAAATAACCCATTATTTAAAAGTACATATTGTAAAAATGCAATATAGTTTTTTTAATAAAAAGTTTTAAAGTTTTAGGTACAGGGTTTTCATTTATATTTTGCCACCCACTTACAACGATAACCGAAAAGATTAAAAAAACTCTCCTAAAAGTTTTATAGCTTTTTATCTTTTATCTCGAATATAACAAAAGAAAAAAATGAACATTAAAAAGTTAGGAAAAATAAAGAAGTAAACTTTTTATATAAAACACCTTGTATATTATGTTACTATTAAAAAGGTCTTTAAAAGACCACATTTAATTTATCTATCTTTAGTACCTTTGGAAATATGGCCATTTAAATCTGGATTTAATCCATTATACCTACACCTAAACCTACGGGTCTAAGCTGTAAACACTAAGCTTAGTACCATAGAAATAGTAAAAATTATCCACTTTTTTAACATGTAGCATTTTTAAAGCTCTTTTAAAGACCTTTTTATTGGTGACATAATATACAGACTGTTCAATTTAAAAAAGTTTTTCTTTTTATGGTTCTTAACTTTTAGATGTTCATTTGTTTCTTTTGTTATGCTCAAAAGATAATAATTAAAAATTATAAGTCTTTAATGCAAGAAGATTTTTTAAAATCTTTTTAGTTACGGTTGTAAGTAACTGGTAAAATATAAATGAAAATCCTGTACAAGATGGGCTGTTATTTGCCTAACAATGTTAATTATTGGGCTAAAATGACATTTTTAAAGTTAACATACGCCAGTGACTCAAACCTGTACGTTTTGTAGACGGAGTTTCAATTTTGCTCTTGTAACCCTATGGCACTCTTTTATAAAAATAAAGCTACTTTTGTTTGGTGTATGTAAATCAGTATATGAAAACAATAACAACAGTGCATTGTGCTGTTTTTAATTGGTTATTTACATTATTTATTTATCCCATTGTTTTTTGCTAAAGTTTTTCCAAACCTCATTAAAATTTGACGACATTTAAAACAGTGTGTATCATATTGTGCTATGATAAAGATGCTTTTTGCCTCCGTAATATAATAACAAAATTTAACTTTTTTGCAGTTATATTTTCATTGCTATGAACTGTTCCTTAAATATTTTTGAACATTATATATACCGGGTGGTGCGTCGCCGAGCGGAACATAGGAAAATCCATGTAAATTTTAAGGGTGTTAATTATTGCCTTTCCTGTACATTTTGCAGAGAAAATGTAAGATAAATTTTGAAGAGACCAATCTTAAAACACTCGTGCAAAGTTTAAGAAAAATATTTATAAGCGAATCTTCAATTATTCAATTAAATATAATTGCAAAATTACCAAATTTTTGTTTCAGGTAAAACCAAACAGACATCAGCAAACAATTGGTTTTAAGGCTCTCACTAATTTATTGACACTTTTCCTCATGTAAGTGACAACATTCATTTTACAGGTGCCTGTTTGATTTTCCCTGAACCAAAAATTTGGAAATTTTGCAATTACAATTGAATAATTAAAGATTCGCTTATTAATTTTTTAAACTTGACACGAGGTTTGTCAGATTGGTCTCTTTAAAAGTCTCTTATTTTTTCTGTAAAATGTAAAGGAAACCAATAATTTACTCCCTTAAAATTAACATGTGATTTCCTATGTTCCACTTGGCGACGCACCACTCGGCATAGAATTTTATTTTTAAAAAATGGCTTAGGTTATATGCAGTTGTTCAGTAAGTGTTTAGATTATTAGATTTCCCATGAAACATATTATGTTATATAGTACACTTACAATAATTTTAGTACACTCACAAAGTTACTTTTAGCCATGTAAAATTGTAATTTTGTTAAATAATAATAAAAATATAAAGCCTACAAAGGTTTACACGAAAATCGAATTAGATTTTTCTACAAATATCTGCTTTAAAAATCCTGTCAGTATGTTGTCCGTATATTAAAAATCCTATTATGGGTGCTTGAATAGAAAATCTTCGACAAAGAACTTCTAGAAGATACGAAGTTTGAGATATGAAACTCGCCGTTTCGTCCGTCACAAAGGAAAAGAGATATTTTGAAGTCAAATTGCCATAATGCTAGTAGTATTTTGAGAAAATTTATATAACTTGAGCGCCATTCGTCTGGGCCTGGAACTTGGAAATGATTCGATTTCTTTTAAATATCGTATTGTTTGGCATAAATAGACTTTTAAAAATAATACCAACGTTAAAGTAATAAGAAAGATTTTCGTGTGTACCTATTTCTAATGAGGTTATTTTGGTGGGTTTGGTGCATTATACGTGGCATTTTACCTTTATTTGTACACAATATAGATTTATTTCTCTACATATTACCTAATACAAAAATTTTAAATTAAAGAATGTTTGTTTTAATAAATAATGTTACTGACAGTATTGATAAATATACACAAAGAGTCCTATAAAATGTTTTATTGAAACTTTCTGTATATTTTTCCAAGTTTTAAAAGGTATGTAAAGTGTAAAATATTAATATCCTCTGTTATTGTCTTTATTTGTATTTCAATATTTTAAATACCATTATATTTAGTATATCATTACTTTATTTTAAAAAAATTTACACTTTATTATTGTAATTTTAATTAAGTACATGTGTCTCTAATCAATAATACTAGTTGTTTTTTTTTTGGTTTTTATATCCATACATGTTATATGCTTTTTCAAATATTGGTTAATATTTTTTTAAATTGTTTAACACCCTTATAGGGTACTAAAAACTAAAATAAATTTACTTCCGCTTATTTATTAAATTTAAACAAAATCACTAGCTTTAAAAATTATAAAACAAAATTGATTTCAAAGTCTAGTAAAAAAGCAAAAAGTTATTTTTTAAAACAAAAGAAATCTTAAATAGAAATGAACAAAAACCTCTTTGAATCGAACGTGCGTCATTGTATACTAGTGGTTATTTGATCAGATTAGTACAAGAGGCACTTCTAGACATGCGATACGAGGTAATAGGCTTTTAGGCTTTTTAAACGAAAAAAAACTCGATTTTAACCTTTTTGTCATTTCAGCATTCATCTAACGTTATACATTTTTTTATCTTAAGATAAGTTACAAGGGCTGAAAGCCTTAACTATGAAATAGGTACTGTTTGGTAAGTGTCCTAAATAAAGTAACATGAGCCACTTTATTAATGTTTTAGAATTTTGTACTGTTCGATGTGATTAATTCGTAGAATATCATTGCACAAAGAATGTGGATTTTTAAAATGTTTTTCGAGAAATACCCAAACTAAAAATCCCTTTATATTTGTTTGAGCAAAACATACAGTGTGTCTACGTAAGTTGGCATCATATGGGAAACTTTTTTATTATGGTTTTACAAAAAAAAAAGTTATTCTTTATAAAAAGTTCTGCATGGTCCAAAACGTAAAGAGCAACCATCAAACATCAAATTTGGTTTTAGTTTGGCCAAAAGTATAATTTTTGCTTAAGAGTAAGGTACCTGTATTTTTGCTAATATTAAAAATTGTTATAAAGAAAAGATAATTAGAATTTAAAATAACTTCTAAATGTACAATTTTGTTTTTATTTACAAAATAAATAATTTCTGATTTTTTTCTGCGATAATGGTAAAAATTTAGGATTGTAGAACAGTTTATTAGTGCAAATGTTAAAGAACAGTTTGAAATAAACTTTTTAAATTTATTGTGTTTAAAACAAGAAGAATAAACAATGCAATAATGTACAAACTTAAATTTTCTCGATTCTCGCAGATTTTTTTTTTAATGAACAAATTTGCATATTTAGAATTATTTTTTAATTCTAAACATTTTTCCTTATAGCAATTTGCGATATTAGCAAAAATAAAGCTGCTTTACCCTTGAGCAAAAATTAAATTTTGGCCAAGCCTCATAGATGACTGACACAATTTGATATCTAACGATTGTATTTTAAGTTTTGATCATGCAAACTTTTTATAAAGAATTACTTATTTTCATAAAATTAATAATAAAAATTTTCCCATATGGCGCCAACTTACGTAGACACACTGTATAGTAAATAATGTGGTTAATGATTTATTAAACCAATGCAATACATTTTTGTTAAGGTGTTCCTCTCAAACTAAAATGGTTATTTTGTTAAATTTTACGCTAATAAGGATAAATTATTTTTTACGACTGTAAAATGTATACATTATTATTAATTTTAACAGGTAATATGGCTTATTACTCATGGTCCCAAATGTGCATAAATACGATAATTTGTATATGTTTTCGACAACGTCGTTTTTCAAATATGGCTTTTTAGCCAAGGTTACTGTTTTTAAGTCTGATATGTATAAAAATGAGCCATATAAATAAAAGAAGCAACTGCTTTTGCTTATAAGTATAAGGTATAGAAGGATTTACTTCAAACGTATAAATAAAGTCGAGCATTTGCTTACAAGTGCGAGTATTTTCTTATAGAAATGTTATGCTACTGAATAGCAGCGTCACTTTTCTATAAGTAAATATTCGCACTTGTAAGCAAAAACTCGACTTTATTCATACGTTTAAAGTAAATCATCCATCCCTTATACTTATAAGCAAAATAATTTGCTTCTTTTTATTCATAATATGGCCCAATATCTAATAGAAGTAAAATCAACTAATAATAAAATCAATCGCATTCGATAAAAAAATTGCAATAGCAATATTCTGGCACAAATAAGAAACTTTAAATTTATTGTTTGTATTGATATGAATCTACAAGAAAGTTGTTTTAAAATAGCTTCCAGTAATCTATCAATAGTCGTAAAAAAGTATAGTATGCAACTTGTACGATATACTCATTTCCCACAAGTATGCAAAAGCTCTAAGTAAGAGAGTAAACTTCAGTCGTCCCATAATACACTATTATCATAAATATGGCTTTGAAAATACTTCTTTTTAAAATATTTTTACTTACTCTTGGTCTGGTTAAATAAACAATTTACCAGTGGTATAAGGCCAAAATTTGTTTTAATTTTTTATATTATTAAACCTTTTTTTTTAAAGTAAATTCGCAAGGTGCATAAGAAAATCAGTTAGTCAATTATACAAATAGGCATTGCATGGAAAAGAGGCAGTCTAACACGAATACCGGCATGTTAACATTTCGTATTGGTGACTAATGTACGTTGTTTTTTTATTGTATTAATAGCAGATATACCATTAAAATAACTGAGCCGATTCTTTTTATTCTATTCTTTTCCCTTTTTAGATTTGCATTATAGTATAATATGGTATATTGCTTATTATAATAGGATCGTAGGTTGTTAAAGCAACAAAATTGTTATTTTCTATATTTAAATAGTCCACCTTTTTCTATTATCACATATCCTTATTCTAGCTACACTTTTATGTCTATCATTTTTACTCTAATATTCCAATTTTTAATTATAATAAATGGTTTGTAACCAAAAGTATGTTCTTAATGTGTAGAAGAGTTTTTGGGATTTTTTGTTACCTACCTAGACAGCGAGTATAATTACAAATTTAAAACGTATTAAAAATTATCAAAATAAAACACAAATATGTTTTTTAACTTTAGGAACCTGTATCCCCTTATTATTAGTTTTAAACATATTTATGTTAAAATAAATCCTAATTTTTAGCACAAGAAATATGTGGTGTCTCTGCGTATGATTAATTAGTTGACATCCTGTATACCTAATTAATAAAATAATATAACTTTATCTGTACCCATTTATTTGACATAAATAATTTTAAAATGGAATCAATTATACTAACGAGTATTTCCTTGACGAAGTGGACGTCGTGTATCCATCAAAATGTTTGCCATTTAGTGCAAAAATAGTATGAAAAGCACCTTGAGTGACTATTATACAAAAATTCTATTGAAGTTCCTCTACATTTTATGGGGATTATTGCCTCCAAGTTAAATTAGGAATGCCCAGACCTAGAACGAATACGTTGGCCACATTTTTTCCTTTCTCGAATGGGTCTTTTGTTCTTTTACAACTTCGCGAGAATTCTTTCATCTATTTTAAAATACCATTTAAATTTGCATTTTTAACTTAAGAGAAGAGAAAAACCGGCACCATTTCGTGACTCTTTGCTATGCAGAAAAGTCACGTGATCTCGGTTCGTTTTAAGATACCTGACTAAGAAACTTCTTAATATTCTGATGCCTTGGGCACGTAGCGAGGTTTTATGTCATTTTTATATCTTAGCCTTGTACATTTACGTTGAGATATAGTAACTCTGTGTTTTCTTTTACAGGCACATCAAACATTGATCAATTAATATAGCAATCTTGAAAAGAAAGTATTTTTGTTAATTAAACAAATATTGTAGGCACAGTACGGTGTATTCTGTTCAGAAGAAAAAAATTGCATATTTTTTCCGTATTTTTTAAAGAATTTAAAATAGCCAGTCAATGTATTTTAGCTCGGAGAATTTGAAAATCGCAACTAGAAAAAAAAATCATAAAAAACAAAAGACTTACGTCATCCACGTTGCGTTTTTAAATGGAGTACCCAGCACCCTATTAATTATTTCATTTTTAGATTTTTTAGTAAATTCTAAGTGTTTTTTTCATGAGGTTACTATAAGTCTATCTTTACCTGTTTTTAAGTTATTGACGCTTAAAAGGTCACATTTTCGGCTTCTATTACCTTATACTTCTAAGTCATTAAAAATTTGCCTATTAGTACATTTTACATTAGTTATTTTAATGAATTATTCATTAGGCTTGTTCCTACAGCAGTTAGAAACTGTTTGCAAAGTGTCAGAGCATGCGCACAAGACAAAATTCAACGAATTTCTCCTACGCATGAGCCTGACAGTTTGCAAACTGTTCCTGACTGATGTAGAAACAAACCTTATTAGATGAAAAACTACAGATAGTAATGCTTTTTTATAAGTATCAAGAAAGAAATTGCCAGTAAGGGAAAGAGAAGATTAAAAAGAACTAAAATAGAATATACTAATAAATAAAAACTTCACTGACTTTGAATTATCAGCTACCACCTGCGTGACTTGCATTTTATAATGACCCTACTTATATAATTAAGTACCCAATATAAGCCTAAAATGTGACTGTTAAAACGTCAATAACTTAAAAACAGTTGAAGATAGAGATATAGTACCTTTATTAAAAAACACTCAGAATTGCCAAGAGAATCCAAAAATATTATAGTTTAAACGGTGTTGCGGCGGCGTTGGATGCATCTTAGACAATATTATTGACAAACATATGTACGCCAACTGACTTTTTAACAACTTTTATATATATATTGATGAAACACCTCAAAATACAACTTTTATGTTTTTTTTATATTTTTATCATTGGTTTAAAAAGTCAGTAACTCTAGTTACCCAATAAAAATGTATTTTAATGGTTTAAAACTACAGTAACCAGAGTTACTTCCTAGGTATTCATTATTAATTTTTAGTGGCCAAAGTAAAGTTTTCCAGAAAAAAATCAAATGCGCTAAACTGCATGTTCCTAAACCATACAACATTACGATGATTTTTAATTAAGTGGTATATCTTTTATTAGGAAATATGTAACAGCAGCAACAAATTCCTAAATAAAAACCTTTTATATCTGGTCTAACAAATTTTACTAAAAAGGTGTTTTAGAAATTTTTAGTTTTTTAAAAAGTTTAACACCCTGTATCTTGAAAACCAAAAGTTTAGGGACCTATGTTTTTATAAACTTTTTTTTATGAAAATGGCTTGGAAATACGCTTTTAGATTTTCTTACCGCAATAAGGGAACACCCTGTATGTATTATTTGTTGCTTTAAGGTACAAAGATTAGATAATTATTGCAAGTTGCCTTATAAGGACCATGTTGTTTCAGCCTTATTTAAATAATGCCTTATAGTTTAAAGTTTGTGCACATTATTTTAACCAATACCAATTATCATAAAAAATATAAAAAAGAAATTGTTTAAAAGTCCGACGCGGTTAGCGGTTGGTAGTTTTTTTTCTTGTTTTGTGCTGTACGTCTTTGTTTTACACAATTATTACAGAAATACATTTAAAAAACCAAGGTTGTTTAGATATTTTCACCTCTAAAAATTTAGTATATTTTTTAAAAGTCTTATTTATTAAGTTGTATTTAAAACTAAAATAAGAAAAAACATTTTTGGGGTATTTGGTAAGTGGTTTAAATTTTTTAACCTTATTATTTTAGGTTTTATATTTTAAAACTGCTTTCTGGTGAAATATTTTAATTTCTTTTAAATTTAAAACGAAATTCGCACACTTACCTGCCTTTGTAGAAAATCCTATATTTAGAGCTTATATTTTAAACAGCTTATAATACCTTCAAATAAATCTCTACAGCCATTTATGTGTAACTAAGTTTCCATAGGCTTATTACCGTGCAGAATTCTCTACAATTTCTGATATCCTTCAAACTAAACCTATTTGTGACACTGCAGTAAAATGTAGTTACAAATTTGGGTAATATAATTTTAAAGCAAGCGTGTTATAAAAGTACAGGGTGATCAAACTTAAGTTGGCGCTATTGCTAACTTCTCTATTATTCTTCTATATTAGTATTTTTTGCTAATTTACGTGCAGCCAACAGCAAAACAATTAAACATCTGGTTTTTGATTTTTTGCTTAAAAACTACTTTTTAAGGTTTTTTAATAGAACACTCTATATTATACCACCATTTGAAAAAAGATCTATTAAAGAGCTTTAAAATAAGCCAACATGTGATATATCCAATTGTTACTAGTTTCGGAAATATGGCCATCTTTAGGAATTTGATAGTAAACTGACACTTTTTAAATAATTCACCCTCTATATTTCATCATCATTAAAAAGATAGTTTAAAGAGCTTTAAGAAAATACTACATTTGATATGTCTATCTCCTATAGTTTTGGAAATATGGCCATCCAAATCTGAAAATTATGTGAAATTTGTTCAACTCTAAGCTAGGGTGATTTATTTAGAGGTACTATTTCTAGTAGGTATTTTTGGATAGATGAGAGGGTCCAAATTTCAACCTGTCATGGTATTTGTGTTCAGTACTGTTTGAAAAATTATCGTGAAAAGACTAGACTCCCGGCAGAAAGTCTCAAACTTGTTCAACTGTATTATGAAAATCATTATTCTCCACGGAATGTGTTTTGTGCACTTTGAGCAACTTATGGTCCACGCATAATCGGTCCTACTGAGCCGACTACTCGCCGTACCATCACAAAAATTTTAACTCCAATTTTCGTTATTGGTTAATCCTTGACCAAACGAGCCACATCCATTGCGGAATGCAAACAATATTTTATGTATGATTATTTTATTATAATTTTAATAAAGAAAAATACTTAAACAAAATATGTATTGATTGCTTTGGTTTAAAAAGTAATTTACCATCAGCGCCTTTTTAATTTATTTTTTTACTTTTTTATTGTTTTATTTGGGTGTATAGATAACAACTTACGTAGGTTTGATTTATTAAACATAACTTATATGTCCGAAAATTAGATCTAACAATAATAAATACTTCGCTACGCTTTAACTTTTGTGTTCTATAAGTTAGGGCATTAATAATTACAGCGCATGATCAACATTTAATCCAAAAGATCTTTTATCTGTCATCCATGAACGCCAACGAACGACCAACATTAAACAGATTAAATGTGGTCAAGTCAAATGATGGACTTTCGCGTCAATCTTAGGTTAATGTATTGAAAGCTACATAGCTTTTTCAGAAGTTGATCGCTAACAGCGCGAATTAATGAGTTTTCCGCCCCCGAAGATCAACGGGGAATTTCTGCCATCTAACAGTACCGCGAGGTTGTATTTTAGCGTTGCAGGTTTAAGTCATAATGCGGTTTTTTACTTGCTACTAGAACTCGGTCTATGGCGTTCAAAGTACATGTACTTCATGACGAAAAAAACAGTTCTGAGTGCTTGAATGTACAAGTAATTAAAAAAATGTTTAAGTCAGTATATTTCCTTGGGTTCAAAGCCAGACTTTGAAAATATTCGTTAAATGTGCTGGTTATATCAAAATCTTATGATCTTGAGTACCAATAATTTTCTATGTAATACCAGACAAGTCGATTGACAAATAAATAGTCACTCAGTACAAATGCCGTAACAGCGCTGTATATGAACGCCAGAGCTTTAAGCTGAATTTATAAATTAAAGTTTTCGTTACCGATCACCGTTCGACGTTTTGGTTTCTGATATGGTATATGAAAACGGTTAAGAGAAACTAAAAATTGACAAATGCAAAGTTGTTGTTTCATCTTCGAACTGAAAACGTCAAATGGCAAACGGAAACAGAAACGTCAATCTATAAATCCAGCTTTAACTTGCTATTATGAATAATAACGGCAACGGATACGTTAATTATACATTTAAAATACAATCCACTTATCCAATAAAAATACTTACAGAAAAAGTAAATTAATTTTGTAATAATAGCTAGAAATAGAAGTGGCAAAGCTCGTTCATGTTTACCTCTTAACCTAATTTCCTAAAATCGATCCTCGAGGTTAGTCTTATAAACCAAATTAGATATATCTTTACACCTACGCTAAAGCCACAACATGTTCAATATAAAATCATAATAATGATATACTGAGGTATCCTTTAATAGGATTTTAATACATATGTATATTTATGCAAATAAGAAATTAGATTAAATTAAGATATAACCCGCCTAAATTAATAAACAGAAAACCGTATTAAGGTAATTATAATTAATTTTGCCGGTTTATGATAAAGATGATGGATGATTTTCTATCATTTTATGCGGCTCTTGTAATTAGGGGGATGTATGGATAACTCGTGTTTAAAAAGGTATATTTTCATGATTTTTTTTGACCACACAGTCAAAATGTCTTTATTGAACAAAATGGTACATTAAAATATAATGTAAATATATATTATGAAAAGTGACAATATTGTGTACAATGTTTGTTAAAAAAATATTCAACAATGGCAGCAATTATTTGGGATAGTCCCTGTCCAGTAATGAAATTAACTCTTTTTGGGAGGATCCTTTTGACGAGTCTACCAAGAATATTCATACCACCATATATGAAAGCGGTGCTTTAACCCAACCTGTCAATGTCAATTGTTTTGGATGTCGGACTGGTCGAACGTGTCACTTTTTTGTTGGATAAGTTTACCACAATATTTTACATGCAATTTTTAAACATTGTGCCAAAAATCGTAAGGGTTACAGTTACAAACCCGCCGAATCCGATACTCAAAACATGTTCATGGGTCTTATGGCTTTGTGACTGTAACATTTACGATTTTTGACTCAATGTTTAAAAATTGCTTGTTAAACATTGTAATAAACTTGTCCGACAATAAAGAGTAACGCGTTTGCCCAGTCCGACACCCGAAACATTTGACATTGACAGGCTGGGCTTAAGCTCCGCTTCCATATGCAGTATGAATATTCGTGTAAACATTTCAAATAAAAGTCTATGGAGAAAATATAGGTACGTCACTGAATTCTACGTAAAAATTCCCAAAACTTTTCTATTTACATTTTATTTCATATCTACTAGCAAACGAGTTACAAGTACCTGGCCAAATGGACAACATTTGAAAAACATTTTTATCTCCAAAACGAAGTAAGTTAGCCATTTCTTACTTTCACCATTGATTTTGTGTCAAAAATTAAAGTCAAGACTGTGCAAACATATTTGTTTTATCTTTTTTAGTTTTAGCTATACCCTGCAAGGTCAACGAAAAGGCGCCACCCTATACAGAGACAAAAATATTTTGTGTATAAATAAAGTTGGGACACCCTGTATATTTGTAAAATAAAAAAGATACCATGAAAAATAATATGTCTTTTTCCATTTAGTTGTTCAATTCTAAAAAAATAATCATATAAGTTTTTACTAATAAAGTTTATACATGTAGCCGTAGCACAAATTAATTGTATCTCAACCCCCGTTCAATTCGAAATCAAGATAATATATTCAGACGTCTACCTGAATCCGGTAATAAGGTTTCAATATATTTATGCAAATTAGGAATTAGGGCAGAATTGAACTTCACTTGCCTAAATTAATATACATAGAATCACATTTATGCCAATATAATTAGGATGAAGCTAATTATTTTGAGGCTGATTATTAAAGATAAATACAGGGAATTTCCTGTTTCTAATTAGAGTTTTTTTAATCTTGAGCGTTATTGCTTTTGACGTTTCTCACGGGACATTCTTAATAAGCTGTCTATAAATAAATAGGCTCTTTGTAACAAGAAATATAATTATTATTTAACAGTGTGACTAATGGTACCTAAAAACAAATGGTATTTTGTTATTAGTGCCAGAACATTTTATAAATATTGAATAATGTCTTGAATTTACATTTGTACAAGAAATCTTGGGTCTTGGGTTTGGACCGCGTCAAATTGAAATCGGTAAACACATACTGAATTCAGTGTGTGTTCCAGTCTTGCAGAGTAACGATTTCTGAAGATGCCTCGTACACTCGCTGGTGAAACGTCGGTAATCGATTTTAATTTGACGCGGTTTATACCCAAGCACCAAATTCTTCAGTTGCAGTAATTGAATTATTAATGTCTATCTTTTTCTATTTTCAAGACAGCCCACGAGAAAAAAGCACTTTTGAAAATTTTAATAACGATACATTACATATCTTTATTGTACTTGCTCATTATTTTAAGCAAAACATAAAATTTTTAAACTTCAGGAAATAAATTTATGCGTAAAATACTATGCAGTGAAAATATTAAATGTCCCCTCCTTCATCTTTTAAATGGGACAAAATATCGAGGATCGGTAAAACTTGGGTAAAGGGTGTTAATCCTTTTTTCGTAAAATATAATTTTGGTCACGTGGTCCAGTGCCAAGAAAGCACTGGAAACTTTTCTTTAAATGAAAATGAATCTGATATGCTTTACTTAATGCCACTTGTTTTTTAAAATCAGCTCATCCCGTAGAATCGTTTGAAATTTGACTTAAATACTGTACAAATAGTGCGGTTTTAATCAGGATGGCTTGTAAGTCTGGAACGGGTGGGTTTCGAAAACACAGTGGCGTTGAGTAAAGAATTAAAAATGCCTTTGAAACGAGGTGCTCCATGAACCATTTTTAATTTATAAAAAAGTAGCTATTGCCTCCTTGGCACTAGATTACGTGATCAAATTATTTTTATCAATATCTTTATCTAATACAAAATGGCGGTACCGATAACTACCTGTTGTCTAATTTGAATGGTTATATTCCTAAACTAATTGCCACTGTTAGACATAGATGTCTTTTTTAAAAAAAAGGCATGTATTTATTTGTAATACTAATTTTCGGTACGTATTTTACTAACTTAAAGTAATTTAGTCCTATTTCTCGCAATACCCTATTTTAACGAAATTTATGTAAGACTTGCTAAGCCTATTTCCTTAAGGGATTTGTTCATGTTGAAACAAGAATTTCATGCGATTACTGCGGCGTTTTCTTCTCTGAGCGCACTGTCTTATATTTATAGAAAATATCATATTATTTATCTTTCCCGAGCAGACATTTTGTTTTGTATTACACTAGTTTTCCCTTCGCTGCTTAGGATAAGGTTAAAACTGGAATTTTTAAACAAGGCAGCACTCAAGACACGTTAATTATCTAAATTTTAGAAATTAAAAACGATTATTGGTGCAGTGTAATTTACATTAGACCGAAAACCCCAGATATAGGCCTATTTTTTAATTTTTAGTGTGCGCTCATTGATCTGTCAATATCTTATAGTGCATGTCTCCCAAAAACAAGGTGTGTTTTCGTGGAAAACTGATTTTACAGGTACATTTTCATACAGTAAAAGGGTTTTATATTGTCAAATTTTTGAGAAAAACATTTATTATGCTAAAAGTTTCGCACACCAACATATAAAAACAAGTGTTCACATGTGAAAATTAGATGTTTAAACTCACGATTTGGCATTAACTGAATCCTTGGCAATAATAAATTAACTTCTTTTAACTTTGAAAATATCTAACAGTATTAAGTTTCAGAATAAGAGAAAAAATGAATAACCTTTAAAAATTAGTAAAATGTATTTAAGACGTTAACTTACGATTTTAAGAACAGAAACAGCTTTTACATCGAACTTTTTCTTACATTTTTATTTTAGTTACTGAGTCATCAGTCAGTCTTTTTCCTTTTCTTCTTTGACTACTTGCTCTTTTTTTCGAAAAAGCAGAAAATACCATTTAAATTGTATTAAAGAAAGTGTAGGTTAAATGGAACTTAAAATTGATAGCCTGTCAATGATTGCAAGCAAGATTGATTGAACGCGGTCGTGGCGATTAAACAGAATAAAAATTGATTAGAAAGTTTTCTAGCTTTCTTTTTCAACTTAGAAAAAATACATAAATTGATCTATATGAATACATTGAATTACTTTTTTAACGAAATATAATGGAAAAGTTTAAAAAATAGCACCTTAATCCAGATACTACGTTTTTAAATATCGTCGTTCAGTAGTTTTGGTAAATAGCTTATCCTTTGCCCATTTTCTTGTAATTTACAGTATGGCATAGTAGCTGCCCACTTAGGAGACGCAACAGACGAGACAAAGAAAATATCCCTAAAATTCGCCGGAGAAGTTTATATGTATTTAAATGAAAGCCCGCCAATACAGACTATATAAGCGAGGTTCCATTTATTTACTTGTAAGTTTCTTCGGGGCATTTTGTCTCATGGTGACGCGTCGCCTAAGTGGGCAAACACCTGCTTAATTTTTTTATCACTTACTTAATTTTAATGGGTCCACTGGCGTCTCGAATAGCACCTGAACAAATATTTTTAACAAAAAAATGGTGTAAGCCACTGACTGTAAAAATGTACATAAAATTTTTGTAATTTTTTTGGATTGAGCAAATAAAAATACAGATTTTAGGTATCATTTTAGGTTTTACATTTATTTATGATTAGAAAAAAACAAAAATCAAAAATACCTATATTACGAGTAGTAAATACCGATTTTTGCATCTTTGCGTGTGTGATTAATTATTAGATAATACATTACATAATGTTCCTAAGAAAATTTACGCACCGATTGAATATAAACATGAGTCCGAAAATGCATGGTTTTCGAGATACAGGGTGTTAAACTTAAACAAAATTCATTTTTAACTGATATTTAGATATCCCTTATGCTATTTTGATAAAATTTGGCTGTGTTACTTGTAGATTTAAACGGCTTTTTTAGACATAACTTAATTTATTTTACGTAATTCAGTAGCGTAGCGAAGAAGCGCGCTTGTGGCTGCTCCGGTTGTATCGGCAGCATCGATCTCCGGAGTTAAGCAGTGAAGTGCGCGCCCATAACTTGATGGGTGACCGGCGTTGTCGGTTTTAGGCAACGGCACGCGGTGTTCTGCTCGGGGGTGAACGAACGGACCGAGCAGCAACCATCCAAGTTATGGAATGAATGGTGTGTGAATGGGAAGGAGTAGGGGTCAAGGTACAATAAGCCTTCAGGCTGCAGTGCACCACCTAGGGGACGGTCGTCGGACCTGGGTGGGATGACCCCTGAAAGGGCGAAAGAAAAAAAAAAAGCTTATCGAAAGGTACATCAAGGAATATCTCTGACAAAAAATGTAATACTCTAATGTTAATGTTAATAATGTTAATACTTTAATAAATTAGGCTCGGTAAGTACATATCTTTTATGCAATTTTTTTGTTTTTGTATCTTGCTTGGTTTGCGGAAAAGAATTGACCTAATCTTATATCTTTAACCCACCCAAAAGAACTTGGGAAGAAATAAAAAAACTTTACTTAAAAAATTATTAGTTTAAAAAGAATGGTATTTAGTTAAGTATTTATGGGTAATGTCTTATAATTATTATTAAAGCAATAATAAAAATAATTTACAATATTTTTCTATGTGTCTATGTGTCCAGAGGTATGTCATTAAATTTTATTTTTATTATTAAAAACTTGTAAAACATAAAAAAAATAAAGGAGCTAAAAAGCTGTATAATACAGCGTGATTGCCATATTTTGACCGAATTTGTTTACGAATAACTTGAGAACAAATAAAGATAACGAAATGCGCTTTGCTCAGAAAGCAAGGTTTTTATTATATCTTTGCCATTTGGTTCTGACATTTCGCTAATACAAAAACAAAATGGCCGGATTTTGAAATAGGGTAACTTTGTTATTTTATTGATCATTATTGATCACCATGTATATTTTATTATAGTCTTAAAATTTATATATTTTATACATATCTTTCCCTTCTATAAAAATAATATTAATAATAATTAATAATAATAATAACATAAGCTACATGTAATAACTATGTAATAACAAAATGATGGAATTATATATCTCTAAAAAGTTAACTGCATGCGACAATTAGGAATATTATTTGACAATGAAAATTTGCTTACATAAAAGGTTACCGAAGAAAATATAGCAATAAAGCTTTAGGTGCTAAGCAATATTACCAAAAGTTTTTAAAGAGAAGTAGATTCATACTACTTATTACAATTATTATTTTGTAAATAGCGTATAGCCTTGTTGCAGTTTTTTTTGGAGCCTTGTAGTCATTCTCAAATACCTAATACTGTTAATTGGCATGCGGTCAATTTTTAAAGATCAATAATTCCATTAGTTTTGAAAAGTGACCATAGCTTATTTTACATTTTTTAAAGGGGAATGATTAAATTTTAAGACGTGTAAAAAATATACATGATGTTTTATTTAAAATAACAAAGTTGTTCTACATAGGAAAATTGGCCATTTGCTTTTGTGTTAACGAAATCATGCAACCAAAGGGCAAGGAGATATTAAACACTTTTAAAAATCTAAGGTTTTCTGCCAAAACGGCATTTTTAATTTCCTTATTTATTCGCGATTAAAATGAGGCCAAAATATGGTCGTATAACCTATATCTTATCAGCTATGTATGTAACTTTTTATTATTGATTTTACGAAAAACAGTTCACATTCTTTATAAAAGCTCTGCATGGTTCAAAACTTAAAATACAATTATCAGATATCAAACTGTGTCAGTCGTCTACGAGGTTTGACCAAAAATGTAATTTTTCTCAAGAGTAAAGTACCTGTATTTTTGCTCATATCAAAAATTGTTATAGCACAAAGATGTTTAGGATTAAAAACTACTCAAAATATGTAATTTTGTTTATTTCCAAAAAAAACATATTTTTTATTTTTTTTCAGTAAAAATCGTGAAAATAAAAAATATTTCTTTCCTTGTAAATAAACAAAATTGCATTTTTAAGAAGTAGTTTTTTATTCTAAACATATTATCTTTATAAAACTTTTCGATATTAGCAAAAATACAGGTACTTTGCTCTTAAGCAAAAATATTTTTTTGGCCAAACCTCGTAGACGAGTGACAGAATCTGATATCTGATTATATTTTAGGTTTTGGACCATGCAGAACTTTATAAAGAATACCTTTTTTCTTAAAATTAATAATAAAAAAGTTTCCAATATGACGCCAACTTACGTAGACACACTATATGCCATTATTGCACTAGCAAAGCAAGCACTATTAGTCACCCAATCCGAAATGTTTACATGCCGGCATTCGCATTAGATTGTCTTCTTTCCACACATTGCTTATAAACGACTATATTTAGCCGATTCTGTATAAATTTGTGTGTACATAAATAAGTACACTAATAATTTATTTTTACACTAAACCGAAAACTAAGATAAAGCTCTTACCATATATTATAAATTTAATACCTCTTTTCCCTTACATGATACAATATTCCAGCTGTCAGAAAACTAAATAAACGTTTCACTAACAATATGGCGGCGAATAATCATAGTTTCAGAGTATTAGGCACACTATTATACGCAAATACGGCAATTGTACTTACAGGTGGAACTACTGCACAGTGAGATAATTCTTATCAAATGCCGCCGCGCCATCTATCATCACGGCTCTCTCTTATCTAGACTCCGGTGCGGAATATGGCCGCCATTTGCATAACTTAAAAAAATAGCCTTTTCCATTTAAACGAAAAATTGTAGGTTTGAGCCACTCTATAAGTTTGCTATGGCAAAACCCGCAGTCTGTAGCATTTTTTAATGAAATTAACCCCTGAATTTTAAAGAAATTTGTTTTAACTTACGTGTCTTTACAAATTTTAAAAGGAGTCAATGGTCATTTTTTGATATCTTTTGAGTTTAGGTATAGAACATAAAAAATAAAACATAGTTAGAATTTGATAAGGAATTCAAAAATGTAAAAAAGTTGTTCTTATATAAAATTAAAGAAGTTAATTGTCATTTATTTTTGGGACACACTGTACACATGAATGTATACCGTATAAAATAACCGTCGCCAAAATTAAAATTCGAAAAAAACAAATAAATAAATTTTAAAAGAGTTTGTTTCAACTTACGCGATCTCACTGTATAACTTTACTACTTATTTTTAAACATTAAAAAAAAGTACATGGGTTTATTTTTGTGTGTGTAGTTAAAAGATGATAAAAAACATGGGTTGGATTGGTAACTTTATTTTCCACAAAAACTGGAGGATTATCTTTTCTTCCCTGAATCTTTAGGTATTAGGGAAAATAAACTAAATAAACTTGTGATTTATATTTCTACTAAACTAGAAACTAAGATAAAGCTCTTACCATATATATAAATTTAATACTCATTCCACCGTACATGATACAATATTCGAGTTGTCAGAGAACTAAATAAACGTTCCACCAACAATATGGCGGCGAATAATCATAGTTTCGGAGTATTAGGCAGACTATTATACGCAAATACGGCAATTGTACTTACAGGTGGGACTACTGCACAGTGAGATAATTCTTATCAAATGCCGCCGCGCCATCTATCATCACGGCTCTCTCTTATCTAGACTCCGGCGCGGAATATGGCCGCCATTTGCATAACTTCTAATCTGCATACACTTACCGGCTCGAGGCTGCGGCGGAAACAAACTTTGCAAATTCTCTAATTTACTTTTTCTTGCGCCGCCACGTTCTATTCGAATAAAAGTTTTATTCCGCATTTGCTAAATTAATTTACTTAATTATATTTGCTCTTGCGGTAAAATAAAACTCACGCCGTTTGATTATGATAATTGCCACGCGGATTTCTTTACTCTCTTTTCGTAATAAACTTAATTAAGGCTTAAAGCTTCGGGGATAAAAATGAGAAATTGGTCTGCATTGTGGATGTAGTTGTTGGTTTTATTATTGTTTAAGCTATCTCGTTTGCGGTTTTAAAAGCAATTAAGTAGATTGATATTGGTTTATGTTTGTGGCAAAAAACCTTTATTAAGGATTCAGATATTTGAAAGTGTTCTTTTAAGTATTTGTGCAAATAAAACTACAGCATCCTTTACCTAATAGGTAAAATTAATCTAGCTTGGTTAAATCTTTAAATATTTAACAATAAATATTTGTTTTTTACATACTACCGGGTGTCAACAAATTTGTTAGACAAACCATAACGAGTATTGGACATATCAAAATTAGACTTGGTATGGGTAATTGGTATAGAAAGAGAAGAGTTTTCGCATATTTCTCACTTTTTAGTTACTTCCGGTTTAACCGGAAATATCTCCAATTTTGAATGTTTAATGAAACACCCTCTATATTTTATTCTATATTTTCACTTATGAAAGAGAGAAATAAAACAATTCGGCAAATTGACATTATTGTGTCTAACTATTATTTTTAAACGGCAAACCTTCTTGGACAAGCACTTTTCACATAACGGTTTTTTAAGAATCTAACGATGCCAGTTTACTTGCGTCTGGATTTAAAATAAAATCATACATAAAGGATCATAACCACCATCAACATTTACAAATGGCTCGTAAAAATCAAGTAAGCAAAATTAACTCTATTTAGAATTTACCTATGAATTCAAAAATGTTAAAATATACAAGGTATTCCATTTAAAGATTCAAAAATTGAACCGCAAGTGTTTGTTGACACGGGACTTAAATACTTGAAGATTTGGGGGAAGGAAAGACCTCCGCGGGGCAGCAGGTTCCACAATCTAGAAACTCTAGGGATAAAAGAACGAACAAAGTGAGAAGTTCGGGGCCTGTCCAGTTGGACCGTATAGGGATGCATATGCGCGGAACCACGAGTTTCTCTGTTGGGAACCGTGAGTGGAGGAACTATACTGGTCAATTCTTCAGAGCAGAAGCCATGGAAGTACCTATAAAAAAGCGATAAATCGTCCCACAGCCCGACGATGGGCAGAGAGGGGAAGCCTTTCTGTAAGTGAAGGATCATTAATGAGACGAACAGCTCTTCTTTGAATAGAATCAAGAATAATCAAAAAGTGAAAAATGAAGCGGAAAAATTGCTTTTTAGCTCGAAGGATCCAAGCTTTCTGAAGCTGCTCATGGCTATAGATACATGTTCAATACTCTGGAAAATATGGATTGTCTAATCGATTACACAGGATGTTGTTACCCCAGATTTTTGGGGATATTTTCTTTGTCAGCTACTTACAGCAGCTGTAAACACTTTCATTTTTTGACAAATCAATGACATCAGTCTTACAGCAGCTCACAGCGGTTGTTAGCGGCTTCGGGAGATGTCTAACCACTGTCTAACAGGTTGAAAAAACAAAGAGGGGAAAATGTAGCTGAATTTGAGCTTAAAAGTTAAACAAAATTGACTAAATGTATACTAATAACAATAAAAATTGTATGTGTGGGAAACCATGTGAATGATTAATTTACCTGCAATTAAAGATATTGCTCATTTTTGTTATAAAACAGGAGTTTTTTTTAGGTTATATTATTATTATTTTTTAATGTTATTTGTCTTTGGCGGCAAGTGTTTTTATTTTTCGATTCACATTTTAATAACGTTAGCTGTTAGACAAGCTTGTTAACAGCTGTGAGACAGAACAATTAGAAAAATATCCCTTTAATAATTTTTATAAACTGTCAATATTTTTACTTAGTAGGCTGTAGAAACCAATAAATGATCTATTTCTATGTTTTAATTTTTCAAACATTTTTAATAGAAATACCCCAATCCAATCATTATTAAAATATTAATTCGTCAACTTTCGCCGGGAAAATGTGTCAATATGTCAATAATACTACTTCAGTATAATAATTTTTCAGGATTTAAGGTCTGGTCACTCATAACCGCAACGAACCCGCATCCGTGCGTCTCGCTGGTGAAATGTAGGGGTGCAAATAGTTTTGTATTTAATAAAATTGCAGTTATATAAAGTCTGTTATACTTCGCTTTAAATAACATCTGATTTCAACCTTTACAAATAAGGTAACACAGTTTTACCTATACTATACTTAAAGTTTCGATAAAAGGAAGGGAGATAAGTAAAAAAATCTCTTTTATTACAACACATCTTGACAAAAATAATGTTTTTATGTTTTTAAGGGCGTAAAAGTGGTTTTGAATTTTCCGAATTAATCTGCCCCACTTTTTTCTATCATTGTCAATCCGGGCTCTGTGCATCCGTGTGGTTATGTATGGTCAGATATTTCACATGACACCTGGTTTATGGAGTCAGACATATCTTCGTAATTTAGATTCTTGGTATGCTACTAGAAACATGCATATACCAAACGCCTATTTTTAATTTAGAATTGTTTAAAAATACAAAAATGCAATAACATACAGGGTATCCTATTTAAAAAACTAAAATTTCAGTATCGTTACACTTTTTTGGGGCACCGGAGTTAATATGATTGTTAAACAATGCTCCATTACACAAAAAAATCCTGGCTTGTCTTCCGCTTTTTTCTATAATTAACACGCTTTTATTAGTTTGGTTGTTTCTATCTATCTATCTATCTATCTATCTATCTATCTATCTATCTATGTAACGGAATCTTTGACCCTAATTTTACCAACTCCCAGCGATTCAATTTCTTTGAAACTTTGCACACGTATTAAGGACCAATGACAATGCAATAATTTAAAAACAGTATCCTGTTATTCTGATTAGGACTGGCCAGGATAAACAAATTCCCTTTACAGATCCTCTGTGTCCTAATACTACTCTTGACAAAAATGGCGAAGGAATTTTAGTGAATAAACTGGAGCATTTTTACATACATACATACAGCTTATTATCGAACTAAAAAATGAAAATAAATAGCCAGTTTAAAAACCAAAAAACACGCTTTTGTATGCAAACTGAACTAAAAATTAGAAAATAATTTTTCATTACAGAAGAGTTTGTCACTTCAGAATAAAATGCGTAAGTGCTTAATATATTAAATGTTATAATTATTCTATTTGCAAAACATCTGAGAGAAAAGAGGAAAAATGGTAAATGCACCCCCACGCTTTTTACTCTGAAGTGACAAACTCTTTGTAATGAAAATAATTTTCTAATTTTTGTTCGGCTGTATATGAAAGCTTGTTTTAGTTTTTAAACTTATTATTTATTTAAAACTTAATTTTAATATACTCAAAGACATTATGGACGCACAGACTTTATGTCAAGACATCCGAATTATAATCCCTGGGCCACATGAAATCCACTTCATGATAATACCACTTTTAAACCTTTTAGGGGGCTCCTTTCGATGAGTCTACAACGAATATTCATACGGCCATATATGGAAGCGACGCGTTAACCCCCTCCTGTCAATGTCAAATGTTTCGGGTGTCGGACAAGTTAACCACAATGTTTTACATGGAATCTTTAAACACTATGCCCAAAATCGTAAGTGTTACAGTCACGAAATCATAGGGCCCATTGACATGTTTTGTGTATCGCACTGGAGTTTTGTAACTGTAATCATTATGATTTTTGGCACATTTTTTAAAAGTTGCGTGTAAAATATTGTGGTAAACTGACATAAAAAAGTGAAGCGTTTGCCCGGTTCGACACCCGAAACATTTGACATTGACAGGCTGGGCTACCGCGCCGTTTCCATAATATATGAAGGTATGAATATTCGTGGTAGACTCGTCAAAAGAAACCCACCTTTAAAGATTTTAAAGGTGTCATTACCATAAAGTAAATTTTATTACTGGCATAGGGACTATTACTACTTTTTTTTTCAGAAATTTCATTTTTTACTGTAGTAAGTAGGAAATACCCAGTATGTTTATGCTATATATCTCTTTGTCAAGATATTTTTTCATTTTTAAATTTAATTCTAGTTTTGAAAAATGTTAAAATTAAATTATTTCTTTCTAGCAATAAGCAATAAATTATATTCAAGAAATTAAATTAAGGGATTATTTTTCTACTTCTTTAATTTATTCGGAACATTTTTATGGGTCTCATTAAAATTACTAGCTTTTAATTTTAGTAACATTAAATAAAGGAGCTTTTGTAATATCATAAATTTTATCTTATTTTACCAATATTGCAATTTTAATTTATCTAATGAAATTTAAAAGATCGGAAATATTAAATTTTCTCGAAGAATTTATTAAAGAAAAATATCGTAAAAAACCCAATTTTATTCGTTTTGAATTTATCGTAATTTAGAAATTTTGCCTCCGACGTTTAAAGAAATTTGTCTTAATTCTTGAACTTTAAGAACTAAGTTGAATCTTTAAAGTTTTGCATAATTAAAACTTATGATTTCGTAGCTATTCTATTTTATAAACTAAGTAGTTAGGTCTAGAACCATACAGAAGCGAACTAGTAAACTTGGCCAGTTTTTAGTTTATTTTTGTAGAAAGAATATATTAAGCCTAATACAAAAAAAATACAATTAAAGGTAAATTGTTACATTATTATCGCCTGATATTTATGAACAACAATACAAATACCAGTAGCGTGACATTACGTTGTCATTTTGAAATTTAGTGCTTCATTATTATCAAAAAATCGTACAGTGAAAAGATTAAAGTTGTATTTATACAAACGAATTAAGTTAAGTTAAACTAAACTAGAGTAACAAATTTCAAAAATTTATGACATTTATAATATTTACATGCTTCAATAAATCATTAATATTATTACAATAATTAATATGTTGGAAATAAACTTAAGATTTAAAAAAATTTTCAAATATTCCTTTTTTGACTGCTAGACAATAACCCAGATGTTCATAAAATTGTCTTCTTACATTGGCTAACTGTTAAATTAAAATTTTATTGCATTCTGCAGAAATAGCATTTTTTAACTCATCTAGATTAGAGTAATTTTAATCCTTGTATATCGTGCTTTTTAAATGGCCCCAAAGAAAGAAGTCATTTGGCGAAATATCAGGAGACCTGGCTGGCCAATTTATGGTGTGATGTAGGCCAATAACGTTTCCATTAAAAGCATTGTGTAAATATTCCCGAACAGCTAGGGTATTATGTGCCGGGCAGTCATTCATTTGATACCAAATTTCCTGATTTTTTTCTGGATACATCATTTAAACCGGGTAAAATTAGTTCTTCGAGTAGTTCCAAATAAAATTCTGCATTTAAATTTTGATTAAGAAAAAATGGTCCCATATTATGTTGTCCGAAAATACCCGCCCAAACATTTACTTTCTGTGGATATTGCGTCCTCGTTTCGACAAATCTGTGTTGGTTTTCTTTTCTCCAGTATCGGTAATTTTGATGATTGGGTTCATTATTTAACGTAAATGTACACTCATCAGTAAAACACATATTTCTTAAAAATTCACTGTCCATGTTTGCCCTTTCCAGCCGCGAACAATGGACAAAAAGAAAAAATCAACAATTTTTTTTTGTATATTTTGCATATCAGTATATAGGGCAAGCATCAATGTAATAAAATTGATAGTTGGCTTTGACCCCGGTTGCCAGGGGACAGAATGACATTTAAACAAATCTGGGTTCCAAGTTTCCCGATTGTGCTTGTTTATCAGATTTATTTATTGTGCTAGATCAATTATAAAATTTAGTTATTTAGCAAGTTATTTTCAAACGAAGTAAATATGGATAGGATTACTGAAGGTATGCTCGTTATAATTCAATTATAGTTTTTATTGAAGCTTTTGTTTTTATATAGTAACTTGCAATCTAAAAATCTATGACTTGGAATATGTTTTTTTTTATTTTTAACTTTAATCAGCAATATAAAAAAAGTTCGCAAAACACCTCGTACTTTTAACTTTATTTTAAAGCTGGAACTATATACTTTTAAATAAAATCAAATTTAGCTGCGACCAGCTGCGACCAAGCGATTAAATGTAATTTTAAAAATGAAAATAATGCATATTATACTACTCTTTTTAATATTTTAATGGCAAATTGATTTTTAAATCGACTTGTTTACTTTTTTTTATAAATATCCTCCTAGAATTTATTATTTCTTTATATTATGACATATAATGACATATTTTGTCATATGATAGACAGATTTTAAAAGAGCTCTTTTAACTAAACGAGGTTTAAAAGAGGATAGAGTATAGAGAATATGGCTGTGGTTGTTAATTTTAATTTTTTTGCTTTATGAGACGGAATTGTTTGTAAATTCTTGTAATATCCAAAGATATGAACCTTTTGCAGAAAAAACTCTAAAGCAATTTTTAATGCAACACCCATATTTCTAAATGTTAATTTCAAATTTCATTAATGCAGTGAAGCTGACAATCACTTTGTGTTTTATTTGCTCTAACATAACTCTTCTAAGAATGGTATATTTTAGTAAAATAGATTTAACAAAAAGTATTAAGAAATAATATAAAAATAGCCCTAAAAATGCTTTTTTTAGATAGAAGTATCTCACTAAAAGTATGTGATGTATTTAATATCTGGAAAAATAATAAAATAATAATCCCAAGAAATTCATTTTTGAAAAAATTATTTCTTTGGTAGAAATTGGTAGTCTCTCAGATAAAATGCAAGAAGACATTTTTAATTTAAGTAGGCAATTCTGCTTAAAATTTGAGAAAAAGTGGCAAGAATCATTTAGAAATGAACAAAAATTTAAAAAAGAAATACTTCTTGGCTGCAAAGTAAAATTCAGCTTCCAGAGACCTATAATAAAGTCTTTACAAAAAGAGGAAGGCCTCAAAGTGAATTTGAGCATGCATCTACTAAAACAAAAATCAGAAGAGTCTCAGATATTATCAATAATACCTTATTTTTATATTTGATTTGGTACAACTAGCGCCGTCTAGTGCGCATTGACCTAATTATCGCAAACCAAGCTAAAAGTGGCCTAGAACCCTGTGAGCCCGACAAACGTTTCATTGGAGGTACTTGATGATTGGATATTGTTGTTCGAGCATATATCTACTAGAGGCTTAGCTAGCTGTTAGTGTTAAGCTTTACAAATGAGATTTTTGTGACCGGTTAATATTTCTGTGGTATATGAACCTTTCTCGAGCCCATGGTTTTGATGGGTAGCAGCGACATTTCACATGTATCTTTAAATCTTTGGCCTGTGGTAACCGTCAGATTTTGAGTACGTCTCAGAGTCAAATCACAAAAATACGCCTGAAGTAGTTAGACAAATGAAAATTTTGGGTCGGACATTGACAGACTTCAAAAATGTCACTTTCTGTCTAACCGGGCTACAAATAAGAAGGCAATTTTGTGATTTTATATAAAATTTCGAATTATCTCTGTTAAAAATCACGAATCCTTGTCCATCTTTAGCCTAAAAGGTATGTGTTTTTCTATATTTATATTTTATGTTAGTATTTTTGCATAATTCACCTTTTTTCTTGGAATGTCGAAACTTAACCTCAAAAACACGTTGTCTCGGAATTAATTTTAATTATTTGATTTTGTTTTAGATAAGCCCGGTTTCAACTTACAACCTTTCAACGTTTCATCTTTGATTCTTCTTCTATACCTCGTTTCAATCATCAGTTTTTCATTCTTCTATTTTTCTATCTGATCCCCACGCTTAAGGGAAGCCAGATTTGAGTTGTCTGCTTGAAGTGAGGCAAGCCATAACCTACCACACGAGTTGACTCTCCTCATGATCTATGACCAGCAAATGCCACTTGTCTGAATCCCAAGTGTAGGCCCCAGCCTACAACCAGTGCGAGAATCCCACACCGACACCCAGTGGACCTTTTTACAGAGGATTTCAGATAAGTTGATACGCATATAAAGTCTTTAAAGTACATCATTTAATATTAATACACCTAAATAACATATTGCATCGTGAACAAAATCAAACTAGTAAATTAGCTTATATACTTAATTTTTTGAGTTAAATTGGTTATATTTGTAAAGCGGTGTAATAATGTTTGCAAACGTTAAGCGCTAGAACCCTTTTTTGTTTCTTTTTACTGATTAATACTCATTCTTCAAAACCAAGATTCTTAAATAAAGAACACACATATTTTATACGTCAGTCTCTTTTATTTTGTGTTGGAACCTGTTTGTTTTGTTTTAGTTTAGCTAGAGGAACTAACCCTTCCGTAGTTTACCAACATTATTCTATAACTTTAGCTGGCGCCCATATATAAGTACCTTTTTTGTGGTAAACTATAATAGAAGGGCTTTCAAATTATTAACTTATTAATAAAATTGTCAACTCTGTAATTTCTGATACTGATACAAGAGTTAAAGGAATGTTTAGGTTATTCAATCCACGACCTACGTGCCCCGACTGACATTGAGCTAGTTTGAAGGTATTTTGCCTTAAAACAAAGGCTAATTTAACATCTTAAATTAGGCAATCTAATAATGTATCAGGTCTTTCCATAGAAAAAGCTTTAGCACTCTATTTAGATTTAGATTTATCTGAAAATAAATACAACCTTTTAAGAACAGTTGTAAATGAAGTACATAAAGATTTATTTCCAAGTTTGTATGCCGTTAACCAACTTAAAAATTCCCTTTTGCCATCTAAAGTTACTGCTACAGAAACCTCTGCAGAAGTAGATTTTCAAGAGCTTATTCAGAAGACCACTATTAGTATTTTTAAGACCTTAGACCTAAATGGCCCAAAAAATTAAATTTGATGTGTAAGTGGGGCTTCGATGGCAGCTCGGGTCATAGCCAATATAAACAAAAATTCAGCGATATTTCAGATACTGATGAATATTTGTTTCTAGTGGCTATGGTTCCCATTAAGACTTATAGAAATTTCCGAAAATAGAAATACGGATTTATGGGTTAATCCTCGCACTTCGTCTACCTTGTATTGCAGACCAATTAAATTCATTTTTAAAAAAGAAAATCCTGAACTTCTTCGCGCAGAGGAGAAATTAATGTTGGATAAAATTAATGAAATTCGGGAAATTGAAATTCCAGATAAATTCGGTAATATATGCTATGTAACTTGTGACATGATTTTTACTATGATCGATGGTGCTGTAAATAATGTTCTTTCAAATACAAACTCCAATCAAAAATGTATCATATGTGAAGCTACACCGAGAGAGATGAACAGTGTCATTAGTCGACCAATAAAAATGGAAAACTTCCGCTTTGGTTTGTCTACTTTACATTGCCACATCCGATTTTTTGAATGTTTATTACATATTGGCTATAGATTAGGGGTAAAAACATGGCAGGTTAGAGGAACTGAAAACAAGCAGTTAGTAGAAAGTAACAAAAAAATATTCAAACCGAATTTAAGGCAAAAATGGGCCTAATAGTCGACAAACCAAAGCCAGGATATGGTTCTACTAATGACGGCAATACTGCAAGGCGCTTTTTCGAAAATTATGAGTTAAGCTTCGAAATAACGGGTATAAATAAAAATTTGATTTTTAAGTTCTCAATCATACTTAGGGTTCTTTCTCGTATCTCATCCCCATCCCTTAGCTCTTGATGTCTTTCATATTTGTATGAAATGTATTTATGCCTTTTCAAAATTCAGAGCACTGTTGATTGATCTTTTCCTATGGTATTCTGAAGTTTCCTTGTACTCACCTTCCCTTTATTTTCTTCCACGTGCAATAAAATTTTCAAGTCTCTATTATCTCTTACATTTTCTTCTCTTTGATACTCCCTAGCTTCACATCTGCAGTTATTTATCACTGTGCCTTTGGTCTCAAATTTTTTGATAGTCCTATCGACTGTTGATTTTTTGGGTATCGGTCTATTCGGATACTGAGCAGCAAACATTTCTGACACCTTTTGGTAACTATTTCCTTGATAGTACCATTTAATCATCAATAATTTTTCTTCAGTAGTATAACTCATGGTTAATCTTTTCGCTCTCCGATTTTTTGATAATAATAAAGCACTAAATATCAAAATGACAACGCTATGTCGCGCTAACTGGTATTTTTATTGTTGTTTATAAATATGAGGCGATAATAATCTAACAATTTTTAAAAATATATTAGCATCTAACTAGCAAACGGGTTAACGGAAAATTTAAAGCTTTTACCATGTACGTAGATTTGCATGCTCTTTAATAAACTTCAATAGAATTTTTCTCTGAAATAATTAGGTGAGCCAATAATTGACCCAATTAAAAATTACATGGGATTTCCTATGTCCCGCCCGGCGATGCATCACCCGGTATATATATCCTTAGTAATAGGCCAAAATACACACATACAGATACAGGGTGTTAAAGTTTAAAAAATATTTTAAAAATTTTCTGATAATATTTAAAACATTTTAGGTGTTAAAATAAAACTTGGTATTTGGGGGCTTCCAACATGAGCTTTTTATATCTGATGTTAATCTTTAGGTGCCAACCAGAGGACACTACCCACACTACTTAAACTTTTTTAAAACGTGGCATTTTTGCTTCCCTGTATGTACCTTCCGAGTAAAATAATAAACTCTCCAATGCCTTTTACACGAAAAAGGTATACTTTGTTAAAAATCGCTCTGAGCAACCGTTTTCTAGATTTTTACCATTAAGTTATTTAGTGCAACCCAAAAATGCCTTTTAAAACAGCGCATTAGCCATAACTACAACTGCCTTATTATAAACTAATGAATTAATGTAGTTATCCATATACTTTTTGGATGCACTGAACTACTCAAATGCAAATAACTTGAAAACGGTGGTTCTGAGCCATTCTTACAAAGTACACCTTTTTTGTGTAAAAAAACATAGAAGAATTTTCTGGCTTACTTAAATGGCACATACAGAGTAGCACAAAAAATTTGAACGTTTTAGAGAAATTGAAAGTAGCGTAGGTGGCGTTAGCACCCAAAAATTAACATTAAATTTAAATAGCTCATGTCAAAAAAAAACCCTAGACACCAAGTTTTATTACAATATTTAAAATGTATCAAATATTATTGAAATAATTTAAAAACAGCTCAACGTGGGCAAGACAATAAATGTTTTTTAAATGGGGATTTCTTTTAAGTGGAATGAAAAGTGCTGGAAATGGTGAAAGACGCCATTTTCCAACAATAATTACAATATTTTATGTAGTGTTTAAATTGGCATCTAGAGCATATATAATCTGTGATTAGTTGTTTTGTAGTAACATAAGTAAATGATAAGTATTGATATTAAACTATATTTATAAAATATAATTGTACTATATTGGACTGGAAAATATTTCCGGTGCCCCAAAATAAAATTAATAATTATTTTGTAAACACATTTCTTTATTGCTTTCTTACCTTTTGAAATCTTGACTAGCAATAAGCCTAAAAAGCTTTTTAAGTAAATTACTGAACTTTGTTTACCTTAAGCACTGCAGCTAATCCAGATTCAACCAAGTCGTTTGTCCGGTCTGAAATTACAAAAAACTTCTCCGTTATTTTCCTAATAAAATTATAATTTATTATAATTGTCATAGTGCCACGCTTTTTTGGTGGCAAGTGTATAGTTAAGACCAAGACCATATTTATTTCATTTTGAAAGCGATGCCGCCAAATACGCAAAAAATGATAAAGCAAATAAATCCTTTTATGAACAATGATTTATTGCAGCAAAAAATATTCAACCCGACGAGTACGCCACGTGCCACAGTTTTATAGCAGGCCAGAGACGAAATAAAGGGTGTTTTTAAGTACCTGATATGTGTTTTCGCAATGTTTTTATTTATTTATCTAAAAAATATGTAATCAGGCTCTGTCAGAGGCTATGTGCTTTCGAAAAGGTTTGTTTACGTTATCAGTTTTTGTGTACTTGGCGACATCGCTTTCAGAATAAAATAAATATGGTCTTTACTTTACCCCTGCTTCTGAACAGAACCAGCCAGGAAAAGATAAATCTACAAAGGTAAATACTGGTATGCTAACGCCTGACCATTATCATTTTAATTAACTAAAAATAAAATATAGTTCCCAATTTTAAAAATATTTTTACAATTTATTATTTTTCCATAGTTTCCGCTACCTTTTTACGAAATTTACAAAGTTGTTTATTTTTTGGTTACTTGTGCACTAAACATAATTTATTAAAGAAATAGTTAAAGTTAAAATAATAATAATAATAAACGAGAACCATGAAATCAACAATTGTAACAATGGTAAACAACATTATTTAAATTGCATGTTATAGCAAATAAGTAAAAATTATTATAGATATCCATAATTAGGTAAAAAACTTAAACGATACATTTCGTGACTCGTTTTGCTCGCGGTATTATTAAAGATGCAAGTTTGCTGATGTGCCTTAGTCAATGCCATGCAACTTAATGCACTTTTAATTTATAATAATTTAATTTTAATAACTAATGTTTTTAAAAACACAACCTAATAAAAATAAAATATCATAAAAATTAACTAGATATTAAACTAATTATAACAATAAAAAATAAAATATTAATAACTTTTTGGTATGTTATTTAACGCCCCTCTTTACTTACTTTTATATTATTAGTAAAATAATAATTGCTAAATTTGTTCCTACCTGCTTTTTTAAACAGATAGTTTACTAATATTTCACTACTTATTTTATATATATTTTTAAATAGTTCTTCAGCTTCAAATAGATTTTGGCATCAAAATAAGGCAAGGATTTTTTAGAAGCAAAATCCTTATGCATTGCATTGTCTTTACTGTTTCTGTTAATTTGAAGTTAGGTGTTTAGGTCCCGCTAGAGTTGATCTTAAAATTTTATTATTTCACAAAAAAGGTGTTACAACTTTGTTACAACTATATTTCAAGGTAATGTAAATCATATTAAAAACAGATCTAATCCTATTAATTTTTTGATATCTGCACGTTAAACGATAGCTACAATATTAAGGTCCGATAATATTTGTGACATATTAACAAGAGCAAAGAAATATATTTTGATTTTAAAAACACGGCCGTAGCACATGATATGTCAAAAAATAAATTACCATTTCTGCAAACTAAAAATATTATTAAATAATTTCTTGTAATCAGTTTTGTTATACAATTCTAAGGCAAGATTTCACGTCTATTTGTTTTAAAAATATAGCCAATATTTTTAATAATTTAAAAACAAATTTTTAGAGGCACCCTGTACATCATACAAAAAAAACATTTTGGCAAAAATGTATTGCCTCACCAAGACACTCTGTATCTTTAACATTAAGCAATAAAAAATTAAGTTGTCGCAAACATTTCCCCGCCGTAATACATTTTTAAATATTTCTTTAGGTCACATTTACATACAGCAAAAACTTTACCTTGACTTGCAAAATGCGATATAAAAAGGGCCAGAAAAACTCGTCTGGATTTTATAAACTTGAATTAATTTTCGATTTGCTTTAATATATAAAAAACTATTTTAAATAAAATAAATAATATTTAATAGAGATAATTTCTTATACTAGTTTATACTTATGTATAAAGACTCTTAGAGTAAATTTGTGTTTAGAATCAGAAGAGATAATATTTAAAAAATAAATAAAAAAGTTTTTAGTATAAGGGGTGTTTTTTTATATAGAAACAAAATTTAGGGACCTGTAGCTTGGACCAAATAAGGCAAAACAATTGTTATACACATTGACTATCATATCCTTATTGTTTACAGAACTGACAAATATAGACACACCGGTGCCACCTTACCAAGAAATTCAAAAACAACCAGCCATGGCATTGGATGGGCGGCCAGTTTCCTTTATGGTTTGTTCGGCCTAACTGTACACTGCATACCTAACTTTTGCCATGTACAACTAGATGGCACACTTTTACCCTACCACCTTTAACCTCTCGATGCCATGCCTGGTTGTTTTTGAATTTTTTGGTGAGATGGCACCGGTTGTCTATATTTGTCAGTTCTGGTAAACAAAAAGGATATTTATAGTCAATTGGGGCATCATCAAGGCGTCGACGACCTGAAGCGGCTGTGACAAGTCTTAACGAAGACGAAAGCGTATCCGCCGTCTATGTCGGGCCCGGGGTATTTCATATATATTGATCCGATGGGTTGGGGTATATCCAATCAGCTGTTTTTAAGTTTTACTGGGATTTTCGTTATTTTTTAAGCATCTATGTTCCATTTAGCCTTTATTTATCGGCGTCGTGCCAAAACAAAACCATACCCTTTGCTTTGTTCCTGGTCGTGTACTTATTTTTAAAGATTTTTAACAATGTTTAAGCTGCAAATAATTAATAAATATAAGAAAATTGCTTGTAATAAACCCGATATAAATTATTAAAACCTAAAATATCAAACTGAACTAACTAATTTCTGTTTAACCCGGATAATAATGAGTTTCACCTGGGTCAGCAGATTCCACCCTAGTCAAAGAACCAATTAATTTTTAAACGAGTTTTTATGAATCGAGTTAACTCAAGATCAATATTTGGAAACGCCTTTAAGTAAGTTTTATATATACTATATATCTATTAGATCATGGATCATGAGGGAATTCCAAGACTGGTGGATAAGAACATTAGGACAGCGTCAGGCGAAAAAATTCTTAAAGGCATACTCGCCGGAATTTACGAAAGACCTTCTGAATTACAACCGGAAGGCAGTAAGAATCATAGTAGGTCAACTAACAGGTCATTGCAGGCTGTATAAACACCTGAAAACAATAGGCCTGGCAGAAGAAAACCTATGCAGATTCTCTCAGGAAGAAGAAGAAGAAACCGCAGAACACTTATGGTACTACTGTAAAGCTCTTGGTCGTCTGCGGTTTGAAAGGCTGGGTGAGGAAAAACCTAAAGCAGTAACATTCACCAAGGAACCAGTTTCAAGCTTGTGGAGTCTGATTAAAAAGACCAGCTTAGATAGTATGCTCTAACATAGGGATGAAGGATACACAATAAACCTGAGCAGGTTGCAGTGGTAGACGATTGCAATCCACCTTCAAGCTACTCTAATCTAAATAAGTTTTATAAGTTTTAATTTTTTTTATAAAGTATTCTTTATTTGTATTTTAATATTTTAAGAGCAAAATAGCTTTTTAAGTAATATAAGAAAAGTTTAAGTTTCTTTAAATATTTAATAAATATCTTTATTCTGGAAAAAAACCAAATACATTTTGTATAAATTAATTCTAAACGTATTTTTTACAATGTGAAATCGTAATACGGCTATGGTATCATACTCATGGTTAATAAAAGGTAATTTTATTTTGATAATTCAAAATACAAACAGTATTTTTAAGAATTCCGTCTCTGCCTTTAATGCCTTAAATTCTAATTTATTAAATTTGCAAAGTGCAAAGTACATTATGTCTTAATAAACCTTTATGAAGCTGAAATTTAGTTAGTGAAAACTTCTGGAATACATTTAGAGTTGTTTAGAGCAAAATTTTAGGTTTAATGCACCTATTGTTTTATTTTGTGTATTATTTTTATTTTTCTATTAGTCTGTTTTAAACCATTTTACCTAAAAACGTTTTTAAAAATAGAAGTAAAAATATCCAACCACCTTTTATTATAAGGAAGACACTTTATAAGTTGTAAACAAAAATTAAATAATGGTATTAAAAATTTTTTGTTTGTAACTAAGAAAAGACTTAGTAAACTATAAATTTAACAGTATTTTTATCTGTTTCAGGTAAGAAAAAGAAGATCTTCTAACTACAAAAACGCGTAAGTAAACTGGTAACTATCCAGAACTAAACAACGAGCTTGATCAATAATACGATAGTCTTGGATTGTCATTGCCTGTATTTGTTGATCGATACACGACGTTTTGGTAGGTATAAATATTCAACCCCAAAGTGTTTCATTTAAAAAATATATACGTTGTTTATACCCATATCATAGTGTCGCCAAAACCACAATTAAAAAGATCGTTTTGAAAATTACCATATTAATTTTATCTAACTGTATTGGTTGAAAAATATAGAATTCATATATTATTAAAATACCACCACTTTGTAGTAGGTAAAGGTATTGACTTTATAATCTAAAGATATAAAGTACACGTCAGGAGCTTTAAAATAATGTACCACAAGACTTTCCTTTCTTTTAATTTTTTTTTCTGAAGATGGTGCCAATAGATTATCTTAAAATTTTTATCTTTTAATTTTACTCTAAAATACAAGGTGATTTTTAACCTATACGCATAAACTTGGGAAATTACTGCTAACTGCTATTTTATATTTAAATTTTAAACTAAAATCCGTTTCTAATGACATACCGCAACATACTGGTAAATTTAAATATTGCGACCATAGATCATTTATTTAAGAATTCCATAATTCGGATTACTTGAATATGACCTGCCTAAATAATTTATATAAATGGAATGGTTTTTTGAACATAATTTTTTTGCGTTCAATTAGCAGGTTGGGCGAACGGTTGGGCGCTCGGCACACCGCGCCCACCCCTGGCGCCACCACGTGGTTAGTATTTACGCATCCATTTTATTTCCTAAAGTTTTAACTTTTTAAATTAATCCGTTTAAGAAAAATTAAATGGGGATGAGCAAAGGAAATTTAAAAATAAAACACTGTATATTTACCTAAATATTACAAATCTGATTTAGTAAACTCTTTTAATAAATAACTAATTACTAATTACTATTTTTGTTCAACTTTTTAGGTTATACCTTCTTATTAAACTAAAATTCATTATCCTTTCGAACAGCTTGACAAGCAGACGAAACTGCTCCATCTTTCTACAGAATCTGGTTCTTTATGTGCCCTTTAACGATTATACCACAATAGTGATGAGCTGCCAAACTCCTTTGATCACTAATTTGAGCCAGTCATCCAGATATTTTAAAGCAGCTGCCTACTTCTTGGCTCACAAACCTCTTACTTTCATATTTAACGATTTTTAGTCTGGCTGCGAATCTTTGACGATACTCTTTCACATTACGAAACATTTAAATTACAAGAAATATTTACATTTATGTAAAAGGACAAAATTTGCAAAATACTCTGCATTTCCAAAAGGAATAAAGGTAGCCATGATTTACATTTCCCACTGAATTTTTTTCAAAAATCAAAATCGAGATTGTGCAATCCGATTTGTTAACAAAAAGGCGCCCCTGTACATATTTAAATTAAATTTATTTTTATTTGGGTCAGCTTAAATAATTAACTTGGTAATTAAGGTTAATATAATTTAAAGTTACTCGCGTAATCTTATTTGTGCAAAAAATGTTGTCTGACATAAACAAAATAGACTCATTAACTTGAAAAATTATGTATGAACTCGTAGTTCTGTTATCAACAAACATTTAAGAAACCTACACGTATTCATAATATCCCTGATACTATTTTTCTCGTCTTATCTTTATACACGTTAATCATAAAAAGCTAATGTGGAAAACGATCCCGGAATATGAAGCGGTCGTAAAACTTTCTGCTTAGGGCGGCTCTACAATAAAAATGACTGCTGCATAGATATGACAGACGTAAGTTATTTTCTTAAATTTAATATCTTTATAAAGGGTATTTCCAAATTGCCGTAAAATATTTACAAAAGTTTATATAGGTAGTTTTTCATTAACGCGTTATCTAAAAGGTGCTGTTAAATGCAGGTACTGCATGTTTCAGTGCTTGAAAAACGTTAACGAAAAAAGGGAAAAAATGAGTTAAACATCTAATAACCCGACACTCACGGTAGTCTGGTACTTAGGTATTAGTTTTCGTGCGCTGTCACAAAGATACAAAAAATAAACATGGGTCCGCAAACTTTTTGTTTTTAGGATACAAGGTGTTAAACGTAAAAAAACTTATTACACCTAATTTTTTAAAGGAGAGAATATTTCTTGTATGGCCCAATAATATGCAATTTGGTGGATTTTATTGAATAAGTAAGCAATTTTAAAAAAATTTAAGGACCCTAAAACCTGTATTTTTATTTGCTTTATTTAAAAACCATATAGAAAAACTGTACAAACAAAAGTATATTTCTTTATTTAAAAATATTTATTAAGGTACACTTGCATTGCAACTGGACCTAAAAATTTAAGTTGGAACCTACTAAGTCCCCTACTGGTGTTAATAACAGCCAAATGTAATTAAAATTAAATAGGAATTTTTTAAATTATTAATAGAAAAACCTAAGTTCTTAAAAATGTGGAAGCCTGTATTCTTGAAAATAATGCATTTCCGTACCTGGGTTTATAAGAACTTTTTTAAAGAAATAAGCTTAAAAATGGGCTTTTTGTATAAGGAAACACCATGTATACTATTGACGAAGTCCTAAAACATCTATTTTTGTTTTTCATAAAATATAAAACTGAACCAAAAATTACAATGACATTGTAAGAAATCTCAAATTTTGATTGTTTTAGTTTTATTTTTTTTATTAAACAGTTAGGGGTGAAGTATCAAAATTCCTAAATATAAGTTTTCAAAGTTGATACAGCTTCTTAATATGAAGTAAATTTAAAGTGTTAACTTGGATGAATTCGACTTTTTCTTATTATTAAGATAAAAAGTTATTTTTAAAATAAGAAACTGGATAACAAATTATTTTAAAGAAGCTGCAAAAATTTTAGTTAGACCACTTTAAATCTGGCTTTTGATGTCGTAAAAATTTTAAAATGCAGAACTGAACTTATAGGAAAGTATAATATGATTTTATTGTATTATTTTTATTTTATTTAGGGGTCGTCCATAAATAACGTGACGCATTTTATGGGAAGAGGGGTCGAGTTGAATCCTACCAAATCTGACCGTGCGGAGAGGGAGGGGGGTCCGTGTAAATATCACGACATTTTTCTTTCACAGAAAAAATTACAGGAAATTTGGGCAGGTTTCACTTTTTGGGTCAAGGACCTTTTTTTGCTCTGCCAAATTATTTTAACGACAAAATCAAAATTTTAAAAAATGGTGCCTTTTTACATTTTTAAATATACGTAGGGTGTTCGAAAAGTTTTGAGATATACCGTACATTTATTTGATTTTTTTAAAATAATTTTCACCACATTGAATACACTTATCCATTCTAACAAACCAGTCACTGAAAATAGCTTTCCACTTTTCATTTGAAATTTCAGCGCATATTTTATCCCAGGCCTCCAGTAGCGCGTCTTCAGTTTTAAACTTTTGTCCTTTTAGTTGGCTCTTGACAAAAGGAAACAACCCAAAGTCACACGGCGCCAAGTCGGGGCTATAAGGCAGATGTTCCAAAAGTCTGAAGCCTGCATCTGTCAAAAATTGACTGGTAAGTTCAGCTCGATGAGGTGGGGCATTGTCATGATGAAGGTACCAGCTAGCGAGTTGCGAGTTTGGGCGAATCACTATTAACTTTTCTATAAGTTTTGAAAGGCATACTGTAGTGTACCAGAGAGTATTTACGGTCTTCTGTTCCCGGAGCACAACATGTTCAATTATTTCTCTTGAACCAAAGAAAACAACTATGATTATTTTTTTACAGATCTTGATTTGCGAACTTCGGTCGGAGTTTCTTCACCTTCGAAAACCCATATTTTATTCTGTTGTTTAGTTGGGACGTCGTAATAATAAAAATAAGTTGCATCTCCCGTGACGATTGACACTATGTCTTTAGATTTACCCTTCTGGAATTTGGACATCATTTTTTACACCAATTCACTCTTTGTGTCTGCTGCTCGGGAGTTAACTTGTGTGGAACCCAAAGAGTACAAATTTTTCTAAAACCCAAGTGCTCATGTATGATCGTGTGTAATGTTGCTAAACTAATGTTCAATGTCTCTTCTAACTGTCGATAGGTAATTCGTCGGTTTGTTTCTATAGCTTTTTGGACGGCAGATATGTTTTCTGGGGTAACTACTTCACACGGTCGACCCGAGCGTGAGGCGTCTTCAAGCGAAAACGAGTCCCGCTGAAATTGTTTGTACCATCTGTATATGGTCGCACGAGATGGACAGTCATCACCAAGTATAGGCTTCATTTCTTCTAAACACTGTTCTTGAAATAACCCACATGAAAAGTTATATTTCAAAATTGCACGGCACTCGATAGTCGTCCACGATGCCATTGCGCTAAAATCGCTGGACACGAACTGGCGCAAAACTGATAGTTTACTAATAACTATGTAGGACTACGACTTGCATGACATGTACAAACACAAAACATCAATGTTACTTTTCTGCACCATTTAGTTACAAAGTATCTCAAAACTTGAACACCCTACGTAGAAATCTCACGTGAGATTGGGGGACGGGGTTGTGTGGCTTAAAACAAATCTCACCAAACCTCACCAGGAAGAATTGACAAAAAACACCTTACATTATTCATGAACGTCCCCTTATCTTTTTAATACATTTTAAAAAATGATTTAGTTATCCTTTATAAACTCCAAAAGAACAAAACAGTTTTGTTGGTGTAAATTAAGCCTAGCTAGGTTTATAAGCAATTTTTACTGCGTGTTTACTTTTCATTACCACCCTCCTAATGCTCGGTCTAATTTATTACATTACCTGGATTTTGCACCTCATGTAAATTTACCGCAAAACAAATGTTTATGTAGTAAATAATTTTTAAAATGATAATATTTAGCTATTAATATTTTTTTGTAATAAACCTGTTTTTTACCAGTCATAAACACTTTTTATGTAATAATTTTAGTTTTTAAATTAAAATTTTAACATAAATTATGTAATTACAAGTAAGTAGTAAGTAACTTTTGGTTTATTCCATTATTGCGGGTGCAATATTTAGACGCATGTATCAGTGGCCCTCCTAGAGGTACCGGGGCCCGGGGCGGAAAGCAAAGCTGAGGCCCCAATCTTTTATTTTTAGGAACTAATTTTTGACAAGCAAAACAAACGGTCCACACCTCTAAGATAAGGCCCCCAAGATAATACGGTATACTGTATACTTTGATAGGGTCAGGGCCCCCATTTTCCTAGTTGGAAAAATTTTGCCAAGCAAAAATAAACATGCTGCTTATAATTTCATGGTTTGTTTAAAGATCACCTTACGATCTTAAATTTAAAATGGGGACAAGCTTTAAATTATCTCATTACCGACAATGGCCTTTGGCACCAGGCACCATCAACCATAATCTTTTGTGAAAATCTCCCAAGAACAGAATATATTTTGTAAAGTAAAATACCTCTAACATACGCACTAACTATTGGGTTTTAGAACCTGAACTAACCAGACCATATCAAAACTAAACATATATTTTTTAGTAATATTGGTTTGCTTAAAATTTATTGGTTTGTTTAAATTTTACTTTACCGATCTTAAATTTAAAGTTAGGACAAGCTTTAAATTATTTAAGCATTATGCGAAGAGGTAAGCTACAAAACATTACCTTAACAGCTTTTGGCAACTCTCAATACATTTAAAAGCAGCATTTGCTCTTACTATATGTATAAATTACCGACAATGGCCTTTGGCACCAGGCACCATCAGCCATAATCTTTCGTGAAAATCTCCCAAGAACAGAAGTAATTTCGTAAAGTAAAATACTGCGCTTTGGAATAACGAGCGGAGGAGCCCTCGAAAAGCGGTTAAGCGCGTCGTCCGGTCCAATTTGAGTGTAATAGCTAAAGGGGAATAAGGAACCGACAAATTTGTCTAAACAATGTATGGTTTTAACAAACGCAGTGGCGGGCTTTTTAAAGTCAAAATAACCTATAAACACCTACGCATTACCAGTCTGTATACCATTGTCTTAGCTCTTATATTTACTAAATTAATTAAAGATTGCTTGACTCTTGACTTGTCATAGGTCCGCTCTCCGGTTAGGCTCTTGACCTCGGTTTCTAAATAACATACAAACCTTGTCAAAAAAAAACAATTTACAACAACTACATAAAGAGTAACAAGCGGAAGTTCTGTTTAAAAAATATTATTGGCTAAATTGCCCACAAAGCTATTTCTGCAGATGCTGGTTTTCTACCTTTAGCTCGTCTATCGTCTGTTGTATCACATGGTTTTGTTTGCGTAAACTATGGCGTTAATCAAACCATAAAGAAAAATATGTAAGAACCATGATATCACATGGTTTTGCTGCCAGCTGGTTAATGTTTTATCATGTAAAACAATGTCACGGCCAAAACACAACGTAATAATTCATAATGGCATATAGTGCCATTGTGCTAACCATCAGAACATCCACATGGTCTAATTGAAACCAAAAAAGTGTATAAGCATGCTGCAATAACGTTTCTATTACTGTCCAAAATAATATTTTTAATTTAAATATCAAAAGAGGACATTTAGTTAACACTATTAAAAAAAACTTAATTTTACTTTTTGTTATTATAAATATAATAACAATATTTTTAAACAAAATAAATATATAATTTACAGTAACGTCATCGTTCTGATGTAATTAGATAGTTAAAACAAGACCAAAAACGTTGACGTATATGACCTACGTAAACGCAGAAACATACGTTGCGTTGTTTCTACTCCATATGGTTAAAATGGGGTTGAAGCAAGGTAGCAGACGTAGGTGACTTACAACTTAAACTTATTTTTTTTTTTTTTGGAGATTTGTAAACGGTATTGGGACAAATCAATTTCAAAAGACAATTAACAACAACTTTTATAACGTGTATAATGTTATTTATTTGTTTATTTATTAAAATCAAAATATTCAAACAATTTGCTGTCGTTATCTAATCGTCTCTATTCGGATTAATAGGTAGGAATATTCGGCTCTTTACTGTTGCGGTTGCGTTTTTGAACTTACGCAGAAATCCGTAGCCTTGCGTAGGACGTAACTGCTTACGATGATAACATTTATAATACGCATGCGCGGCCATCACTCAAAATCATCAAAGAAAAGGATAGTGTAAACCAAAGATATTGGCAATTTATTGCAGAAATGTTACAAATTACAGTACTTAAAGATATTTCACCTATAAATCATTATAAAATTACTTAAGTATGTCTTTACGATCGTTAAGGAAATTGCTGTTTTTTTAATCGTTAACATTAAGGTAAAGTACTCCATTTTAGTACACTACATAAAGTGTTAAAAAATAACTTTTTCAACACTTCGAAGCTTCTTTTCACACTTTAAGTAGTGTTTTGTTTCAATGCCTACTACAATAGACTTAAATATCAATTTATGCAATGTAACAGTAAACGCGGCATCAACTGAACCAAACGGTCAAGTTACCTCTGATTTCGTCATGATTTCTATTAGTTCAGGTATCACTAGTTTTAAAATTTGACAGTTTGCAAATAAATTTAATAGAAATTATTGAAAATTGATAGTAATAATCAATTTGGATGACTAAGAAATTGATAAGGGATTTATACTGTTTTAGTATTATTTCTACAAAAAGTAGGTACATACAATTTTCTCCAATTAAATAATAAATTCATAGTTATGAAAAGAATAATTGCCTCCCTAAAAAATAAAAAGACTATGAGTTTTTATTGAAATATAATAGCTGTGCGGCAAAAATTAAAATTTATAAGTTTAGATAAATAAAACATGTATAAAATTTGGAAATTTTTATACGGTCGTTGAAAAACTATAGTATAGTGACACATGCATAAAGTGTCTTTTTTACTCATGGGATTGCCTCACTCGCCTAACGGCTGGTGCTGTGAAACTTCCCATTTGTAAAAAAGTATCACTTTATGCACTTGTTACATAAATTAATATTGTTACCCATTTTCTGGTACATGTATGTGGGTAAATAGCTTTTTTACAACAAAATATTTTATTTTTAAAAAGAAAAGCTTTATCGGTTCTTTACTTGTTCGTTTCGAGAAGCTATTTTATCGATTCGTTAACTTCAATTGTCCGGACTTAAGGGGAAATTGTCTCAAGTGCAAGTCTTATGTGGACATCACACAAAATGAACCGCCACTCTAAGGAACTATACTACAAATCCAATAACTTAGAAATTATTTTTTTCTTGCTATCAGCTTTTTATTTAGAAAATTATAAAATTAGGACATTCTTGCAGAAATAAATAATGCAGGTATATTGCTAAATATGTTTTCATCGGGTAAGATTGTACAATTAAAGTCAAAAGTTGGTGTAAGAAACCAAACTTTCTTAATTTATCGCTTAAGTCGTGGGAAAAATCAAAACATTGCCAAAAATATTTAAAACATTACTTTTTAAAAACGTTTTTGGTACTTTTCTGACATTTTATATATGTTTTATATTAATTTGGTGGGTTCGTGTATCAGGTATTCCTTATTTGGGTACAGACTTACACGACAAATAAATTCTACAATAGGACCGCTTCAGTCCTGGTACCGGGGTACATTCAGTGTGCCTGGGGCTATTGATCACTATGAACTCGCAGATCGCCTGATCAAAACAAAGAAGAATCTCTAAAGAATCCTAAAAATTAAAAATAATTTTTTCAAGGAACACATTTTTCGGTTTTGTACCAAATATATATTTACCTGTATAGTTCATTCACTTGTAAAAATATAACTTTTAAAATTAGAAAATTAATTGTTTATATAGGGTAAGTGCGGTTATTATGTACAATTACCGGGGATTATAGATAATTACCAGTGCTCGTGGTAAAGGTTGTAAAAACCTTCGAATTAATCACATTTACCGGCAATTATATAAAATTACCATACCCCTGTAGAAAATGTAGTAAAAAATGAAATTAAACATTTGAATCAATTGCGAAACCGAAATAAATAGGGGTTCTCCAATTTAAAACAAAAGGCGTTGCTAACCAAAACTAACCTGACTGTGACTTCGCCACGTTAAATTTTATTTAAAAACATCCACTACATATAAAGAACTCCAAGTAAAAAACGACATGTAACGAGGTCTAGACGCTAATACGTGCGCGGCTGCAAGTATCACGCTCTTCGCGCCCCGCCCGCGCCGTTCCCTCTCCATTCCAAAGCTTATGTCAACATTTACCACAGTCACGCGGAAGTTTTATATAATTACCGGTAAATGTGAATTATTCACTATATTTACTATGTGAGTTGGTAATTATCTATAATTACCGGTAATTATAGATAATTACCGGTTGTTTCAGAGAATATGTAAAAATCGTTAAGTCTGCAGAATTAACGTAAATAGTTATTGGCACCCAGGTAATCGAAAGATAATTATTTGGTACCCAGCGCCCCCACCATACTTGTCACATCCTGGATTGGGGTGTAACTAGGGACGTAGCTTTATTTAATAAATAAAAGATGAAAGTTAAAACAACGGCCTATATTTATTTATAAAAAAAAATACTTAATAATAATTATAGTTACAATGGTTTAGTAATGATAGCACATTTTTTAACACAAAAATAAGTTATACTTACATTCATCTATTTGAGGCGGCCAGAGGGATACCATCACTTGTACCGAACATCGTTTTTGTTTTAAACCGCTAGGGATAACTATTACCTTCGGACCGCGCGCGTTACTTCCTGATTTCAAATTAACCAAATACCTTTCGGTAATTCTGCAGATTTGGCGATTTTTACATATTCTCTGAAACAACAGTTTGATAAACCCTTTAAACCGCGAAATTGCCAGATTGGTAAATTTGGTTTAAGTTTAAAGAATTTAAATATAAACATTTAATTTTTCAATTTAGAAAAATGGCATTTTTACAAGTAGATGAACTTATACAAGAAAATTGGAAGAAAAAATATTTTGTTCGGAACCGAAATATTTGTTACTTGAAAATGTATTAAACGTTCCGAGCACAAGTCTACATTCATGTATAATTCAAAAATATAGAGAAAAAATTTAATCATATTTTAAAATAAAAAATTTAAAAAAAAATTATAAGGAATTTTTTTGTGGCGTTTATTAAATAAAATTTCATTCTGGTCAATAAAGAAATATCATAATCTACGTGATAACGATATACCATACATTATGTTTTATATTCGCTACCTGTTAATGCTTAATGTAAAAACCTTACAAATGGTGAAACCATTATTGGTAACGTTGCATCAATTTATAAGATTTTATTTTAATTTTTAATACGTTTTTGGTAAAGTGAGGCGCTCTTATTTCCGAAAAAATGGCACAAAGGGCCAACGTTTTCTTACAATAATACTGGTTTGTTTCTAACTATCTATCTGGCTGCCTATGTAACGGAATCTTTGAGCCTAATTTTAAACCAACTTCCAGCTATTCGATTTCTTGAAACTTGCACACGTATTAAGGACCCATGACAATGCAATAATCTGCAAACAGTATCCCTTTATCTTTTTTTTAATCGCCAGGAAAAAAATTCCATTATATTATAAAAACAACACCTAGGATGCCATCTGTTGGAAAAATTTCAAACTTGCTATTAAATGAAGAAGAAATTTTTTAGTGGATTGCAAAATGTTGGCAACGGTCCAAACATTGCCTGGATTTGCCATCTGTTGGCAAAATTTGAAACTTTGCTACTTAATGAAGAAGAAATTCTTTAGTGAGTTGTAAACTCTTTGCAAATTTTAAAATTTGCTACCATTGTCATTTCATAGGGGGCTGGTTATTTTCTTTTGCTGCTTAATTAAATAGTATGTTCTAATTTACTGTTATATTAAGAATTTTGTGCAATATAAACGAACTAAAAAATGAAAATAATTAATAGTTTAAAAACTAAAAACACGCTTTATATGCAAACCGAACTAAAAATTAAAAATAATTTTTCATTAAAAATATTTTCACTTCATAGTAAAAGGCGTGGGGTGCATTTTACTATTTTTTCCATAACTTTTCCATCATAGATATTGGCAAATATAATAATTATAACATTTAATATATTAGCACCCCACGCTTTTACTATGAAGTGAAAATATTTTTTTTTAATGAAAAATTATTTTTTAATTTTTAGTCTGGTTGCATATAAAAGCGTGTTTTTTAGGTTTTTAAACGATGCAGTTAAAAGCGTGTTTCTAAGTTTTTAAAACCATTTTTATTTTTCACTTTTTAGTTCGAATATATTGTAAAAAAATATCGTGGATGGAATAAAAACCCACATCCTCACGAATCCGACATCAGCGAAGACCCGCAACTTGGACCACCCTGCCTACGAACTAAGTATTGGCATATATTTACTAACAGTAATAGGTCTATCTATATTTCAAATAAGAGTTTTATAAAAAAATTAATACATACAAGTGAAGCTAATAAAAAGCGTAGTAAAAAAAGTAATAAATTTCTTATTTTAAAACAATAAAAACCATACTTTTATCGTTAGTCTTTAAATAACTTCAGCTTTGCTTTCTGTTTTTTGTAAAAATCATTTGCTTAAAGAGAAATGTTTCTAAGGTCCATAACCAATTTCAACATTCATTTGCAAAGTGCATTTTTAAGGAAACTGTGTTTTTACGCCTCGATTATCTTTAAACACCACCGAAAACAAATTTTTATACTTGAAACTTTATAGAAGCGCTCATATTTTGGGCTTTTCGGAAGTTTCTCCGAGTTGATGTACTGAAAAGCTTATCTGCGGCGTCTTTGAAACGGTTTATCGTGGTCCTGAGGATTACTAAACTAGGTTAGTTAAATTGCCACTTGGAGGAGCGCGGAAACCATAATCATAACCGATAACTTCTTCTTTTCTTCGCTGCAGCCATTGGTAGAGCATTAGACGGGTAATCGGACCGAAATTGGTTAAGGGCAAATTGAATTTTCAGAAGCTACAATATGATATGGGTTAAATGTTATAGTTATCAGACGTTATCGTCCATGGATTTATAAATCAGTAATTTTTATCGGCAAGGAAGATTTTGTTACAGAAATAAAATGTTTCATAATTAGGGTGTTAGCTCCATATATATACAGTATTTTTACGAATAGGGTTTAGTAAAATCAATTAAAGAAACAAAATACACTTTAATTTAAAGTGTTGCGTTTTTTATCTTTGGACAAACGACGAAGGCTAAAAGCCTTAATACTAACGTACCGTGGGTGTCTTAAGCGAGGCAAGAGGGAGTTTGTTGACACGGGACTTAAATACTTGAAGATTTGGGGGAAAGGAAAGACCTCCGCAGGCAGCAGGTTCCACAATCTAGAAACTCTAGGGATAAAAGAACGAAGAAAGAGAAGTTCGGGGCCTGTGCAGCTGGACCGTATAGGGATGCATACGCGTGGAACCAGGAGTTTCTCTGTTGGGAACCGTGAGTGAAGGAACTATACTGGACAATTCTTTAGAGCAGAAGCCATGGAACTACCTATAAAAAAACCAATAAATAAACAAATAACACAATAAATAAATAGGAAAAGAGAGGGAAGCCTTTCTGTAAGTGAAGGATCATTAATGAGACGAATAGCTCTTGTTTGAATATAATCAAGAATGCTTAGGGTTGAGGGGGACGCCATGCCCCAGATATGAGAAAAATATTCCAAGGGAGGTCTTTTTGGCTCAAAAGAGAAATCCAAGCTTTTTGAAGCTGCCGTGGCTACAGATACAATGTGTTTATGCCAGTTAAGGTTACTTTCAAATGTAACGCCCACAAGATTAAAGGTGTCTTTGCTCTGTAAAACTTGGCCGGGAGATATCTGCATCACCCTGTGTTTGTTTTCCAAGTCAGGTTTAGTGATGGGTTTAGGAACCTGAAACCTGGAGTGAAGGGTACTATCGTCGGCGAAACTATGAATGGAATTAGTTGTGGACGAGTGAAGGTCGTTGATGTGAAGAAGAAACAATGATGGTGCCAGCACTAAGCCCTGAGGGACTCCAGCATTTACTTGGTGAAAGTTTGAAGAATGGCCGTCCACAATAACTGATATACGTCCATCAGATAGATAACTAGAGAGCCAAGTACAGAAATTAGTTGAAAGACCATAGGAGGGAAGTTTATTCAGAAGTGCGGCATGCCAGACCTGGTCAAAAGCTTTGGATATATCAAGAGCAACGATCTGGGACTCACCTAGAAACTCAAGAGACTTTTCCAACAGTGTGATACGAAGGAAAGAAGATTTGCTGTAGATCTTTTGTGGCGAAATCCATACTGCCTGTTATGCAAAATTTTGTTTTTCTAAGTACTTAAGAATTAATTAGTTTTTCCATTACTTTACAAAGAACTGAGAGAATTGAAATTGGTCTGTAGTTAGATGGAAGAGATTTAGATTCTTTTTTGGGAATTGGTTGAACACGTGCAGCTTTCCAGCTCTCCGGAAAGAGACCTGTGTCGTAACAAATTCGAAAGAGCCGAGTTAAGATTGGTGCAAGTTCTGGTTGTTTACACTTTTAAAAAGTATTTATTAAGTGCAATTTTTTGTCCACGTTAGCATATCTTATTTTGAAATATAAGAATATAATATACACTTTCCGCTAAATTAAAAGGTTTACAGGTAATGCGTTGAAATGAGACGGTCTAACGCGTGTAGAATACTTACAGCTAGAGTTTAAGTAAATGCCGGCATGTAAATAGGGTGACACATCACACAGTGCGTCGATAAGTGGACAAAAATGCCAAAATTAATATTTTCATAGTATACTGGTTAAGCAAATAGGGATTGGAATATCCACCAGCAAAGCAACAACAAAGGATGTATATGACTAATCCAATCAGAAATACTTACATGCAGGTATTCACGTTAGATTGTTCCTTTTTCTCACATTGCCTATGTGTTATGTTATTTAGCTGATTTTGTATATTCAGATACTAACAAGACTATTAGTTTTTTTTCCAATATAGAAATATGCAGTTTTATCTATAGTGCTCTTTATATTACAGAATAGTACCTTGCCATTTGATTTTTTATTTTTAAATAAAAGGTTAGTCAAAATTAGTATAAGAAAAAAGTATCCATTGTTTTCATAGCTAATAATACAGAAGACTAGTATTAAAAAAAAAAATATAATGTATGATTTTTATTTATGAAATTATATCTTTTTAAAATTTGTTTTGCAAAAAGCAGAGAAGCAAATGAAGTGTATGATTTAATATGGATTTTCAAAAATATATTAATAATAAAAATTTGGGCTTATTCTACTTGAAAAAAACAACATTTTTTAGTATACATTTGCCACAACTATCTGCTATAAAATAAAATTAATAAAATGAGATATTTTACGTCAGATTTATAATTTATGAACTTTTTGTATTTAGAATTTCTAATATTTTTAAAACTTTTTTGTGGTTTCTGGTGTGTAAAACCTTAGTGTTTTTAAAACCAATTTATATATATATATATATATATATATATATATATATATATATATATATATATATATATATATATATATATATATAATTATATATAAATATATACTATATTTTTTAAATATTTGGATAAGCATACTTTTGGAACTAATTAAGGAAGACATATCAAATGTTGTGTTTTTTCAAGAATTTCTTATTTATTTATTTATTTATTTTCTTTGGGTTACAAACAGAACTAATGTTCCAAAACAATAACCACTGTTTTAGAAGTATTTATGAAATATAAAGGGGGTTTAATTAAAAAATAGAATTTTGTGGTAAAGTTTTGAAACAAAAGTCACTTCAATAAAAATAGTTATAAGAGAATCTCTGAAATATTGCATTTTTTATATTTCTAATAACCCTTTGAGTCTTTAAAATGAATCTTATACGTTTATGGCAAGTTATAAATTTATAATTTAAATATTTATCTCCAAACGCCATTTTTTGTAGTTTTTATACCGTTATTTAAAAATGCAATTTAATTTTAATAATACTCAAGAATAGTAAAAAAACCGTTTATTCCGGGTATTAAACAGCTTTAAAGAAATAATAAAGTGTGTTTGGAAGACCTATTTCTTATGATTTGTTGCTTTATTTCTCACTTATAATAAAAGACCCCTTCCGGCTCACCAAAGAGGGAAATAATGGGATTTAGAAAAACGATTTAAACTGACGTATTTTTATTAACTCGAACTGAAATATGAAAATGGGTTTGGGACCGTAAAGGCAGTGTCTCGCGTCTGTTATAATGTGTCCTCAGGTGCTCCAGAAACTAAATTAAATGCCGAATATGCCCTGCAATGCGGTGAACCGATAGTCTCTGCAAAATATATCCATTTACCGCTACTTTTGTATTATGGTATTGCCCATTAAAAGAAAAGAAAACAAAAAAATAACTATAACATACATTTCTTGACAGGATAGCGAATGTCCTACCCACTGTCGGGCTACAGTGGATCTACCGTTGGTAGAACCATCGTTCTACCGCAAGCCATCAATTGCTATCGTTGAATGGAACTATTTAGAATTATTATTTAAATGCAAATAAATGTACCTGCATTCTTAAACTAATCTATTTAACAGAAAGAAGATAGTAAATATTCTAATTTAATATTATTTATTTAGGTAGTAGTTATTTTAAAATTCCGACCGTGGTTGGACTACCGCGTTGTCTAAAAGGTGCTGTAAAATGCATAACTGCGTGTTTCAGAGCTTGGACAACGTCTCTGGTATTTAGGCATATGCCTTCGTGGGATGTCAAAAAGATAAAAAAATAGTATGTATTTATTAAGTATGATTATTTTATTTATTATATGGTTATATCACTAAATAATCTGACCAAATTCCAAATTCTTACTCGGCATGATTCTTAATGGGGTATTTTTTTCATTTGTCCAGAAAATATGGCTCAAAAAGGTAAAATTTTGCCATTTTTGGTAGTGCATGGATTTACTTAAAATTTTAACACCCGGTTTCTAATGGCCCACAGTTTAAAATCTACAGTGTGTCCCAGAATAGGTGTTACAAGAGGACAAATGTACCAAAAATTTTGGAATTTTTAAACGTTCTTTTAAAAAGAACTGGTCGCTTGGTCCAAAACTGATAAATAAAAATTTTTACATAGATTGGTAATATACAAGGCGATAACTAAAAATATTAAAAATGACCAAGAGAAAAGTACCGTTATTTTTAAATATAGGACAAAATTTCATAACTAAATGTTGTAGAAAATTAAATTTTATGTTAAAAATTAAAGTTGAAAAATTTTATAAAGTAAAAAATATTTTTTAAAAATTTGTTACATTATGCATTAACAGTTTTTAAAATACTTGGCTAAAGGCATCAAATTAAAAAAAATATATATAATTAAGATTATTTAATTTTCTTTTAAATTTTGCTTCTTCTTCTATTATTTAGGTTGTAACGCGTAATGTCAGAAATTGACAATTACATTTTCTTTTACTCTCATGCTTTCAACTTCAAATTTTGACATAAAATTTAATTCTCTAAAATATTTACTTTACCAATTTTGTTCTATTAAAAAAATAGTTAGTTCCTGGGAATTTTTTATATTTATAGTTATAGCTCGCTCTGTATAATACCAATTAGAGTAAAATTTTGTATTTATTAGTTTTGGACCATGCGACCAGTTTTCCAAAATTTCGTTTTAAAATTCAAAATTTTTAGTCCTTTTGTCCTCTTGTAACACCTATCCTGGGACACGCTGTATATCACACCGAAGGGTAGTAAAACCCTGGAGTTAGTTGCCACCGCATCTCGAAAGTAAAATATGTTTATTATATTTTGACCACAAAAATTATATGAAAAAGTGATTCTAAGGAAAAAATATTTTATGCATTTTTTGTTTTGTAAAAATATTATTTTTTTAATATTCGCGATTAAAAGAAACCATTATTCAACGAAGAAAATATCGGTAAAATAATGTATTTTTAAGAAAAACCTATAGAATATTTTTTTAAGTACAAATAGACCTTTCTTAAAAAAAAAGAAAAAAACAAACAAGTGCCTTCCATAAAAATTAAGTTATTTACCCATATGAAGTTCTGTTTTTAAATGATAAAACAGTTTGTTAAGTAGCTAATGATCAATTTTTCATTTTTAAAGAAGTTATTACTCTTTCTTTGGCAGAGGTTTATGATTACCAATTAAAAGAAAAAATATAATACACTGAATTGTATCCGCAGTTGGTTTCTTGTGAAACATTTTTTAAATATTAATACTAAATAGGAAAAATTGCTTTTTAATATTTCAATTAGGCTGTAAAACTGTATCTGTAAATAAGAGTAACCTAGGTAGATTATTAGTTAACAATAAAGACAAAACAGAAAAATTAGATATGTCAGGGGTTTATAAAGTTAATTGCACAGACTGTAATGCGGAATATATTGGTCAAAGTGGAAGGAGCATAAAAACAGAATAAAAGAACACAAAACATCAATTTTAAATGGTTTAAAAACACAGGCATTTCAACACATTGTATAGAATAAAACCACTTTATAGATCTTTATAATGTTAAACTACTCCATAGAGAAAACAAAGGCAAAAAATTAAATTTATATGAACAACTAGAAATTAAAAAATCACTTATAGACAATACAACTCTTTCTGCCAATGATCAAATAAATTTCGACGATATGCCAATTATAAATAAATTTATTACCACATCTGGGCCGCATAATAAAACCCCTAATAATATTTTATAGACCTTTTTGGGAAAAACGTGGTAAATGGTTCTGTTTGTAAATATTTCTCTTTTTAAATTTGGTATACGAAGTACTCTTGATGAAGCCCTAGAAAAGCGAAACAATTGTAGAGTAATGCTCTAATAATTATTGAAACACTAAAAAGCAATTTTTCCTACTTAGTATTAATATAGAAAAAATATAAGAATATAATTATGTTATAAGAAAGTTGTATCTGACTGCTTGGTTAACTTATGTTTATTTAAAATAATAATTAATTTTATAAATAAAAGTAATGTTTTATCTTAAAAAATGCGCGAATTTAAAAATACTCTGTACTAATTACTGCTTGCTTTCCTAGATTATCCAAGAATTACCTGGTACAAGGGTATAATCCGTTCTTTTTAAAGACCTCATAGAAACATAAATTGTTTTGCCAAAAAATGGCAAGTGTTCATTGACATTCTGTTGATATCTAAAGAATCAGCAATAAATAATGTATGATTGCATGATTGTTTTTCTAAATAGGAATTTATTATTTTTATTAGTTTTCCCATATGACTGTTTTTAAATGATATACTGTTTGTTAAGATTACCCTAGTAATTTAGGTTTGACTTTATTAGATTTTTGCGGCTTACAAAGGGGAAATAATGGGATTTAGAAAAACGATTTAAACTGTGTATTTTTATTAACCCAAACTGAATAATATGTGTTCTCAGGTGCTCCAGAAACTGAATTTAATGCCGAATGTGCTCTGCAATGCGGTCGCTGCAGATTCGAATTCATGGCGGGATTCTTGAGGTGGGTATATATTGCAATCGTATTCTCAGGAGAACCGATAGTCTATGAAGAATATTTCTATTAAGCGGTTATCCGAAACATACCTTCTAAATTTATACGACTGTCTCAAGTTAGATATTTATAAACATTTTTCATAAAGTAATTCGAAAAACACTGGCAAGCAAAGAAATTAGTCACTTTAAAATGTTGATTTCCTAAACATTTATTTGTAAAACTGTAAATCATGATAAGAAAATAAATAAAAATAATTCCCGACTGTCGTCATAATGCCAAAAAAACAGATTTCTATTTTCTTATATTATTACAAAAAGAGGAAATTATTTTGATGTATTTTTTGTATCGTGTTTGCCGTCTCCCGAAAACCTCGATATTGCTTTTCAGTACGGTATCAACGGTAAGATTGTATCTTACCGCCGAGGAACGACGTTGTTTATGTAAGAGACTCTTGATCTTTGTGTTATTTGCCAGGGACCCGGTATAGCCAGTTTGATAAGTCCTATGATGTAGGCGAACCGCGTCAGTGGAGACGGTCTCAGTGAATAACATAAAAAGCAGAAGTTCTTCCATCGCAAAAAGGGAGATTTAAGAGGACTGTAAATCATTGCTTTAAAAGGCACTGGGTCATTTGTTTTTAAAAATATCTTATTTTTTATACATGTGTCCTGCCAGGTTTTTTGTCCATCTGTTTATCCAGGATGAGTTGGCACGTATACGAACCCATCTATTTACCATTTTAATGAATTGTTAAAATTCTAAGAGAGTTATTGCAGTAGTAGAATATCAGAGATTGAAATGTCATCACTTAATTAGATGTGCGTTTCGTCGATTTTAAGAAGTCAGTACCGCAAGGAAGAAGTATATATGTTATTAATAATGTTTTTTTAATTAGATACTTTTTAAACGACTTTAAAAAGGAGGCGCTTCTTAATTCGTTTATATTTTTTTGTGCGTTTTTTTTACTCCGGCATTGTACACAGATTTTAAAGATTATTTTTTTACTTGAAAGTGTTTACTTTCACGGTGGTCTCATAAAAAACCAAGTCTGGATCGTGAAACAGAAAGGTACTAGACCTATTTTTTCTCTCTGCCGTAAGTACGCAAAGCAGCCTCTTGATAAATATATGCTTAAAGAAAAAAAAAGAGATCACGGACGCATTTAAAATCGACAACCTGGAGGTAAAATTTACCCGTTTCATCGAAATAAAACAGGTGCTAGTAGTGTTTTTAGTATATGTTTGCCGATTTAATGGTGATAATAATAAACTCAAAAGCAAAAATGAACAATTTTTAAACAAATTTAACCGACTTATACTTTAATACCATAATATGTTGTTACATGACTCCTTTTTTTATCTTTGGACAATCCACGAAGGCTGAAAGCCTAAATACTAACATACCGTGGGTGTCTTAAGCAGGGTAAGAGGAAGTTTGTTAATACGAGACTTAAATACTTGAAGATTTGGGGGAAGGAAAGACCTCCGCTGGCAGCAGGTGCCATAGTCTAGAAACTCTAGGGATAAAAGAACGAACGAAATGGGAAGTTCGGGGCCTGTCCAATTGAACTGTATAGGGATGCATACGCGCGGCATTACGAGTTTCTCTGTTGGGAGCTGCAAGAGGAGGGACTATACTGGATAATTCGTCGGAGCAGAAGCCGTAAAAGTATCTATAGAAGAGCGATAGATCTTCCACAGCTCGACGATGGGCAAGAGAAGAAAGTCTTTGAGTAAGTAAAGGATCATTAATAAGACGAACAGCCCTTCTTTGAATGGCATCAAGAATGCTGAGGGTTGTAGGGGATGCCATTCCCCAGACATGAGAACAATATTCCAGAGAGGGCCGAATTTGGGATACATACAAAGTGTATAAATTGGAAGGAGAAAAATACTTTTGGCTCGGAAAAGAAATTCAAGTTTTTTGAAGCCGTGTGGCTATAGATACAATGTGTTTATGCCAGTTAAGGTTATTCTTAAATGTGACACCCACAAGGTTAAATGTGTCCTCGCCCTGCAAAACCTGGCCACTCATAAGCAAAGGATGAGTGTTTGATGATTTTTTCGCGACAAGGAACATGATTGTGTTTTGGATGCATTAAATTGAACGAGATTTTTGGCCCCCAATCCAATATCAAATTGAGATCCTGTGAAAGAGATATCTGCATCGCCCTGCGTTTGCTTTCCAAGTCGGGTTGACAGATTGGTTTGGGAACCTGAAAAGTGGAGTGAAGGGTACTATCGTCAGCATAACTATGAATGGGATTGGTGGTGGAAGAAAGAAGGTCGTTGATGTGAAGAAGAAACAAAGTTGGTGCTAGTACTGAACCCTGAGGTACTCCAGCATTAATTTCGTGGAAGCTTGAAGAGTGGCTATCAACAATGACTGATATACGTCGATTAGAAAGATAACTGGAGAACAGAGTTTAGTTGGCAGACCGTAGGAGGGAAGTTTATTAAGAAGTGCGTCATGCCAGACTTGGTCGAAAGCTTTAGATATATCAAGAGCATATTTTTAACCTTTTTAGTTTTTTTTTTAAGTTGGTATAATTTCTTTTTGTTTTAATTTGCAGTTTCCTGACACAACATATTTTAAATGCTATTTGTTGTTTTACCACAACCAGAACTAACCAAAACTAACTAGAAAATATTTTAGAAGACTGATTAAGTAATAATTTAGTACAAAAACTTATAACTTCTAAATATAGAATTATAATTTAAAATAGTGAACAAAAAACATGTACCTTACATTTTTAAATTGACATACGTTTTCTGTATATAGAAGTGTATAATGCAATAACTAAAAATTGTGGGTTTAAAAGACATTCTATTAGTTAACATATTCATATTGATATTATTGGTTTATTAAAGGTATTATTTGTGTTGGGGCGCTTAAGAAATTGACTTGATGCCAATTATGTCCTTCAATGTGTATGGAATTTATAGCTAAATTCTTGAAGTAAATAGTTTGACCATTTGAAATGACATGAAGGACAATAGTCGTAAACACATATTTGAATTTATCACTTGTTAAAAAATGAAATTCAAATACATTTATGCAAATGTCTCCTTTGCTAAAACTTTTAAAATACGATTAATACAAAAATATGGAAATCATAATTTTATTATTTACTTAAGTAACTGATTAACTAAACATAGGGGTTAATTTAACCTACAAATTTAAACCAAATTTTTAAAATGTTTTAACTAAATATTAACACAGGAGGGTAAGAGTTTTCGGAGTATTGATTCGTAAACTTATTTTTATTGTTATATTTTTTGGTTGGTAAGCCCATAAAGATCACATTTCGACCCTGATATTGACCAAGGACCAAGAGCATAAATGGTAAACCGGTACAGACCAAATTTTATAGGTCTCGTTAAAAACTAATATTTTTTTAGTATTATAAACAATTAAGTGTCAAAATTTATCTTTGAAATTAAGCACCATAATCATACAGTGTGTCTACGTAAGTTGGCGGCATATGGGAAACTTTTTGTTATTAATTTAACGAAAAAAGTTATTCCTTATAAAAAGCTCTGCATGGTCCGAAACTTAAAATGCAATCATCAGAAATCAAATTAGGTCAGTCATGTAAGAGGTTTGGCCAAAAATGTAATTTTCGCTTAAGAGTAAAGTACCTGTATTTTTGCTAATATCGCAAATTGTTATAAAGAAAAGATGTTTAGAATTAAAAATTACTTCCAAATATGCAATTTTGTACATGTACAACTATATAAAAATGTTTTACTTACCATACAGACAAGGTTGCAACCCCTTAACATAAATTATTAAATTATTAATTAATTTGTTTCTTTTAAAGTAATAATAACTTTTATTATATTATGCATGGGCAAAATTGTTATTTATAATATATAAAACGTTACATTTTTTTCTTATTAAATAACAATATTCTGGCAAAAAACCTTATATGATTTTGTTTAACACAATAAAAATACTTGTTTGTTTTGTTTAAATACTATACATATTTGACATAAAACAGTTTTTATTTGGAAAACAGATGGGTGAAGGTCGATTTCTATTTGGATCTTAGACTATTAAAGAAACATTACCTAGGTAAGGAAAACTCTTAGCCTAAAATAAACTAACCTATTTTTAAAATTTTAAAATTTAGGAAATTTAAAAAACCTCCAGAAATACCGAGAAACCTCAAAATTTGTGATTGAGTTGTTTTGCAATACTTAAATTTTATTGCCCAAAGAAAAAAAATACGATAAATAAAAGTAAATAAATAATAATGGTTTTAATTTATTGGATATCTGTCAATATAGTACTTGAACAAAACACTAAGATTTTAAGTCAAAAAGCTCTCCATTTATATTAGTAAACAAAACATTACATGCTGTCCCCAACCAGTGTTTACAAACATATTACCTATTTATTTTAAAAAAATTAAGTCCCTATAAGCTTGTTGTTTTTATTTTCAGTTTTATTAGATTTAATAAGACAATAAATCAAATTTAAAGTGCTTTAAATTAAACATAGTTTTGCTATTAGCTTGAATTTAATAAAGTTTCAAACGTTAAAAAGCTGAGAGATTCGTAATTATAATTTTAAATAAGTTTAATCAGTGCTTTTATTATCATAGAACCTTTTTAATTGCTCTTTTAGGTCAAACAATTATATCATTTTGTTGGACAAAACGAGTTTTCAAAAAAAAAAAAATAATAATTACGAAAAAACTATTAAATCCCTTTAAAATATTTTTGCACTTTAATATTAAATTTAAACAAGTAACTAAATTTTCTCGCGTATTTTTCTTTTAAAAGGGTCCAGTGTATTTCATCATATTTTAAGTTACGAAATGACTCTGTTTGTAGTAAATAGCTTTTTCTTACTTCTTGGAATACAAGACACATTTTATTTTAACATACAAACTTTAAAAACGTTTAAATAATTTTAAACACATATTTTATTAAGTTTTTAAACAAACTAACAAATAATTTTTACATTTTTGTCTTAAGTTATTTAAAAATATTTGCACAGTAAATATTAAATTAAATATGACAAATGAATTAAATAAGTATTTCATTGACATCTGAATCGTTTATTTTAGAAACCCGCTAAGTGCACTTTATTAAATTTTCGGTAAACGACAAAAAACTTTTTATCTTTAAAATAAATAAAGATTTTGGCTTAAACAAAAATAAAATGGTACTTTATAACTTTTTAAAACGGGTGTTTTTTTATTAACCCTCTATTACTCATATTTTGTTTAAAATATTTTTTTGCACACGCAGGTATTCTTCGTAAGTTTATTTAAGCAGCCATTTTTAAGATATCTGGATTTAAAAAATATAATTTTCTGTTTGGCTATATTGGGTGTTTTTAAATTAGATGCTAATCTCTAAGAGTGTAAATCCGTAGGTGACTTTAGGAAGAAAAGTTCAAATAAACCTATATCATATAAGTCCTAACCTTTAGGGTACACAGTGGTTAAAAATATAGTTTTTTTTTAACTTTATCACTCTGTATTTTTGGTCAGTAAACAGGTCTGTTTTACTAACTTCTTGGATTATTCTAGTATGCTTATTACAACAAGACATGTTTAATAAAGTAAACATACAGGGTTACCAAAGATTGATTATAAAACTTACTTTAAAAACACATTATAAACCGTCACTTGACAGGTTTCTGCACTAAACACAATTTTACTTTTAAAATTAAACACACACAGGTGCATGATAAATAAATGATTTTTACATAATAACGTTTCCATAACACAATTGATAATTGCTGAAAATCCTAATTTCGCCAAAAATATCATTTGGCGAGTTTTTCCAATAAATGATACATCTAACATCTCATTAACGCCTGTAGATAATTATCAGTTAAAGCGTTGTATATTTTAAATAAACCACACCAATCAAGTGCAAATAAAAACAAACCCACCCAACCGAAATTTTTATCTAAGACTTTAAAACAAAAACCTAATATTGTTGCTTTTTTAGTTAGGTTTAACGGAACTTACATCAAAATCGCATACGTAAAAATAAAACTAGGCACCAGTGATCAAGCCAAAAAGTGATTTTTATAAAATATTCTAATTTATTCTCGTTCTAAAATATTTAATCTACATGTATTTTTTATAGTAAATACTTTTTTAAATCTTTTTAACATAATACTAATTCCTCTTTACCCATAAATGTTTAAAAAATGTTTATGTAAGTTTTAATTTATATTTAACAGTGTTTTATAAAACAACATTGCACTACATTTATACATTAATTATTAACCATTCATTTTTAATAATACAAATGTTTTTCGTTTTTTAATGTATAACAAAATACTGGTACAAGCATCTTGCATTTTCTCTACCAATGTAAACGCAGATTAGGTTAGAAAAGTTACTAGTTAGAATGTTGTGCCTACGTCAATAAATTGCAAAAAAACATATTCGATCTACATTATTACCTGTGACATTCAAGCTAATAACTAATATTGATTTAAAAACTAATTTAGTTTAGGGTTAACAGTACATCAAAAATTGCCCACGTAAAATAAAACCGTGCTCACGTGGCCAAGCACAAAAGTGATTATTTAATAATTATTTAAAAATCTATTTTTAAACCGGTTTTAGACCATGTATGTGTTTAAGAAGTATATTATTAAAATTAAATAGGTAAGCTAAGACTTCTTACGTATATTTAAATTGTCTTGTGTTTTTCGGCAAATCTTTAATTATGAATTATATTTGTGTTAGAAAACAACATTTTTTATGACATCTTAGAATATAATACAGAATTTCTGCTTTAAAAATTATAACTAAGTTTTAAAACAAATCGGCACCATATTTTTACAATAATTGTCTGTAATAGAATTTTTAAAGATAAAATGGTATTCTGTTCTTATAATGTAGAAATATGACCGACAGAATCGTTAAAGTATGTTTTTTTAACTACGCCTACACTATTATCTGTGACATTTAAGCTAATACCTTATATTGATTTTAAAACTGTTTTAGTTAGGTTTATTGGTACATCAAATATCGCTTACGTAAAATGAAACCGTGCGCCCGTGGCCGAGCCAAAGAGTGATTTTAATAATGATCCCCTAACCCGTGCATTAATCAAACCTCAACCGCGACCAATTATCCAGGGAACTGACTGGCGAACGTTAGCTCGGCTCAGCTTTCCAACAATTCCAAAATTTATTACGTTGCGAAATGGCAACTGTCAAAAATGTGCTCTTTTAAAATAAAATGTTTTCGTTTAAATTTATTTACAGGGGTCCTTAAAATAAATGATAACGCAGTGAAGTTGTGACATAAATGTAAAACACATTACTGTTGTTTGCTTTTCTAATAAATGATTATTAACATTTAATACAATGGATCCACATGAAACATATAAAGCGGCCATTAGTTTGAAAGAGTTTATTGTAGTGTGTTGAAAATTTATTTTAATGGTACTTGTCGTATATATACTTTTATTAAACAATTTGGATAATTTAAAAATATCTATTCTTTAGGTAGTAAATTACAGGTTTGTGATATTGGACAGATTTAAATACATTAAACATATAAACTGTTTTTAAGAACCCCGCTTATTTTATGAAAATGGCTTTCGGTTAATTTTTTTATAATGTTAATATTTGTGGATTTTGATATTTTAAATAAATAAGTTGGGTATTTGTTTAATTGAGAAGTCGAGTACCTTCTTTAATTTGAATTTGGTTTTTATTTTACTAAAGCATTTGAAGCACATTTTTTAAAGCATTGCCAGGTTATTAATATAGAATAGCAAAATATTAAACTTTTTTATATAGAATATTTATTATAACAGTCAAGTCATAATATATAACGATATGTCTGAATGTGGTGGTGGACAATGATTCAGTAGTGTTACTTAAAAATTTTTGGACTTCTATTGTCTTTATTTCTAATTATTCACACAACGTTTCGATCAGTCCTTATTCTGTCCGTTTTCAAGTGTTCAGTTTACACTCAAGCTTAAAACCCACATTCAATAAATTAAGATCATACATATCTGATATTGCAAATTTTAATCCAATTATATATGCAACATAAGTAGTACTTAATACAGATACAAATAACCTTTTCTACCACGGCTTACTATATTTTGACTGTACGATGCTAATATAGCTTTTAGGTTTACCGTTCAGACACCTGCAAAATCTCACATTTTACATTGTTTTTACTTTAAATGTGAAATAACATTTATTTTTTTAAATCTCTTTGTCTTTTTATAGTTAGCAAAGTCATTATACATCAAAAATTTAAAATGTGTTTTTCAACTGAAAAATATCCGTATCCATTTTTTTATTTTTTAAGTATTTGTATTTTTAATTTTGTACATTGACATACAATTAAATTTAAATAGATTTTTAAATAACTCTTTAAGTTAACTACCCAGAACTTCACTTTTCAATATTTTAACCCAATCTTAGTATTAATTTCTTCAACCGGCACCCAACTGATTTTGGAATACTAGAAAGAAGTTATTGACATACATATCTCCAACGTTTTAGCTGTCACAGTATACAGGGTGTCCCGACTATATTAATACACAAAATATCTTTGCCGGTTCAACGGTAATAAAGTAAAGAAAAAATAGTTATTTTTGTAATAAGGTCGTATAATAACACTTTTACGCCCGCAGCTAAAAGTTGTTGCGCGAGGGCAACAATCAGCTGTGGGCGTAAAAGTGCTTTACGCCAGAGGTGCAAACAATATTTTTTGTACGACCTAAATTATACAAGCATTCTCTGTTAGGAGAAACTTTGCCAGCTTTTAATCTTTTCGATTGTAATCAGTATATTTTTAATACATGTTTAATTAAATAAAATGTTGTTTTACGAAATAAAATGGAGCATTATTTAATTTTATTATTGCTTTATAAATTTAAAAAAGCGTACCTTTTTTAAAGTTTTTTGCCCTAGGGCATAAAAGTGCTATTTTACTCCCTCATTTTTAAATGCAAATAATAAATACTTGTTTGCCCTTAGGCGTAAAAGTGTAATTTTACGCCCTAAAATTGGGGCGTAAAATAGTATTTTACGCTCGATCGTACAAAAAGGTTTTTTTTGTTCTAATTATTTTTAAACTGTTCTGTCACTGTCAAAGTAGTAAGTTAGATAATGTCATGTAACTTATTACCTTTTTTGTAAGAACTACTATAGGTAGGTCAGCTATTTAATTCAGTTTAGATACAGATTTACTTGCTTAACCTAAAAACCAGCAATAATTGACGTATTGCGGGTTTGTAAAGTAGTAGTTATTAGTCAGTATTTAAAATACACTAAATTGCTGACCTACCTATTAGTACTTTTGACAAAAAAGGTAATAAATTACCTATTATCATGTCGCACATCCAGAGAAAAAGTGCCACAACCTAAATAACATTTTTTTGGAGAAACAAAAAAAAGATTTTTGATGTCATAATTTAGATGTTACCTTTTAAACGGTTAATTTAAACATTTCCAATTGTTAAAAAAGAACATCGATAAGTAACCGTTTTTAATTGTGTAAGTATCAAAAGCAAAAAAAATTATGACATTTGATTCACTTTTCATTTAAATTATTGGTGTTTTCTTGTGACCTTTTCCTTAAAATATCAAAAAGTACTTATAACACTTTTTAAATTAAAACGGTTTTTGTAATAATGATCTTTCTATTTCAAATTTTAGAGTATAACTGAGAAGTGTCATTGTTCTAGAATATTTTCTGCCAAATAAATTATGACACTGCCGCCATACAATGAAAATAAAAGTAAACATCTACGCTAAACTTTTTCTGGTAAAAAAAATAGAATTTTCGGAACCAGTATAACAACATAACCAAAATTATATATTTTTTTAAGTTTTGTCACTTTTCTTTGGAGAGGTAATGTTATTTGACTACACTATAAGAGTGACAAAATTATTTAAAAATTTTTAAAAACAATATATTATTTTTTTACCTTATTTTTTAACGTTAATAAGTACATAGGACATGGACATGCTGTTAATATCTCAAAATTTAGCAATAATCTAATAAACGTCTAGTGTATAATACATTTTTAATGTAGAATTAAATAATAACTTAAAATTCGTTAAAAGTACGGAAGTTTTATTTTAAAAATTTGTTGACAATTAAAACGTTGTTTTTAAAAAAGCTTGTATGTGTACTTGTACTGTCAATAAAATTAGTTATGTCAAAAAACATTTTTATCTTATGATTATAAGATACAGGTATGAATACAGTTGAAAAACCCTGTATATACTGGTTATTCAATAAATTTGTAACAAATAAAACTTTTCTACTCCTGAGTTTATATTTGTACCGAGTGTCCGCTAATTAATGGTACACACAAAAACCAGAGATTTCCTATGCCAAAATATGAAAATTAAACCACTTATACCTTTATCCAAAAGTTGATACTAATTAAGATACAGGGTGTCAAAGGAAAAAATATTTTCAATTTATTTTAATAATTTTTGATACATTTTGAATATTTTAATTTACTTGGTATCTAGGGGTTTCTTGACATAAGCTATTCAGATCTGATAATAATTTTCATGTGTAAACCAAAGGGGGCTGTCTACGCTTTTTAATTTTTTTTTACGTCCCAATCTTTTTGTGCTACGCTGTATGTACCATCTAAGTAAACCAGTAAACTTCACTATGATTTTTACACAAAAAAGATTACTTTGTAAGAATGGCTCTGGTGAACCGTTTTTAATATATTTGAATTTAAATGGTTTAGTGTAACCAAAAAATGCGTTTAAAAATAGCTGCTTAGTCATAATTACGACTGCTTTATGATAATCGAATGATTTAATGTATTCTTCCATATACTTTTTGGTTGCACGAAACCACCTTAGCAATTCTTACAAAGTATACCTTTTTTGTGTAGAAAGCATAGAATATTTTACTGGTTTACTTAGATGGTACATACAGTTTAAGCACAAAAAGAAGACAAATTTAAATAGTGTACCTAGCTCGCCCCAGTTTACACATAACAATTAATATCAGATCTTAAAAGCTCATGTTAAAAAAGAACCCCTAGATACCAAGTTTCACTAAAATATTTAAATCATATCCAAAATTATCGAAAAAAAAATATTTTTTTACTTTGACAGGTACGTTTGGTTAAATCTTAATATTTTGACATAAGAAATCTGTGTTTTTCTATGTACCATTAATAAGCGGACACCCTCTATATTAAAATTAATGACCGTTTTATTTTGTTAGATGTTATTCTTTAATAAACCACTATTATACATACAAATTTCGCGACTCTATATTTACACCAAACATTTTCTTTTCTTTTTCGTCTTTTGTTATTTTTACAGCCCGGTTTAGCAAATTCCACATCTCTTTGTTCTGCTCTGCATGTAAAACCAACCAAACCGTGAATGAATCTAGCCGATATTCGTGAACTAAATAGAAAGATTTATTTTTCTTTTTACGATTGTATAGTTTCCGTAATGGAAACCAATTTGGAATTCTAGGTTAAATAATACAATTTTATTACTCGTCTTTATTATGAAAAGTGGAAAATGTCTTGCTTAGATATATTGTTTCTTTATGATAAATAATTGACCAAAACGACTAATTTGCTTTATGCAATATTTATAAATATTTTTGCTTAACTTTAAACCTACTGGTTTCGACTTATTGTGCATCCTGTTTGAAGTCTGGCTAATATCTTAAAGCTTTGTAAACGTCCAATGTTACATTAGACTAGATAAAGAGTAGCCATTTAGTTTCATTAGATCAGCTTGAAAACTTTTAAGTGAAGAAATATAATGACCCGTAAAATATTAGTTTCAAAAATATTACCTATGAAAATTTAGAAAAATATTAATTATTTATTTTTTTAAAAACAGTTTAATTTTATAACATTTATGTTAATAAGTTACAAACCTACACCTTCATTAATTCCTTGGGCAACATTCTTGTTATAGTATAGGAGGTAGCAACATTTGCAAAAGAGAATCTTAGGTCAGCTGATTTTTTGATATGTTGTTCTCCTTCCTCTTCTAGATATACCCTGGGCTGTCTGGCTGGCGGTAGTGGTTGCGTTTATTATTGCGCATCCTATCTGTACAGGTAATAATCCAATGTTTTGAAAACATTTTAAAAAATTGAATTTCAATTTCTTGTCCTAAATTTGGTTTACCAAACATATTTTTTATTGCCAGACACTTTTATCATTGCTAATTATACAGTCATCCTTCTTCTAACTTCTAAACCGTTCGGTATATTTTGATGAAACTTGAAACAATAATATAGGACCACGGTCTGCATTTTTGACATATCAGTGACAGCTCTAAATGTCAAGGTGACACTCTAAATGTCTATGTCAGAGCTCTAAATGTCAAGGTTACAGCTGGGCGCCAACGCAACCGCTACCGTCATCCAGACATGCAAGGATCTACCCAAAGAGGAAGGGGATCAACATATAAAAAAATCAGCCAACCTAAAATACTTGTTTTTCTGACGTTGCTACCTCCGGGACTATTAGGTAGTTACAATGTCTTCACTTCAAAAATTCTTTAAAATCCCTGAACGCAATAAATTAGATTCAAGTGGATGTTTGTTTTTCTGTTAATCTCTTTGTTTTATTTATAGGATTCTTAAAGCCGTGAGTTGGGGGAACAAAGTTTCAAGAATTAATGAGAGTATATGTTTTCTATTATTTTATTTTTTATTAACTTACAGGCGATTAGAATAAAACTAAAAAAAAATACACGACTAAAATACCACGTTCAAAAATGATATAATTAAAATCACTTTAAAGATTTTTTTATACCATAAATTAGTGTTTTGTTTCAATGCCTACTACAATAAACTTAAATATCAAATTTATGCAATGTAACAGTGAACGCAGTATTAACTGAACCAAACGGTCAAGTTACCTTTGATTCGTCATTATTTCTTTTAATTCATGTGTAACTAGTTTTAAAATCCGACACATAAATTTAATTAAAAAAAATTATTTGTAATAATGAATTTGGATGACTAAGAAATTGGAAAAGAAATTTATACTGTCTTAGTATTATTTCTACAAAAAGTAAGTACATACAATTTTCCAAAATAAAATAATAATTGCATAGTTTAAAGATGATAACTGTCTTTAAAAAAATGAGAAGGCTATGATATTTTGTTGCAATATAATGGCTGTGCTGCAAAAAAATAAAACTATTAAGTTTAGATAAATAAAACATGTATAAAAAAAAAAGTGTCTTTTTTACTCATGGGATTGCCGCACTCGCTTAACGGCTCGTGCTGTCAAACTTTCCATTCGTAAAAAAGTATCACTTTATGCACTTGGTATATAAATTACTATTTCTGCAAAAAATTAAGCTTGTCCAATAATACCCCCATAATGCATAATTAATTAAAATGTATTCTCATTGCAATTCCAGGAAGAGCCTAAGATCTTAAATAATAATTATTATTGCACCAGAGACGATGTCTTCCTCTTGCAATAATTATGGTAATTATCTTACTTAGTTTAATGGCATTCTGCACCGCCACGTCTGGCGAACATTCATTTAATACAAGTTAATGAAAATCTATAGTTTTATTTTATTTTTGGGCAACATTGTGTGAATTATAAAAAACATTTAATTTAAAAGTCATAAAAACACAACTTTTGGGTCTTGTTATTACTACTTTAGAACTCTTTAAACATAAAATAACAATTTAAGTTGATTTAAATAACCTAATTCATCTTGTGGAATTTATTATTTATTCCTTTTAGATTATTAAAATGAATTGCTCTGTTAATAGTTTCTGTAATCTTACAGAGCAGTTTGAAATCTGAGGCTTATTTTTTTCAATTAGAAAAAACTTTTTAGATAAAAGCGTTTTTGCCAAGAAGATCATACAATAACTGACCCAACTTTTTAGTTTAAAATTTTAAATTATTAATGTCTCCAAAGATTGTTAAAAAGAAGTTACATCATATAGCTAGAGAGCCAGTGTAAGGCTACCTGTATGTATTTGACCAGACCTGAGATTTTGTGCAGTGAAGCTCCTATGCCTACCATACATGAAATGGGGATTTACTAATTTCAAGTTGGTGGCTTTTACAAGATACAGGGTGTTAAAGTTTTAAGAAAAAAATGCCGTTTTTATCATAACTTTCTTACCACTCCAGGTATGTTCACAAAGTTTGGTACACAACTTTTAACCATTATGTTACAATTTTTGCTGTGAAGCTTTCTCTTTTAAACTAACCAATATTATTTTTAGAATAACCATTTACTTTGAAGTTAATTTGGTCTCTTGATAATTTTTCTTGTTTAAGACGGTAGAATTTCATTTACAATTTTTCTTTGGAAAAAAGCACCTGTGACCTGTGGAGCCAGGTTTTTAATGTAAGAGTACTCTTATAATATCGTACAGTTTTTAAACTCTCTGTTCACAACTAATTCCATTCATAGCTTTACCGACGATAGTTGCCCTTCACTTCAGTTTCCAAGATCCCTAAACCAATTTCTAAACCTGATTTGAAAAGCAACCAAAACCGTTTGTTGTACGAAACAAATATCAGAGACCAAATTAACTTCAAAGTAAATAATTATTCTAAAATAATATTGGTTTGAAGAAAAATCCAGTGGCGTACTATTAAAATTCAATACAAGTCCTGTTCGAACGCCACTGGTAATTTTTTTAAAAAACTTTGACAGCAAAAAATGTAAGATAATTGTTAAAGATGTGTAACAAATTTTGTGGACCTGGAGTGCTAGGAAAGTTATGATAAAAAGGCATTTTTTTCTTAAATACTTTAACACCCTGTATCTTGAAAAGCCACCAAGTTAGGCTTACTGAATCCCCATTTTATGTATGGTAGGTATAGGAGCTTCAACTGCACGAAATCTCAGGTCTGGTCAAATACATACAGGCAGCCTTACACTGGCTCTCTAGCTAGCTAGCTAAAATAAATGCCCGATATTTTGAAATGGACAGGATATTTTTTGATTTGTTGGTGCTCCTAACATCTGATTTTATACCTACTAAATGACAAAAAGTCTAGGACACGTTTATTTATCGTAAAAATTATTTAGATGCAATTTGTTTTCTTCTAGTGTTTTTAGTTTCTAATTTAAATATTACTTAGTTTATTATTCATGAACCAAGTAATGGAAGTTAGTCTAACATCCAAATAGAAGGCAACCTTCATACATCAGTAGCGTAGTATTTTCAAATAATTATTTTTAAAAACTGGAACACGGGAGTCACACCAAATACATAGCATAGGCTTTAATAGTAAATTAAGCATTTTAAATTGGCCACACTTCTTGGACTTATTATTAATAAATGTATAAAAAGACTTGTTAAAGAGAAAAAGTCAGCTTTAATTGTGGGGGTAGTAAGGGGATTGTTTCTATTGATTTTTGTAGAAAAAAATAGTTAGTGACCTAATTTTTATTATAACTCACTCAATTTTTACGCTATATACTTAATGGACGAAGGGTATACTAATATACCCTCAGTATTATGACAACACAAACATGATTTAGTCTTTAGTCTTTCGGTGGATTTCCCTAAAAATATAATACACTTCTGAAAAAAATGGACAAACAAAATTTTGATCAAACTCAATCTTAAATTATCTTTTGGCCTAGTTGTAGCTCCTGTCCGTTCAGAATATTATTTAATGTGGGGATTGCAAAAAGATTTTTAGATTTAGGTGTTATACAGGAGAGAACCAAATGTTGAATTTTTGAACAGCCCGTGCAATAATTTAAAGTCTTTATGTTTTACCAGTGTATTAGATTTGAAAGCCCTATCTTTTCTAAAAGAAAATATAAATTTTTAAATGAAGACAATGAACTTTGTGTATCACGTGTTAAGTTATAATTTTACATACCCGATAATTTTTTTATGATAAAAAATAATTATAAATATTAGTTTGTTAAGTTGGTTTTGTAGTTTTTAAATCAATAATCAGATTTTTATTATCTAGAAAGATATACAGGGCAGGACAAAAAGTAAGATTTAAAAAAAACACCCTATATTATATAATCAGTAAAAAGATCTTTTAAAGATCTTTTTACAAATATATGCCACATATGTCATGGATATCTTTATTGTTTTAAAAATATGACCATCCAAATCTTAAGTTACCCAAACATATGTTCGCAATTTAGCGTATATTACGATCATCATTAATTAATTGCATTGTTTTCTGTAAAAAAATATATTTTCTTTTAGAATAATATAAATTTATAAAATATATAAGGATAAGATGAGGCTTTAAAATCCAATACACTAGTAAAAAACTGTGACGTTAAATTATTTCATAAGGTGAGCATACTTGGGCAAAATGCCACATTTTGCTCTCCCTGTACACCACCTAATCCTATAAAACGTTTTGCGATACCCATATTAAATAATATTTCTGGTAAAAAGAGCTACAACTGGACCAAAAAATCATTTAAATCTCTCCAAAAAAAAACCAAAAAATTATTCAAGATTAAATTTGAACAAAATTTTGTTTTTCCAATTTTTTCTGTCCAGGAGTGTATATGACGTTAAAACGTTAAAACTTTTATAATTTGTTATCTGTAGTTGTAATATTTAAATTTTCGCTGAAACCATGAAACTTTATACATTAATAAAAAGTAAAGAGAAAAACACTTAGAAACGTTCTAGACAGTAAAATGATTATAAAAGGGGTCGGCGACGATACGATAGTAAACAGACTTACAAAACAAAGCAAATGTACGGACGAGAGCTTGAGAACAAACAATGCAAAAACAGAATTAATTATTCGTTGTAAAAATGACACAACAGTGAAACGTGGCCGGGGCTTTGAATAACCTTAATTACAGCGTTAAGTGGTCTTGATAACGATGTTTTGCTTAAATTTGTTTTTTTAACGTCTTAAAGCGGATTTGTAAATGATGAAAAGTGTTAAATGTAAAAATAGTAGGTTTTAAAATATTTGTTTTTAATATTTTACTTTAAGGCCTAATTGAAGGGTTTTTGCAAGAACAACCAATGCCATTTGTTCTTATTTTGAGCTGTTCGCACCACCCTATGTGTAAATTCCGTTGTTATATCTTGGTCAACTATTGTAGCGAGGACTGCCATAGTAACCCAAATATTGCGACTGGAATATCACCTAGTTTCGCAACAACAACCAATGTCAAGTCTTTTTTCCCAATTTACAACAAAACCAAAATTTTTCAAAGCCCAGAGTTAAAACTGTAGTACAGAAATCCAATACCTGTAAATAGTGTAAAAATAATAAAAAATGTCTTAGCTCTGTCAGCCCTCCTCAAATAATCAAGTAGGGTGGCATTTTATAAAAAAATTTCTTGCTTCGGCTGACAATGACATGGATTAGGATGCGGATGATAATAGTGACGGGTATAAATAATATAAAATGGTTCATTTGAGAAGTTTTTAACTGTATTTGTATATTTAATTAAATGTTAAATAAAATTGTAGTACATTTTTTTTGAATTTTTAGCAAAAATTTGATATTGGCTGTTTTTTTTTAAACCCTTATTTAAAAAAACAAAAGTTTACTAATCTACTGTACGTATTCTTCCCGCACCAGGAAGGTTCCCTACTAAACCTTGTTTGTTTTATTATCTTTTGACATCACACGAAGGCCTATGCCTAAGTACCGTGGGTTTCGGGTTATTAGATGTTTAACCCGTCGTTTCCTCTGTTCCGTCAACGTTGTCCAAGCACCGAAACATGCAATTTGGCATTTCACAGCACCTTTTAGACAACGCGGTAGTGCCATCATGGACGTTATTTTTAAATAACTACTACCTAAATATGTCTTCCTCGCTGGGAATCGAACCGGCGACTTTTGGCTTCGAACATCAAAGCTCTTTTCACTGCGCCACGAGGGAGTTGCTGAAAATTAGTAAAAAAGCGATTGATTTTTGGCGCTGAGACTCCAACCCGTACATTAAAATGTCGGCGATACGTTAGAATAACTGACTTCCATTTGAAAAATAAAATTCGATGATGTTGGTCCTGTGCTATGGTGTTTTGCTTCATTTTAAATTTCCTAAGCCTTTTTTTACAAATTTTTAAAACAAAAATTAAATTTTTTAATTAGAATTTTAATACCAGATACATATTTTTTTTCTAAATTACATAATTTGTAATAGGTCCAAAAATTAAAATATGTACAATTTATACACAGGGTGGCCCAATTATCTTTTTTCAAATTATATTCATTTTAATTTTATGTTTAAGGGTTATTAGTTTATAGACATTATTTTATAGCAAATGCTTTTAATAATAATAGGCAACCCATTAAACAATGGAAGTGTCTAAAGCTTCAAATGCAAAAGTAGGGATCTTGATTTGTTAAATTTTAACCTAATCACAAAACGCCAGGCGATTTTTTCTAAATAAATCATACCTTCATACCTACATACCTAGAAAAAGGCTAATATCTGGAAAAATAAAATGAAATTGTCATTAAATTAGAGTTAAAATTTAATTTAATCCATTTGGGACTGTAAGTTTTGTTTAGTGATAAGGTGTTTTTATGCAATTTGAAAAACTTAATTAAAGAAATTACAGTACATACACTTTTGTAAGAAAACTAAAATCAAAATACTAAATACTTACATGCTTTTAAATAAAATATAATTTCTTTATTTGGATTTTATGGCATTGACATTGATTTACGTCTAAGTTTTTGTCAGATTATCTTGTCTGTGTTTAAATTAATGATATAAAAAACTCACTTAGGATTTTTGTTATATAATTATTTTTTAGTCATAGGAAAAATATATTACATGTCTCGTGCTGAAAGCAATTTTCACACTCGTGGTATTGTCGGACTCGGCTATCGTCTCATGCGACAACATTCCCACTCGTGTAAAATATATCACTTTCGACACTTGTTATGTAATATACTATTGCAAAAACTAGTGTGATATAAGGCATTTTCTATGCATGAAAACAGTGCGCTATTTGCTATTATTAGTGACATCCTGTATTTATGACATTGACAATTGCATTAAAAGTTTCTTAAGTTAACGATTTACCTTAGCATTTTTCTATTTGTAAGCTGTTGAATTTAATAAAGTTTTTTTTATTTTTTTAAACTTTTTTGCATAAAAATTAAATATTCTCGCGATGTATTTTTATTTAAAATAAAGTTTTTGGGACTTATACTAAAAGATAAATCGGACGGTGATCACTATAAATTTATCCTTATACAGGGTGTCCGAAAAGTCAACGATAATATTAAAAGGGATGGTGAAGCCATTCATAAGCATCAAAAAAATCCCACTGTATATTTTTCAGAGAAATCTTTTAGTTTAATGTTTGATGTCTTTTATCAATAAAATAAGGTATTTAGTGCTGCAGGTGTGAGGTTAAAAATCTGCTCCAAGAGGACAATTTTTACGAATTTTAAATGCAAATATCTCAAAAACCAACGGTTTTTTCCTGATCCTATTTATGTCATCTGGATGCTTATAGTTTATTTTATTTGCCCATTTAGTATAATCGTTGACTTTCCGGAAACCCTGTAAATAATTTTCCTATCTATTCCTAGTTTTCATTTTTTTAAATAAACTATTGCATGTGCAGTTAAATAACCGACCTAAGTTACTTGTTTGCATTTCGTTAAGATTATATTAAATTGAGGTCAGTTTAGTGGCTGGAGTTCCTTTGTATTGAGTTGTTTTAATCAATCTTCGAACTATCCAATTTAATATTGTTTGACACACAGTCCCTTTGTTAAGTATTAAGTTAACTAGTACACAAAAGCAGACCATTATTGTTTTCTATAAATAGAATTAAAGTGCAAATTTTATATACACTGGCGCCAGATTACTAGTAGCCCTTATACACAAATTAAAGAAAACTGGAAATGCTTAACCTGTTTATAAAAAAATATTTAGTAACTAAAAATAACAGCCACTTTCAAATATCTTTTGATTGTCAAGACAACATTGACGAAATTCGGTGTCTCAAAAGTTTTGAGCATGTAAAAAAATAAGTTAAAAATATTTTTTTATGATAAATGGTTTTGAAGATATGTTCTGTAGTTCGGCGGATTCATTTAATGGATGGTATTTATTTGGGTACACGCCAAAGTTAAATTAAAAGTACTAAAAAACCAAAAAAATTAAAACAAGTAAAAAGATAATTAAAAATCGTCGTTGTGGTGGTAAATCTGCCACCGTTGTCAAGATAAATTGAATAAAAATATTTAAAATAAAAATTAACTATTAACGTATAAGCACTACAAGCACGTGCTTGGGGCCCCTGTTCTCCAGCGGCCTCCATTCTCTGCTGGCGTCTCATTTTATACCTACATTTTATCGAGATTTACCCACATGTCCGAGATCACAAGGCGCGGGCAGTCCGGGAATGACCCCTCATACTGTTACTGAATATGATAATTACGTTTTAATATTACCTGTTTTTGGTTTGTAAAAGTTGTTTACTTCATTATAAAAATTTCCACGTAAACACCACTTTAGTATTCTTTATTTAGCTTCTAATTTATCGATACTCCCCTTCGCATACACCCACACAGGGCCCCGCCCGCCTCGCGCCCTGTCGTGGTGTGAGCACCCGCCCGCGGGGTACAGGCGAGGCGGGAGACGCGGTTTACGGTCTCGGCGGGTGTGCGCAGATGTGGCGGGCGGGGAGTGAGCGCGCCATGTGCCTGTTCACCCGCCGCGCGGAAAAAAATGTTTTCAATTATACCTACTATTTTTTCTATTTTGATAAACTTCCTTCCACCTTCCAGCAATAGAGGGCCTACACAGCCTCTGTGCTTAGGGCCTCGGAAACCCTTAATCCGCCACTGGTCATAGTGACATAGTAAACTGGTTGCTGGTGTATTTATTGTTTATGTTACAAAAAAGGTGAATAGTTAGTTCATTTTTAGTCTTTCTAAAGATACTTCAGTATTAAGCAAAGGCAACCAAGTGTTATTTAAATTAACTGAAATTGATGCTACACAATTATCTTTATTTAATAATATATACGCACTTTTTTTGATTTTGCGTTTTTAGAACAAGTTTCCTTTGCTAAAATGCTCAAAGCATCCCCGTTTATTTTATGATTGTTATCAAATGCGTGTTGGCAGATTTTTGATTTATGAAATTTTGTGTTTTTAATGTATGATCTGTGTTCTTTTATGCGTTTGGCTAATGGTCTACAAGTTTTACCTATATAAAACTTATTGCATTCGCAAGGTATTTTTGTATTTTCATTTAAGTTGTATGGTTTTGTTTTTGTTAATTGAGATCTGATAGTGTTTTGTGTTTTAAAGATTGTGCGAATATTAAATTTATGTCCTATTCGTTGAATTTTGTTTGATAGTCTGGAAATGTATGGTAAAAATAAATTTGTAATAGGTCTATTTTAATTTTCTCTTATGGAGTTTCAAATTCAAGAAAACAATTATTTATAAAATCATTATCAATCAATATTATTTTGAATTAAAATATTTTTTAAATAATCTTTTTCAATATTTATATTTTGATTAGAACAAATGACTTTAATTCTATCAAATAGACTTTTTACAACTTTCTTTTTAACCATTATTGGGTGATTTGAGTTAAAATTTAAGTATCTATTTGTATGTGTAGGCTTTTTGTAGATTTTTGTTTTAAAATTGTGTAAATCTTTTTTATTAAAATGTCAAGGAAAGGTAGTTGTGCGTTGTTTTCTTTTCTAAAGTAAACTTAATAGTTAGTTCTTGTGTATTAATTTGTGTTAAAAAATTATTTAAGCAATGTTCGTCATGTTGATATATAGAAAAAATGTCATCTATATATCTCCACCAAACTAAAGGTTTATATTGATAATTTTCTACAAAATTTGATTCAAAGTTTTCCATAAAAAATATTACTTAATAAAGGTGATAAAGGTAAACTCATAGCCATGCCAGAGGTTTGTTTATAAAAATCAGTGTTATATTGAAAATATGTTAATATTTGACATTTAATGTTAAAGATTTCAGAATATCCTAAAAAAGATAAAAATTTTAAATTTTAAAACCTTAATAATAGTTAATTTTTATTTTTATTATTTTTATTCAATTTATCTTGACAAACGTCGATTTTTAATTATCTTTTTACTTATTTAAATTTTTTTGGTTTTTTAGTATTTTTAATTTAACTGTGGCGTGTACCCAAATAAATACCATCCTTTAAATGGTTTTATTTTACTAAAAGTTAAAACATAATTCGGTAAGTCCTAGATACCAGATCACACCAGCTTTTTATTAATCCGGGGTATTTATTAATCAGATAAATAATAAAATCGTTGGTCGTAGCGTCAATGTTTATCGGATAACAAATATTAATACATGGTGTTTCCTAACTATGATACGAAACCTAAGGGGGTAATTAAATCTTATTATGAAAAAAAAGTTTCTATAAATCGTTATATTCAGAATAATGGTGCATCTGGTAAGACTGTAAGATCAGTAACAATACACTTGGCGATATCGCGATCGTCTCGCGTATTGGTTGAGCACCAGTTATCATCCAAATGCTGTGGAGAGTGGTGCTTTTTGATTCCGAAATTATTGACGACGATCCACGTGCAATATGGATGATGAACTTATTACACATATACACCTGTATTATCGGTTGACACCTGGAAATAAATCGTATCAAATGATGCTGAAAAAAGGGAAAAACGATGACATGGTTCTTAACATAATAGACCCCAGAAACTATATACCAGGTAAAAAGAAACCTAGTCTTAGGAAGCTTTTGAAAGAGCTGTTCGGTAAAAATTGGATGTCACGAGCAGATCTAAAATGGTATAAAGATTTACTTATTTCTGGTAATGCAGATACAGAAACTAGCGACAAGAAAGGAGACGAGGGCGAACAAGATGTGCCATGTGACTGTTTAGATAAAGAAGCTGCTCTTCATATTTAAATATTTTATATTTCTCTTGTTTTTTTTTGTTTTTGTTATCTATGTTGAGTTTTCATAATAAAAATATATTTTCTATCGGTAATTTTTTTGTTGAGAGTTTTTAAAGCTTTGCTATCAAAACCGTCTATATCCAGATTAATTTTCAATTTTTTCGAGAACTATTGACATTTGCGAAAAATTTCAAATTGTATAATACTACTTGCCCAAAACACTACAAATAAACGTGTTTTGCTATCTCTATGTATTAAGGCTAACTGACAAAAAGTTTTTGTCGATTCCTGAACAATTTTTTCTAAATGGATATAGCCGCTTTTGAACGCAAGCTCCTCATTTACCAAGGTCATAATTGATATTTTTTTATTTTGGATTTTATTTAATGCTGTTTATGGATACTTTTTTAGTATTACTTAAACTAGCTTTTTTTTTCTCAAAAACACAGCAAGATACGGTAAAAATACAGGGGACTAAAAAAGTTGCACTTTAAATTGCCTAATCGGAAAAAAATATTAAAACTTTATAAAAAAAATTGGTGTACTTTTTCTCTATAAAATTGGCTGTGGTGCCCCCTAAGATGCCACTGAATCCAATAATCCTTATTTAGGTAGAGATTTACAAGCGCCTTATTACATTTAATGAGTGTTCCAAAATTTATCCATATCGGTTAATCCGCTTTTAAAATATTTAAAAAATACGGTCTTTTTTAAAAACTTAAACTCAGTAAGTCTGAACATACCTTCATAGGAACTTTTTTTTCATAAAAATATATAACGAGTCACTCTCTTAACGTACCGTAGTTCTGGTTGGTGTATATTTGTGCCCTATTATTTAACGGCTCACCCCAGCTTCTCATTTATTAGAAAATCTTTTAAAATTTTTCAATCCAATTAAAAGACCCCTAAACAAATTACAAATTTGTAAGCCACATCAAAGATACCAAAATTCTCTTTCGAATATATTTCATGCGCTTTACAGACATTGCTCTGTTTTACCAAACTTTGGTTGTCTTATCATGTAACGGATCCGATTAGGGATTCCAATTTTATTATAATAACATTGGAAGCTTGTAATAATTTTACAGGATTTAAAGGGCATTTTTTTGCCGTCGGGTTTTTTTTAACCATATTTCATTTTATTATTTTAAATAATATTTAATCAAACATAATTGTTTTAAACTACCCTTATTAGGCACGGGGGACATAGAGGTTAAATGTATATTAACCTTAAAAAATAAGCATAAGGACAAGAAAACAAAATTTATTATTTTTAACTAAGGGATATAAATTTTTTTATATTTAATTAAACAGGCCCTAAAACGTCCTTTAGAATAGGACTTACATGTTAAGTATGCAAATTTTAAAAGCTTATATGTATCTCGAAATTTAGTCCCGCAAGGCCTATTAAAAAAAAATCCTATGTATAGACGACAGTTGTGTATTCAAAGTTAAAAAAATCCCAAGGAAAGTGTTTTTTGGGAACGTCCATAAGGAGTCATTTGGTATTTTGCAAACAATATTTGTAGATGGTATTTATTTGGGTACACGCCAAAATAAAATTAAAAGTACTAAAAACCAAAAAATTTTAAACAAGTAAACAGATAATTAAAAATCGACGTTTCGGTGGCAAATCTGCCACCGTTGTCAAGAACAAATGGAATAAAACTAATAAAAATAAAAACTTACTATTATTTAGGCTTTGAAATTCACAATTTTTCTGTTTTTCTGGGATATTCTGAAAACTTTGACATTAAATGTCAAAACATGTTTGTTTGGTTATAGTGTCATAGTGACATAGATAACTGGTTGCTGGTGTAATGATTGTTTATTTTACAAAAAGGTGAATAGTTAGTTAATTTTTAGTCTTCCTGAAGATACTTCAGTATTAAGCAAAGGCAACCAAGTGTTTTTAAATTAACTGAAATTGATGCTACATAATTATCTTTATTTAATAATATATACGCACTTTCTTTGATTTTGCGTTTTTTAGAACAAGTTTCCTTTGCTAAAATGCTCGAAGCATCCCAGTTTATTCTATGATTGTTATCAAATGCGTGTTGGCAGATTTTTGATTTATGAAATTCTGTGTTTTTAATGTATGATCTGTGTTCTTTTATGCGTTTGGCTAATGGTCTACAAGTTTCACCTATGTAAAACTTATTGCATTCGCAAGGTATTTTATAAATTTTTTGTCAATATTTGTATTAGACAACGCATTTACTAGTTACTTTATATTCCTACATAGCTGTGCAGATTAAAATATAAATAAAGAATTACCTTTTTTTCATATTAAGAAATTGCCACCATTTACGAATAAAACGTAGCGTTTTTATTTTCAGTTTTATTATTCGTGATACTGCAAAACCGAAGACTTCGTCTGGCAAACTTATCAAATAAGGCCGAAGAAACTTAATATTTTATGTTTATGCAGTCGACTTAAGAATTATTGTTCCTTTAAGGTTTTTATAACGGCAATTTTTCCCTTTTATGGCGTCATAATATCGTAAAATCCAATATTCTGATCAGAACGGCGAAAATACACAATCAAATGAGCTTTAGATCGAATTTAGTGCCCTTTGGTGTGTTATAATGCCGAAGTTTTATAGAAGAGGCCGAAAATAGGAGTTTTTATTCTAAATTTTACCAGTTTGAAAGGTTTTATACTGTTGGCTTTCCTCTTATTTGCGTTTAGTAATTGGCCAGTCACTTAGCATATTCAAAAATATCTTTAGCGATTTTGTTATGTTGTTTCGTTGTCAAAATATTTTATAAATTTTACTCATACTAAAAATGTAAGTGTAAAACATATGTTTAATTAGATATATTTTTTTAGTATTTAAACCCTTATGTTACTTATTCTATCATTTTAGGCACAATGTGTAAAATTTGCATGTAAAATATAGTGGTAAACTTAACAAGAAAAATAACGCATTCGGCCAGGCCGACAACCGAATCCCCAGGTAGCAAGGTGACGTTTTGGAGACGTCCCTCTTTAGTCATCTTTTGGACGTAGGTGATCAAAAGGGTGACTTCCCATGGGCCTTCCAGTGACGTGAATTTGTCACAGCCACAAGACGTCTTATTCAGACGTCATATAGACTTTAAAATGGATGTCTTGGTGACGTTTATTACTAGGTTATGGTGACGTCTTTTTAGGACATAATTTTACAATTTTACATGCATAATGGTATGCACCACAAATAATTTTAATTTAAAAATAATTGAGTGGATTAGATGCAAGGGGTAGAAGAGATTTAAAAAAATAATATCATGTGTCAAATATAACACTTAATATATTAAAAAAAAATCGGATACAAGTGATTTTTTTAACGTATTTAAAAAAACAAATTTGTGCCTCTTTTTTTATTATTATTTTTTTATATTAAGTGTCATATTTTATGTCTGATATCAAATAGGTCACTCGTACACCTTTGCATTTAACCCACTTAATGATTTCTAGAATTATCACTACAATAAATTCCCTAAACCTTAACAATAAATTATAAGTGGCGCAATCTAACTATTAAAAATAACCTTTGACGGGATTAAACCCAAATAAAAACATAACATTGATTTTTTATTAAATGATTAAGTTTATTACGTTATCATTTTTAAAATACATTTAGCTCTGCACATTATAATACAAATAAGACTACTAAATACTAGTTTTTAGAGCTCTAGATTGAAATACCGATGTTCAGAGATTTGCTTGTGTTTCTTACGTTTACTTACATGTACTTTTTTTCTATATATAATTTTTTTAGCCATCATTACAAAATAATTGCAAATGGTTTAAGTTTTGTCGGTAAGTATGTTTTACTGTTTTTTAGTCGGTCAGGAGCATGTTATAGCCAGGCTTTTTTAACCTCTTTAATATTTTTTTCCTTAGTGTCGGGGGATATTGGAAGTTTGAGCTGCTTCTAAAAGATAAAAGGAATATTATAACTTAACAAAAATTATAAACATTTTGTGGTCAGTTTAAATTTTTAATTAAAAATGAAAATTATTTTTTTACTAATAAGGTAACTTTCAAAGACATAAGCTATGAGTAAAAACATATTCACTGAGATCAGTTCTAAAAATATTTTCAACTAAAAACCTAAAATTCCAATTTTTTAATGGAGAAGACAAAATGACCCATTTTCAGGTAATTTTTCATAAAAGTTGCAAAAGCTTGCAAGAACTCACCAGATGCTTTAAAATTCCGTAGGTTGCGGATGAGACATCTTTTCCTCCATAAGAGATAATTTTTTTGTCTAAAACAAAGGTTTGGTTTAGAAAGAAATAAAAATGTCAAGCGGTAAAACCTTTAGTAGTTGTCTTGGCAGTTGTGACAATGCTGATTTTAACAAATTTTGCTATACGGAGATTTTGTGAGGCGCTGATCACAAATCTAATTTTTAGTTTAAAATGTTTCTTTTTCAAAATATACAGTATTAAACTTAAAAACCAACGAAGCTCTTATTCACTATATTTTCCGTTCGTTTTGCTAACAATTAGCCAATAAAAAATAATTTTGCACACAATATTTGATATTTATTTTTATTCATATGTAAACTCTTTTATCCATTAAATTGCAAAGCTTAACTATTAATCGGACTATGTGTTTAGTGTATACATGGTAATGGCATCTGAAAGTGCACACTTTTGCAATTTAATAAACAGAAAGTTTAAAATAAATAAAACATAGATGTTTAAAGAGTGTAAATAAAATATTGTGCCACTTAAGATTGAATTGTGTGCAAAAAAAGGCGGAAAATAGTAAAAATAAGGTTAGTTTATATATGTAAATACAAATCACAGGCCTTTAGAACTGAGGTTGGTGGTACAAAATAACCAACAAAACAAAAAAATAGGGTTAAGAATAGAATAACAAAACAAACTATTTTTAACAAATAAAAAATATTTTTATCTACCTAAGTCATAAAAATGGTGTGTAATTTTAAACAACTTTCAATATTCTGGTTCAGCTTGTTCTTTAGCTTAGTTTATTAATTCGCTGCTCTTTACCCTGTGGCTTAAACGCTTCCTTTTTCCTGGGCATTAAGCCATTTCTCACATACCATTATTAGTCACCCGCCTTCCATTACTTTTTTAAACTATACACAACCATGCTATTTATTTAATAATACATGTAAAAGAGAAACAATAAACCGGGAATTTAATACATCGTCATCGCCATGTTATATTAGATTTAATTTCAAACAATGTTGCCAGATTTCAATACAATATTCCTGTTATTTATAAATGAACGGCAAAATTTTAGAATTTATTCTGGTAAACAAATCATATGAAATAAAAGATGTCTAATATAATTATGAAAAAAATTTAAGAAGCCGCACAACTAGTATGAGTTCTAAAAATTAATCCTTAAATGGATTCTTATAGATAACCAATAGATTTATTTAGAAAATATTTACTCCCACGACGCAGCAACCGTGATTGCAATTTGCAATAAAAAATGTAAAGAAATTTCTAATTAATTAAAATACCCACACTTAAGGATTTTTAACAATTCTACAAAGCAAGAAAACATTAGTATATGTGGCAACATTACAAAAGACTACCAGTGTTTGGTTAACTAACATCCCGTTATCGTAGAGCTTTGCTAGCTGTGAAATCTAATCAATTTAATTGGCTATCTTTTGACATTAATTATTGGCGCGAATAAATGTAGTTTAAATTTAAAAAAACTTTGTTACTGACCTATTACTTTTGACTGATAAAATTTTGCCTATGCATATTGATTGTATTCGACATAAAATAATAAGAAAGACAAAATAAATAATCTTTAACCCGGTTTTGAATACAGAATTAACCGGCACATTCTGTAAATATAAGCATTAATATTTTTATATTTTTTGATATAAAAAATGAAATAAAATTTATAGATACTCCCGTTAATCCAAAACATAACGACCCAAGGACGTCTTTTAAAGGTACTTAAAAGACGTCTTAAAAATGACGTCCTAAAGACGTTTTCCTTTAGTCAATTTGACGTCTAAGAGCAATATGGCCCCAATAAAGACGTCTTACAGACATCATCTTGCTATCTGGGTCATGACAGGCTGGGTTAAAGCTCTGCTGCCATATATGGGGGTACGAATAATTGTGGAAGACTTATTCAAAGAAACCTCCTAAATAGATTTTGAAAGGGTTATTATAATGAAGTTTATTTCATTGCTGGCCCAAACACTATAAGTGTACCGTTAAAATAGGCAATATTTTTGTGCGGTTTATTACAGATCTGTCCGCTTTATTTGCTACAAAGAGTCTTAATTTTTATTGTTATAAAAGTTTTTATTTAAAGATATAACCGTAAAGTAAACCTTTTTCGCGAAACCGGTCTTAAGAAAAATTAATAAACGTTTTATATTGCACCTATAAATTTCTATTATATTTTTGAGTGTTTTCTGCTGCACTACTTTAAGATACGTATTCAGAATATTTTATTTGTTTTAAAATATGGTTTTAAGTCTACATCATAAAGGTATATGTGGGTTAAATAAAATTAAATAAAATTTTCTTTATGTCTCTTAAATATGAATGTGTGAGGGGAAAAATGTAACATTTTATGCAAATACTTGTTTTCCCGGCAAAAAAGTGACTACTTTTTTCCCGGATAGACATACACATAAGGAGAAGTTAGATAATTATTATAAGAATATTTTATTAAACAAACCTATATTTCTCATATATTAATATATATATATATATATATATATATATATATATATATATATATATATATATATATATATATATATATATATATTATTCAAAATAACTATTAAACAACCATGCTCAGTTCGAAAATTTTATTTCAATTACGGCAAATCACAAAATTGCATTGATATTAATAAATTACTTTAAAGGCTTTCATAGCCACTCAGGTCGAATTGTTATTTAAGATAAAACAGACAACTAGTTTAAAGCTTTAAATTTTTCTGCCCTTAATATATTTTAATAATATGTGTTTTTTAACAAAAATTTGTCGTTTCTTCTGCCACAGAAAATAATAGTGAATAATACACGGCAAAAATTTTTCATTTTAGCTTTAGGTTTAATGTCTTTCTTCGCTTCGAGTCGGGAGACAAAACAACCTCGAGCTGAAATCTAGAGCTTTTTTATTGCAGAATAAATACCCTTTTTACATTTCCTGGTATATATGAATAATAAAAATTAACAAACGTTAATTTAAAAATTCATTTTATAAAATAATAATCATGTATACACTTTTGTTTTTTAATCTAATGGGGTTATAAATATTTCACATATCATAATTAGTAATTTGATTTTACGTCAGTAGGTTTTAGCTATCGATGTAAATTGTATTTTAAAAATTTGTTTAATTCGAATGAATATGATGAATATTTATTTTGTTTCATAACTTAATTATGTATGGCAACATGTCTACAAAATTTATTTAAAAAAAAAGTATTTTGATTTTATACTAAAAAGTGTATTATTTTATTTTAAACTCATTAGTTATTTAACTTTAATATTTATTAAATTAAAAGCTTCGAAGTCATTTTTATTTTTCTTATCTCATTTTACTTTTAAGGGCATTTCTATACAAAGTGTTTTCTTATTGCTGTAAGAAAATTTAAGGGCGTATTCCTGAGCCATTTTTATAAAAAATATAAATTTAAAGGAAAGGTTCTCAAAAATAAGACTAAAAAGAAAGTGTAAATTAGGTAAAAATTATTTTGGCAACGTTTCCCCTCTCTTTTAAGCCATTATCAAACCTAAAATTAATAAGAAATTTATTTTTTTACAAAAATTGTCACATGTAAGAAAAAATATAATATAAATTAAAAACAGAGGTAAAAATTAAAAACATAAAAAACAATTTAAAGAGTCAATGTACAACGGCAATTAAAAGTTTCTTTCTTTTTCCTTTGTATTTAAATTTAAAAAATAATCTAATGGAGGGGATCCAAAGATGTTGGTACTTACCATAAATTATGGTTACAAAATAAAAATACTATTTTAATATTAAAATTGATTTAAGTTTTTTAAAAAAATCTTTCTTTAAATAAAAACATGGTTTTGAGCATGTGTCTTAAACCGGAAAAGGACATAAATATACTAAAAAAATATTAAAACTAGTAAATAATCTTTCACCATACCTATTTTTTTTTATGTATTGGCTCTGTGGCATCAAGTGTCAGGGACTATTTAATAAGTGTTGGGAAATAAAACTATTGATGCCATCTTCAATTTGTTGTAGGAAGTTTGGTACAATAAACAACTAACCAGAACCAACATTGATTTTTTAAAAAATACCCGGGCTTAAAAGAATCGCTTAAACATTTAAAAGTCTGGCAACCACGGTACTTAGTATTTAGACTTTAAACGAACATTTGTAGTATATTATTAAAAAAGACTATTTGAAAATAGTATATTTCCTAACTAGTGCTAAAAGTGCCACTTGACTGCTAAACCGAACTCGGCTACGCGTCGTTCGGTCGACTGCCTCGCGTGGGGAAAAGGCACTTTCAGCACGTATTAGGAACACGATTTTTTTACGAGCGTAAGGAAAGGATAAAAACATTTTTTCTATTTTTTTTATTTTAACACAATGCTACCTAATACCCTACTTGTATATATTAATATCGATGGTAAATGTACAATTTGTGGCATTTGGCAGGTTAATAGCGGATTAAAGGATTTTTTGTTGTGAATATTGGTGTCTGCGAAAGGTTTATTTTTTCACCTCTTGGTTTGGCCAAGGCAAATTTTTTTTTTTAAACATGATGTGTATGGCAATCCTTTAATGAGACTCGCTAATATATGGTTTGATATTTTTGTACTTCTTCGCACTAGCGCGGAAAAGTTACTCTTTCAGAACTGAAATTCGTGTAGAAAAGCAAACTTTTTTGAACGCGAGTAGAAAAATAAATTACTTGCCTGGACATGTGGGTTTAAGGTTTTCTATGAAGATATTTTTTTTCGATATTTTTTTATAACCGCTACCTTAAAAATATCTATGCAAAACCTGTCATTGAACTTCATTAAACTTAGTACATAATATGGTGGAAAAAATGTAAATATCTTTTGTTTATTTTTAGTGCCTTTTAGTTTTAAAACTATCAAGTTTTCAGCACCATCAACTTTAAATTAGAAACTGTCAAAACAATTACTGATTAGCCTTCAGTCTATTAAAAGTTAAATATCGAATATCAGATTTAAATCCCGGTAAAATAAATTATACTTTAAACTGGTTTAAAATTAAGGTTGCATGTTGGAAAACGATTTTTCCGCTTTCATTGTAATTACAGGATATTTTCCTAACTCAATATAATAACAGCTTATTTTAATCAGAAATCATTCACTGACAACTGTGGCGAACACGTAAATTTCTCACGATTTTATTACCTTTTTTAATGATCTTAGATAAAATGTGTTATTACCCACGTTTTTAATTACATGTTTTAAAATGAGAATGAAAAAATGTGATATTATAATGTAATACATGATAATTTACTACTTTAAAAGAATGTTGCTTTCGTGGTTTAGCTGGTTTTAAATATTTAAACAATATAATTAAATATAAGAGTACGTCACTCTTTAATCCACCCAACATATTGGAGGTATAGAGGGCGTTTTTTTAACTCGGGAAACCTTACTTTCTGACTTAAAGAGAATTCCAAGCATTTAGGCTGCTTGCTGCTGTGGGTAAAGATTAGATGTCCTTATGCCAGTTAAGGTTATGGTAAAATATAACAACATTAAATAGTGTTCTTTTGCTCTGCAAAACTTGGCCGCTCATAGGTAAGAAATGAGTATAAGAACACTTTTTTCGCGACAAGGAACATTATTGTGTTTTAGATACATTAAATTGGTTCTTTGAAAGATATATCTGTATCGCCCTGTGTTTGCTTTTTATGACTTAGAGAGTAGATTGGAAACCTGCGTACCGAAGAGAAGGTTACTTTTTTCAGCGAAACTATAAATGAAATCAATTGTAGAAAAAAGAAAGTCATTGATAAAGAAGATACAAAGCTGGTGCCAGTACTGAACACTAAGGCACTAAAATTTTTTTAATTTATCTTAGTTTTATGATGGTTAAAACTTTCTTTAGATTCTAAATATATTTTAAAAGATATGATTTTTCATTTAAAATTTCCAGGCAAATTTAGTTTTAAAATGAAATTGATTGTAAAGAAGAGAGGGTCATTGATCTAGAAGATAAGGAGCAGGTGCTAGTACTGAGCACTAAGGCACTACATTTGTTTTTAATTTATATCAGTTTTATGGTGGTGAAAAGTCGACCGAAAGTTTTCTTTAAATTCCTAAAATAATATATAATGTATGCTTTTATTTTAAAATTGCCAGGAAAATAGTTGGTTTTTGGAAACAATGCATTTTCGAACGTAGGATTTTACAAATCTATTTTCATAAAATTGGTTTATAAAATAAATAAGTCCTTAATTTTTTTACAGCAATAAGAAAGCATTCTGTAAATGCTAAAAAATCCTAATTTTAAGGTTTTTGTCTTCGTTTAAAATAAATCTCTTTACCTTTAAAGAAATTAGAAAAATTGGTAAAATTGCACTAGTTTTGAATAACCCGATGATTTTTATTAATATCCAACTCTTAATCAAATTTGCAAAAACGTCTGGAGTTAGTGATTCACTTAATTTAGTAAAATTAAAATATTCTTCAATTTTGTAAAACTGGGATAACTTTGATTTTAGTCAAAAATAAGACTTGTTTACTTAAGACTCTGTATTATATATAGTCCTCGTAACGTTTAAAAAGTTAGATACAAGCAGCTTAAAGCCAATAGAATTTAAAAATCGCTTAAAATATAAAAAAGTTCTAACGCCGTTTAATTTAGACAAAAAAAAATAGGTTTATTAAAAAAAGTAAATGTGTAAATAAATCTGCAAAAAAATTATTTTAATTTTTTCCACTTCGTCAGAGGCCTACTTTTCTTAACTAAAACACATATATTATTTTTCACTTCAGCCGATCCTGTAAGAAGTTCTTTGGCCCATGCAAATGCACCTTTTTGCGAGGAGTCGCCGGGAATGACGTCACAATAACAGAGTTTTTAATATTTTCTACAAAAATTTTAAAAAATATATTTTTATATGAAAAAAAAATGAAAAAGGCCATTTTTTCCCGAGAAACCCATGTAAACAAACGTGTCTAAAAGGACATTTTTGTTAATGTAGGAACAAATAATAATATAGTTAAAAACACTCGTACACTATCAAATTTAACTTTACCTCGTGCCCTTTGCAGGGTTTTCCAGTTAAGTTTATCTAAATTCCGAGTCGTGCAAATCATAATTTACTTTAACAACCCCGCACGGTCACAAATGCTCTTTATTGTGTGATAATGGCGTCCATTAACCGACTTTGTGCCGCTCGTATACGAAGTAAATTTTCTCAAAGAGATTTTAATAAGAATTATGATTTTGTTTTGCGATAACCGGCTGAAAATGCCCTAAATAGGCCTATAATGGCGTCGTTAAGAAAAATACAGGTTATTAAACATTTTTATTCGAAATCAAAAAGATTTTTAAATATTTTTTGATTTTTTTAATGTGTACAGCGTGTTCATTTATATCTTGCTACCCACTTTTAACTACATAACCAAGAAGGATAAAAAAGTCCTATATAAAGGTTTATGCTTTTTTATTCTTTTGAGTTTTAAAAAGACACCATAATTTCAATTTCATCTACAGTCTTAGCTTAGTGCTGTAAGGTAGATATAATGGACATTATATCTACTATTTTTAGATTTAAGTGGTCGTATTTTTAAAACCATTAAAGATAGATATATTAAATGTGGTATTTTTGTGAAGCTGTAAAGGTAAAAGATGTTTTTAAGGGTTGCATAATATACAGGGTGTCCCATTTATAAAAAGTTAACCCCTTTATTTTTTTATGCTCAAGAGATAATATATGAAAGAGAATGAAACTTTTATACAGGTCGTTTTATTCTTTCCATTTCGGTTATAGTTAAAAATAGATGGCAAAAAATAAATGAAAACCCTGTACATAATGGTGGTTTTTAATAATATTCCAATTAAACGTCTTATACACCCAAATAGGTATGGTTAGTAAAATAACTTAATTAAAATAAATTATATCATTTTATCTTTTTTTTTTACTTATAAAGATGATTTTGTTATAAATATGACATTTGTACCATAAAAATTATAATAATAAAGTATTACAAAAAATGACCACCATTTTTTTAATTACAGGTAAGCAGAAGATTTGGTCAGAGCTAAATTGAAAAAAAAATTGTAAGTATAATTTTTTTAAGCGGTCTAACAGCACAAATTTTTATACTATTTATTACAGGGTGTTACCTAAGTGCGGTAAAAAAATCATATTTCCGAGCTAATTCTTACAAAAAGGTTATACAGTGTCCACCTAAAGATTTTTCAAATATTAATCCGATGGTTTGGGGTAGATCCAATCAGCTGTTTTTAAAATTCCCTGGGATTTTCGTTGTTTTCTAAACATGTAAGATCTTTTTGAATGTCATTTATTCGGCTTTGTGTCAAAAACAAAACGTACCCCTTTTGCTTTGTTCCTGGTCGAGCAGTTATTTTTTAAGATTTTAACAATATTTAAGCTGAAAATATTCAATTGATATCAAATTATTGTAGTTTTATACTTTGTTTATTTAAAATAAACATGATAAGTATTATTGAAACCTAAAAAATGGAAAAGCCAATTTTAGATTTCTGTTTAACCCGACTAATCCTGGCTTTAACCTGGGTCAGCAGGATCCAACCCAAGTTAAGAATTCGATCAATTTATGAACACGGGTAGAGATTGGCCGGTCCTTTTTTAAACATGTTTTTATGGATAGGGTTAACCTAAGATCAATATTTGAAAATGTCTCTTAAGTTGTCTACATATGAGAAACTTTTTATATTAATTTTACGAAAAAAGTTATTCTTTTTAAAAGGTCATCATAAATTAAATTGCATAAGTCATCTACGATGTTTGCTTAAGAGTAAAGTACCTGTATTTTTGCTAATAACAAAAAAATTATAAAGAAAACATGTTAAAAATTAAAAATGACTGTCAAATATTCGATTTCGTTTACTTACAAGAATATATTTTTCTTTCTCTGCGATAACAGTGAAAATTTAGTGTTGTACAATTGTAAAACTTTTATAATTTAATTTACTAATGTACAAACTAAAATCTTCACCATTAATGCATCAAAAAAATATATATATATATATATATATATATATATATATATATATATATATATATATATATATATATATATATATAATAATAAAAAAGGTTTTTTCCAATAAACAAACATGCACATTTATAAATTATTTTTAATTCTAAACATCTTTTTTATATCAGTTTTTGATAAAGGCATAAATAAGGATACTTTACTACTCCTAAGCAAACATTACATTTTTAGTCTAACCTCGTAGATGACTGATCCAATTTGGTAACTGATGGTTGCCTTTTAGATTTTAGACCATGCAGAACTTTTTATAAAACATAACTTTTTTCGTAAAATTAATACCAAAAATTTTACCATATGTATACAACTTAGACGGACACACTGTATAAACTTAGATCCGAAACTGCATTGTTTGCAATATACAGGGTGTTAAATTATTTAAAAAAAAAAAAGTTTTTTATTATTATCTAAAATATTCCTTAGCTGATTTTAATAAAATTTGGCAGGCTTATTTACAACAGTAAGGAGCTTATTAGGACCTATCTTAATTAAATTTATTAAGTTCAGTGGCATGTCAACAAGCATTTTGATAACCAAAACATAAGACTTTTTTTTTAATAAGTGCTTCTTAATTTTTTTTTTAATAGTTTTGCATCCTATATCATAGCTAATTAATAACCCTTACATGTTTTTATCGCAATTAGGAAACATCTTGTATATTTAAAATAATTTGCTAATATTGTTTAATAGGATTTTTTTAAAATTTTGCTACTTAAAAAAACAGAAATAAACCGAAAACTTTAAATATTAATTTATCATTAGGACCATTGTTAGCACTTTAGTTTTTTTTTAGTATAAAAATAGTGTTAAACCGATTATTAAATGTCTAAAAACATAAAAATATACAGAGGGTGTTAAAATTTACTACAAATATTTTAAAATCACATTTTTAAAGTCAAAACAAGACCTTTTTTAATTAACATGACCTAAAATGCACACCTACTGAGTTAGAGCTATAGAAGTTTTGCACCCCCAAAAAAAAGCAAAAAAAAATGTAAAATATTTATAATATATTTATAAATTAAACACATAATTGCTTTTAAATTTATTGCTTTACCTTATTCTCATTATTTTCCCCGCTTTTTTTGTTATCTTCTTACGTTTTAATGACGCTACTTTACTCCTTTGCAAAAACTTTTCGTTATTGTGTTAAACGCGGCAAGTCAAAACCATAAGATAACAAATACTATTTCCAAGTGTTACTTTCTAATTATCAAATGCAATCTCTTTGTAATTGTCTACGGCAAAGCTCAAGTCATTAAATAATATTGTAGACGACAGTGCCCTGCAATTAGAATAATTCCAATTATCTCTACTCAGATTTACTATAGGATAGGTGCCATGCTATTTATATTAAAAGGAAACAGGCACAAATGAGAATTCGCCAACGAGGGCCAATGAGCACGTTATAACTTTAATCAGAAATAATCCTTTATATGGTCTTTATTATATAAGAAGCTAAATTATAATTATGGTGTTAGTTTTAGGTAAACTTTGTTCGTTTATTTATAGTGCCTGGGCCGGCAATGAAATGGACTTTATAATAATAACCCTTTTAAATTATATTTAAGGGTCTACTACAAATATTCATACCACCATCAACGCTTTTACCCAGCCTGTCAATTATAACACGCTATAGGTGTCAAACTGTATGAACGCGTCACTTTTTTCGGAAAGGTTAGGCCCTCCGCACATGGGTCGGACGCAGACGGGATTTTTACGGGCTTCGACAGCACGAAAGCATATTAGCGTTTCCGCGTCCTTTAATAAACAAATGGAATACGGAACCGTTTTATATTTTGTTTACAGTGTGTAATTCATATGTTTATGTCAGGTATTTACACGAGAAAATTAATGTTACTTTAAGAATTTTTTGACCAAACATGGATTTGTTTAATATTAGATTTGTGGAGGAGATTAAAAAACGTCCTGTACTTTATAATCATTATACTTTAAAATTATATTTGCGCAAAGAATTATAAATATGGTGTTCCATTTAAACAACATTGATGGCGTAATTCTTTTGTTTTTCATGCAATTGTTTTTTAATTTGATTTTTAAATTCCCCGAGCTAAAATGCATCGATTGGCTATCTTGAATTTATTAAAAAATATGGGGAAAATTAAAAAAAGCCATATTTCCTCTTAAATCGAATACCCTGTACATACTGTCGAAAGATTGTCGAGTCTCTGTCTCGTCGCTATTTAGCGACCTATGTGCGGAGTGCCTTACAGTGACAAAACCCGCACAGGCCAAAAGCCAATACATGTCAATGTTAAGCCTTATGGTTCCGTGACTGTAACTGCCAAGTACCAAAACCGTTTACGTCATACTTCGATTAAATACATCATGCATATCATAAACGGAATTTTTTAATAGTTTATGTTCTTCTGGGATTTAAAATTTTAACAAAATATTATTTGGCTTTTCTTCTATTCTATTTAATAAAACTTTTAAAAAATTAAACATTTTATATATTATGAAGGACTATTCTGCCCTAGCATAACATAATAAAAATTAAGCTTACTTTAAAATTTAAAAAAAATGTAATAAAATTTGTAATATAAAATAATTATCTTAATCAAGATTAATCAATATTTCATCAATTTCAATCAAAATACCTACATATATACAGGGTGTCTAGTAACTCAACCGACAAACTTACCCTAACGATTATACAACAAAAAATAAAAACACAACTTAACTACTGGAGTAGTTATTTAAAAATAACGTCCGTGGTGGCACTACCGTGTGTCTAAACGGTGCTGTGAAATGCAAAAACTGAATATTTCAGCGCTTGGATAACGTTGACGTTTTTTTGATTTGTAGTCTAACAAGGAATTTTCCTTTGTTATTGTATTGGTGATGGTAAAATTACTTTGAATAATAGAAATCAAACACTTTATTAATTTTTGATATTTACTTGTTTCGTAAAATTCTTTATTCAAATATGAAAATTATTTGAAAAAATTGTAAATTTTTTAGTTACTTATAATATTTTATTAGGTTAAAAAACTTGTATGTAATTTTGTATGTTAACTTGTTTACTTAAAGAAACTTCAAAGTTTGTCATAACGCAGTAAAGCTATTTAAAAATAAATTATTTATGCCAAAGTGCAAAAACCACTTACCTAGTACTTCGGTTCAATACATCATGCATATCATAAACGGATAATATTACATCCTTGGAACATATTACTTCCCATTTCAAAACGTCACGATGTGTAGCAAGCTTATGCAATTTCCATAAAGTCTAATTATAATTTTAGAACAGAGTTAGATACAACGTCATATACACAAATATATCTCATGTTCTTCAGTGGTATCTGAATTATTGTGACAGCAAGTTGACAAGGCAACAGAGGTAATTACCTTTTTAAAATTTGTTTCTAAATTCTAGAATTGTAAGCTATTTTATTGCCATTTATATTTTATTTTTGTATGTATGTGTATTTCGTTTTTTTATTAGTTACTGTAAATAAGGTGGCTTGTTATAGTTTTAGTTTTTCTTAATACATAGGAATTTAAAAAGCAGAATATTTAAGAATAAAACATTAAAGCCCACTACCGACCCTAATATTGGCATATTTCTCATGGAGCCATTTATAAGGTTGGGATTTTTTAAATACAGGGTGATTCAAAAATCGACCAAAATATATATATTTTTTTAAACTAATTGTGTAGCAATAATACCTTAAGAAAGAGACTTTAAAGATAGTAGAACAGTTCTAAACATTACACAACTATTTGTCTTCAGTAAAATAGGGAAAACAAATACAGCTTTCAGTAAATTGAAAACAATGCTTAGTACATGCCCGTTTTTTCAATTTTCTTTTAAGACAGATTACGACATTTTAATTTCACACAGGTAAAATAAATAATCCCATGTACACAAAAAGAAAATAGGAAAAATTCTTTCTTGCTTAAAATTTGCATGTCAGGAACATCCAACGAACCCTTAAGGCGACATGCAAAGCGTGTTTTAGACAAAAGATTGCCTGTTTATTTTATGCAGGATATATTGCAGGCTTTTATTTTCCTACACTCTTCCCCTTTGTTTGCTACCAGATTATTATTTTTCAACTGAATACGTTATGATTTACTTTTTTAGTTTTAACTTCTTCTCTGCTTTATAAAGTCGCTTAACTAAGTATATCTTACAAATTTTACAAACGTTTTTTTTTATTCTTTAAGCACATATATTATTTAAAACTCGTTTAGTCACTTTAAAGTGAATGTATGAAAAATATTGTATTAAGTTAGTCCCTATTAGACGTAGTTCCTGTGCGTTTAAAAAGTCATAAATTAGATATTTTGGGTAATCATTTTTGGAAATAAACACAAAACTTTTGTTAAATTGTGCATTTTTGGACACCCACATTAAATATCCAGGATGCCTTACAAATATGTAACGATATACAACTTTAATTTTTCAAATAGAACACTATGTGCATAGTTTTCAACGTATCCAATCATCATCACAATTGTAATTTGCAGAATTTGATATATTAAAAAAGTATCTAAATCGGTCTTTGTCTATGTGTAACACAAAACAAATGGTAAACTGTTTATTAAACGCATTAAAAATTGTCAAATTTTGAATGTTATAAGGTGTTTTTCATTACTTTGTGTAAAAGAATACAACCATACACAGATAGCACAAATGAAGCTCTTAAAAAGGTAAAACCTGGCAATTCTTTGGTCCTGTATGGATTGACTTGAAATTTTAACAGAATGTAGGGAATAGCCCAAGAATTAAAACCTATATTGAACCGAAGGGCGCCAAAACCCTCGGGGTGGATGCCACCTCCCCTAGAGGGTGATTTTTTTTAAGATTTTAACAACATAAAGTGAGTCTTGGCAAAATATGTTCTATATATTGTTTTTACAACACTAATATTTTTCAAGTTACAGACGCTCGATGCAGTGAACATACCTATAGTGAACTACTAACTCAACCGACAAACTTTACGGGGCGATTTTTCGACAGAAAATAGGAAAAAAACTTTTTCTAAACATATGTCCTAAACGTCTTAGTTTTTTGACTACGGTGTGTTAAATATTTAAAAAAAAACTTTTTTTTAAATTTTTAATACCCCGTAGTTCAAAAACTAAGACGTTGAGGACATATGTTTATTTTTTTCTTATTTTTTGTTGTAGAATCTTTCGGTTGAGTTTGCCGGTTGAGTTACTAGACACCCTGTATGTATGTAGGTAATTTGATTGAAATTAATGAAAACTTTGATGTCTATTGGTGCCTAAACGGTGAGGTTTATCGACTCTAATAAAGAGTACCTTATTTTTTAAGTTTTTGATTGTCTATAAAATGGCGCCCCCAGATTTGCGATATCTGTCAAAAAAGTTATGATGTAAATAAATTTTAAGTTTTAGGTAAAGGGCCCTCTGGCGGTATTTAAAAAAGGACTTTTGTCTTAAAATTATAGAATCTGCAAAGCTCCATTTGTGTGCCAAATATCAACTGGATTGGTTAAAAAATAAATGCAATATGGCGAAAAAACCAAAATAAAAATTGAATTTTGACGACTTGTTTTGTGGTCGATTTTTGAATCACCCTGTATTTAAAAATCCCAACCTTATAAATGGCTCCATGAGAAATATGCCAATATTAGGGTCGGTAGTGGGCTTTAATGTTTTATTCTTAAATATTCTGCTTTTTAAATTCCTATGTATTAAGAAAAACTAAAACTATAATAAGCTACCTTATTTACAGTAACTAATAAAAAACGAAATACACATACATACAAAAATAAAATATAAATGGCAATAAAATAGCTTACAATTCTAGAATTTAGAAACAAATTTTAAAAAGGTAATTACCTCTGTTGCCTTGTCAACTTGCTGTCACAATAATTCAGATACCACTGAAGAACATGAGATATATTTGTGTATATGACGTTGTATCTAACTCTGTTCTAAAATTATAATTAGACTTTATGGAAATTGCATAAGCTTGCTACACATCGTGACGTTTTGAAATGGGAAGTAATATGTTCCAAGGATGTAATATTATCCGTTTATGATATGCATGATGTATTGAACCGAAGTACTAGGTAAGTGGTTTTTGCACTTTGGCATAAATAATTTATTTTTAAATAGCTTTACTGCGTTATGACAAACTTTGAAGTTTCTTTAAGTAAACAAGTTAACATACAAAATTACATACAAGTTTTTTAACCTAATAAAATATTATAAGTAACTAAAAAAATTTACAATTTTTTCAAATAATTTTCATATTTGAATAAAGAATTTTACGAAACAAGTAAATATCAAAAATTAATAAAGTGTTTGATTTCTATTATTCAAAGTAATTTTACCATCACCAATACAATAACAAAGGAAAATTCCTTGTTAGACTACAAATCAAAAAAACGTCAACGTTATCCAAGCGCTGAAATATTCAGTTTTTGCATTTCACAGCACCGTTTAGACACACGGTAGTGCCACAATTAGTTTTAAAAAAATATATATATTTTTTTAATTGTGTTGATTGCGAATTAGATTTTGTTACAATTTAAAACATCCGCACAGGCGTGTGCTATTTATTTTTGGCTCATACACATAAATCCATGATTCATCACCTATTGCATTCTGATACATGTTTTTTGAAGTATTTCCATTATTTATTTATGCATTTTTTGCACAAATAGACAGATTTAACCAAACATATCTATAGACAGGGCGTTAAAATATAAAAAAAAATATATTTTTATTATTTTTTCTTGCATTTCTTTGGTCTAATTAACCCAAGCATCTTTTAGGATTTTTTTGAAAGGAACTATTTTTTACGTTAACTTAATCTCAGTCATATATTATTTAAGATTACATAATAAAACCACATACTTCTTACGTTAAAATATAAAGATTTAACCACACATATCTATATACATGATGACAAAATAAAAAATTTTTTTATTAATTTGAAAAGTTTTTGACAGGTTTTAAATATTGTAATAAAACTCGGTACCTATGGGTTTTTTGCCATAAACTGTTTAGATTTTTTTACGAAGGCTTTCTGCCCAAGTACCATAGTACCGTGGGTGTCGGGTTATTGGATCTTCAAACCATCTTCCTGTTCCGTCAACGTTGTCCATGCACTAAAACCTGCAGTTTTTACATTTAGCAGCACCTTTTAGACACGCGGTAGTGCCACCACGAACGGTATTTTTTAATAACTTCCACCCAGGATTAGCAGAATACTACACAGTGGTTTGCCATTGCGGACTGTGATGTGACAAGCGATTAAAAATGCCGATGTTAGATCTTTAGATTCAAACCCTACAAACCCGGGTTCGAATCTAAAAATCTAACATGGATATCGATAAAAACAATAATACAAAATTTAATAAAACACTATAATTTGGCCAAAGCGCCCTTATCACATTGGTTTACAACTGGTATATTGTGTAGGGGAAAATTTGGAAAAAGCAGGTGTTAGAAGAACAAATTATTAAAGTTTTTGAGGCAATTTATTATAAAATTTTTAAATAATTAATTTTTAAACACTCCACAATTAGTTTTATAAAACTTTTTAATACCCCTGTAACATTAATCAGTCATTCAAAACGCTATTCCAAAGAAATTTTTATGATATTTTATTTAAAAATTAACAATAAAGGTAGTTTAATAGTGGACAAAAATTATTTTTTTATGTTTTTGAGAACCCTGTATACAAAATCGACATTTTCTCTTCGTGACTCCTATTTTTTTTACAAGAATTTTTTTTAAGGTACGTTAGCCATCACTCCACGCTCGCCACAGATCCGATGTTAAGTTTTTTAAGTGTTAACTAGAGGGCACTACTTTAAATACTTTAAATTTTCGTAAAATGTTGCCTGTTTTTGTGCTTTCTTATATGTACCATCTGGGTAAAACAGTAAATTCTCCTATGCTTTTTTCAAAAAGGTATACTTTGTGAGAATCGTTCCGGCTTAACGTTTTCTTAATATTTGCTTTAAGTTATTTTGTGCGACCCAAAAAATAATCCTTTTTTCCAGCATATTACCTATGATTACAACTGCCACATCATATACTAATAACTTACTGTATTTTCCTATACTTTCTGGTTAAACTTAATAACTTAAACGCAGCGGTGTTTCTAAACCTAATCTTGATGGTATATTAAAATATAACATATAACATGATAAGAATAATGTGTACAATTGTTAAGAGATTCTACAAAATACTTTAATGCCAGCAATTATTCGAAAGCGTCTCAAAAAAGGGATTTGCATCAAATTTCCAATCTGGGTGCTGGATAATGTAAAATAAAAAAAAAGTTTTTCACAAAATAATTGTTTTACCTAGGTAACGCTAAAGATGTTTTTTTTTAATTTTAATTGTTTCGTTTTTGGAGGAAAATTAAAAGAAAAAACTCAATTTTTAAATAAATCGGCTTATTTGTTTTTTTTAAATTAAAAATATTGACAGGTCAAAAAAAACTAACCAGAAATCTCCAGTATTACCTCGAAAGTAAGGCAAAAAAATGTGGTAAAAATTTCGGAAAGGTGCGGTTGCCTTAAACGTATAATGGTCACCGACTTTGAAAACATGAGTTGTAAATAAAACTTTATAAAGCTCCAAGCACTACAAAAATTAGAATGAAACGTTTATAATATTCATAGTTAGATAAACCGATGTATCTTCGTTAATTTTGCTTCGATTCATGTAAAATTTTCACAAAATATTCTTAAAATATTTTTCATAGATAAAATCTAAAAAATGCTTAAAAACGTTAAAAAACCATACCGGGCCCACCTTTTTTAGGTGGTACATAAAAGTAAGCACAAAAAAGTAGCCACATATTAGAGAAATCCAAAGGTAATTATTTATTAATCCATAAAATTTTAAACGCTCTTTATTATCGTATGACTGATAATGCATAGAAATTAACCATTTTTTTTATTACTTTGACTGACATTTTAAACCTAATTTTTAAATACACCTAGGTAGGACAAAGTTTTTGTAATAATAAATAGTTTTATTTTTGACCAAGCTAAAACGTTTGTATGTACCTACTGGGTTAGTAAAAAGTACCGCATTTTTGAATAGCCTAAAAACCGCTAAAGCTACATTAACTAAATTTTGTATCCATGATGTTTTGGACAAAATAAATTGTGGCACGGTTGCCAGATTTCCCAGTTTTGTACTGCACATTTTTTTAAGTTTTTTTTAATGAAATGTCGCATTTATTTTTATTGCATTATATTGCACGGATCAAATTTGGTAATTTTTAAAATTCTGTCCCTATTAGTTGTTAAGATATGATGGACTCCACTTTCAGCAAAAAGTAATTTAGGGCCTAAATATTTTTAAAACCGCTAAAGGTAGTTTACAAAATTTGGTGGGGTTTTTTGGCATATCTAATTGATAAGTGATATCAGTATTGATTTTATTATAATTGCGGTGTTATCATATTTCGGTAACTGGTAAAGATTAAATTTTAAAAATTTGTAACTACTATAGTTGGCACGCTCCTTTTATTTTAATAAAAATAAATTTGGTCTTTCATTTAAAATACCAATTACATGTAGCGCAAAACTAGAAAATCTGGCAACTGTTCCATTCTACTTGTCCAGAAACCCTCAAATGCCAACATTTATAAACGCAGCTTAAGCGGTTTTAGAGATATTTGAGTGCATCTGAACTTTTTACCTAAAATGTGGTGTTGTCATATCTTAGCAGCAGGTAGAAATGGAATTTTGAAAATTTGTGGACCTAAAGTTAGTCTGCGCAATTTATTGCAATAAAAATAATGGGGCATTTCATTAAAAAAAAAACAAAAAGAGACGTGTAGCACAAAATAGGAAAATCTGGCAACAATGCCGATATTACAATTCATTTTTTATGTCCAAAACCTTTCAGATACAAAATTTGGTAAATGAAGTTTTAGCGGTTTTAAAAATATTTGAAAGTTGCAGTATTTTTTGACAGAAAAACGATTTACAATAAAGTAATGCCATATTATTTACCTTTATGCAGTTTTTTATTTAAGTACGTTGTAGATAGATTCAACACCCTGTAGGATTATCATTAACAAAGGGAACGCATTTGCTAAACGAAGCAGGGAGCGCGCTCAAGCAGAAAAACCTTTAAGTTTCTCTTAACTTAGGACCGGCAACCGACAATGATTAACATCACTCTTAATCCGAGCAAATGACCCAGTTATTTACCAAAGAAAACAAATGTTTTCAGATTCGTTAATTAATTTACAGGTTAGAAACTTTGTAAGAGGTTAGAAAAATGTTATTTTCACACTGTCATAAATCAAAAAAATATAATTTAATTTAATTAGTATTGTAGATAACATAGTAAGAAACTTTTCAGGTGTATACTATATATATATATACACAAAGAGTAATTTAAAAAATCTGAAAATAAATGCATTTTGCACGTTTGCTTTCGATTAGGATGTATAAACTCTCAAGGGTGACAGCAATCTTGTAATACCTTGTTTTAAAGGTCATTGATTGGTTTTTTAAAACGGCACCCAAAAATTATGAAAAGTTTTTTTAATCTTTAAACAATTAATAACACAACAAAAACTTTATAAGTTTTCACATTGTCCATTATTGTATGGATCGTTATACACATACACATTGTTTTTAGATGGTTTTTTATTTCAGAAAATCTTTAAAAACTTTTATTTATAAACAATTTTATCACAGCATTATAAGGTGTTTTGTAAAATGTTTTCCTTATCTTGAACGATTGTCATTGTAAAATTATGCTGTATTATTGTCTACAAAACAATTAACACTATTTTAAAAACTTTTGGACATAAAGAATCGCCCTATAATTCTTATGTTTTCTTGCAATACTTGATCTCCTTTTTTTTTCTTTTGAAAGTACTAAACATGAAATTAAAGTAAATGGTATTTTTAACAAACCAATTAAATTACATTAAAAATAATTTACTTAAAATTGCTTAAAAAAAAAAAAAAGTAAAGGCTATTTTTCACAAGCAATAATTAGTGGCACCACTACTGATGACGCCAGTGGTAATTTCCACACATCATCATATCATTCATCAATTTTAGGCAATTAACCAATTATAAAACGGTATTTAACAATGCGTTGTTTTAATGTTTAATTCATGTATTATACGTTAAAGTTGTTACCAATCGTTCCAGCGAATAAAAACGTAGAAATGTTTATGTGTTGATACGGATGTTACTTTGTTGCTCCATAAGCAAGGACAGTCTATTTGTATACCTCTTAAAAGTTTTTATTTCATTTGGTGATCAATTTTTTTATGTATATTTTATTAAATTTTGCCATTTTAGGAAGATACTGGTACAGAACACCAAAACGCAAAAACTAGCGCCAGAAAGTACAACTTTCTACTTTGCTGGCGCATAGATTATTGGAGCGACTCTACTGACGCCAGTTAATTTGTAATATTTCCATGTGCAAATAAACTAGCGCCATTAATCTATGCTTATGCAAACTAGCCGTAACACTTACTCCTTTTGGTTTGCTTGTTTTTAAACGCAATACATAGATAATAGGTGCGTTGACACAATTTAATTAATTTGCAAAAAAAAACTAAAAATATTAATCCCGACACTTGCCGTATATTTACTTAAAATAGTTCTTATAAACCTAGATCGATTTTAGAAAAATTGTAAGTCATATTAGATTAGACTGTGCAAAATGTGTAAGCTTCATACCACTTTTACGTTCCATGTTTATTCGATATACACATTTTATCCCGCCAACGTATTTTATTATTTAGTATTTACACTGATCTATGTAATAAAATGTAACTTAGGTATAGTTGTAGGCAAAATGCTTCAAGTCTGTAAGCCGTAATTGTTTTTACATTAAACATACATAATTTTGCCTAAGCTAGTTGCTTCCCGTGTTTTGTAACCCTTTTTGTATTAAGTTTTTTGTTCAAATAAGGTTTTAAAATCCAATATTACAAAATTTTAAAAAACGGTGACGAAACGCTGAAATAAAAATAAAGATTCATTTTTTGCATAATATTTTATAAGTCGACAACAGATTAACCTAATAAAATAAAAATAGGTTTAATAAAAAGCAAGTTAGGTTAGTTTGTATCTTGGTCAAAAATTGTTTTAACCCCAATTAAAGGGGTTTTATGCAAAAACACCTTATGTCATTTCTAATATCGTGCCAATATTAAGTTTTTATTCCTAATTAAAAAACCCTCAAATATATCTCCAAATGTGCAAATTACAGATATATTTAGTAAGTAATAAAATTTAACATTGGCTTCAAAAAAAAACCTTTATTCCTTGAACGATTAGGATAAATTAAATAATAAAATTTTGTTTCATTTTTTGACTATTTTTCAATCGAAAACGTCTCTTTACACTTTTTCTAAAAATAAATATTCATCAATAATATAATCAGTATATAATCATTTAAACAATTAAAAATAAGCCATTAGGCCTAACTTTAACATGGTAATAATGTATGACAATGTGAAAAATTTCACATATTATATATTTTTATTTCTCCTAAAACTTTTGTATTTGTATAGTGAGCAATTTTACAATTTCGAATTTCTGGATAATTTTTTGTTTCTTAACAAAGTGTATTTTCCATCTTCGTCGCGGCATTCCTATTTACTTTATAGGTGTAGTACATACATTACCAAAACTATTTTGATAATAACACATAAAATAATAGAGGAATACGTAGGGTGTTCGAAAAGTTTTGAGATATACGTACATTATTTTTTTCAAAATAATTTCCACCACATTGAATACACTTTTCCATTCTATCAAACCAGTCACTGAAAATAGATTTCCACTTTTCATTTGAAATTTCAGCGCATATTTTATCCCAGGCCTCCAGTAGCGCGTCTTCAGTTTTAAACTTTTGTCCTTTCAGTTTGCTTTTGACAAAAGGAAACAACCCAAAGTCACACGGCGCCAAGTCCGGGCTATAAGGCGGATGTTTCAAAAGTCTTAAGCCTGCATCTGTCAAAAATTGACTGGTAAGTTCAGCTCGATGAGGTGGGGCATTGTCATGATGAAGGTTCCAGCTAGCGAGTTGCGAGTTTTGAAAGGCATACTGTAGTGTACCAGAGAGCATTTACGGTCTTCTGTTCTCGGAGCACAACACGTTCAATTATGCCTCTTGAACCAAAGAAAACAACTATCATAATTTTTTTTACAGATCTTGATTTGCGAACTTCGGTCGGAGTTTCTTCACCTTCGAGAACCCATATCTTATTCTGTTGTTTAGTTGGGACATCGTAATAATAAAGATAAGTTTCATCTCTCGTGACGATCGACACTATGTCTTTAAATTTACCCACCTGGAATTTGGATATCATTTTTTTACACCAATTCACTTTTTGTGTCTGCTGCTCGGGAGTTAATTTGTGTGGAACCCAAAGAGTATACATTTTTCTAAAACCCAAGTGCTCATGTATGATCGTGTGTAATGTTGCTAAACTAATGTTCAATGTCTCTTCTAACTGTCGATAGGTTATTCGTCGGTTTGTTTCTATAGCTTTTGGACGGCAGATATGTTTTCTGGGGTAACTACCTCACACGGTCGACCTGAGCGTGAGGCGTCTTCAAGCGAAAACGAGCCCCGCTGAAATTGTTTGTACCATCTGTATATGGTCGCACGAGATGGACAGTCATCACCAAGTATAGGGTTCATTTTTTCTAAACACTTTTCTTGAGATAACCAATGTGAAAAGATGTATTTTAAAATTGCACGGCACTCGATAGTCGTCCACGACGCCATTGCGTTAAAATCGCTGGACACGAACTGGCGCAAAACTGATAGTTTACTAATAACCATGTAGGACTACGACATGTCATGACATGTACAAACAAAAACATCAATGTTACTTTCCTGCACCATTTAGTTACAAAGTGTCTCAAAACTTACTGAACACCCCTACGTATATTTGTCCTTAGAACCTCGTCATTTCTGAAATCCCACATTGCGATATGATAACTAGACTGTAACAAAGCTTTGTGTTTACGTCTGGCGCTGTTTTCGGAATATTAATACATCTTCCAGTCCTTTGCAAACAACGTAAGCCCTAAAAATTTGTCTGTAACTCATTGAGCTGTAAACTAGGATTTAACTTTATTTTGCCGGTAATTCTTCTCACGTTCTATTGCAATTGACGAACACATTCGATTTTTATTCTACAGGCCATAAATAGCGAAACGTTGAATTTAAATTTGAATTCGGCTTTTAAATCGTTTTACAGTCGCAGGAAAACCGATTCTATGTCGCCCCGAATAAGATATTTCGACTTGCTATTGTGTCGGCGATAAAAAGTGCATTACCTTACATATTCGCCTGTATATTTACGTTTTTATATTAATAAATCTGATTTGGGTTTAACTAAAATGGGGTATAAGTGAAACAGCGTTATGTTTTTTGTCAAAAAGTACTGAAAATATCTTGTGTTACCTTTATTGTGTTTCTTTTTCAGGCATGTAACTGAAAATAAGTAAAGAAACTAAACAAAATTGTTATTTTTAGATATTAGCAGTTGTCCTAGCAACCTTAGGGCAGTACAAACATTACCAAAAAGGTTTTAATAATAACACAGAAAATAATAAAGCAATACATTTTTTGTAAAAATAGCATCATTTCTGACATTCCACATTGCGATATATCTAGAATGTAACAAAGCTTTTGTGGTTTCGTCTGTCTGGCGCTATTTTTATATTACTACATCTTCCAATCCTTGCAAAGAACGTTAGCCTAAAAAATTATCTTTAACTCATTGAGCTGTAAACTTGGATTTAACTTTGTTTTGCCGGTAATTCTTCTCACGTTCTATTGCAATTGACGAACACATTCGGTTTTTATTCTTCAGGCCATAAATAGCAAAACGTTGAATCTAAATTTGAATTCGGCTTTTAAATCGTTTTACATGTCGCAGGAAAACCGATTCTATGTCGCTTTGAATACGATATTTCGACTTGCTTTGTGTCGGCGATAAAAATGCATTACCTTACATATTCACCTGTATTTTTACGTTTTTAAATTGATAAAACTGATTCAAGTTTAGGTAAAATGAGGGTATAAGTGGAATGGCGTTATATCTTTTGTCAAAAGTTACTGAATATACCTTGTATTACCCATCCCTATATTGTATTTCTTTTTCAGGTATGTAACTGAAAGTAAAAAACGAAACTAAAGAAGACCATATAATTTTGGTAAGAATAATTGTATATATTGGGTAAGTATAATCTATCTATTTTCATCTACAACTGTGCGGGTAATTGCATTACAAGCATTCTCTTTAGTGTGCTTTGCTGCAATAGTGCAATAAAGTTACAGTCGGTGTAAAATTTAATTTTTTCTATAACTGTTAAAAATTTTACACATTATTAATTGTTGCGAGCGTATTGCAGCTGTAACCTATCAGCTTCTCACCGCAGCGATCCGGGTTCGAATCTCGGAACCGGACATTGGCATTTAATCGCTCGTCACCTCACAGATGGCTTAGCAAACCACTGTGTAGTATTCTGCCTACCCCAGGTAGTAGTTATTTAGAAAATAACGTCCGTGGTGGCACTACCGCGTTGTCTAAAAGGTGCTGTGAAATGCAAAAATTGTATGTTTCAGTGCTTGGATAACGTTGATGGAACAGCGTGAAAAAGAGGTTAAACATCTAATAACCCGACACCCACGGTACTCTGGTACTTAGGCATAAAGCCTTCGTGGAGTGTCAAACAGATAAAAGAACAAGAATTTGTACGTAAATCAACAAGTAATTAAATCATTTGATAAAAAATGTGTAGTATTATTTCGTGCTTGTCCCATATTATACTCTTGTTAATTCGTACTAGTTACATTTTTGAAAAGTCATCATTTTACACATAAAGCGTGTGTTTTTATGTGGATATATTTAATTTTTGATTTTGTTTTACATATCTTATATTTTTTTTTATTTATATTGAAATGCACAAATTCTTTCCCTTAAACTGAATTATTAGTTTCATTTGTTTTTTATATACAGTTTTGTGTTAGTATAAGGTAAATAATAAATAATAAAATATTTTCGTTGCTTAGCTTATTTTGGAAAAACATATATATTTGCTTTTGTTTTTAAACATATAAATATAGTATAACTATTTAACATAATTTCTTAAGCCATATTTAAACGGTGAATATTATTAAAGAGGATTATTGATGCAATATATTAAAGAAAAAATGGTACAAGTCAATAATATTGATTTAATAAGGAAAAACTGTCAGTTTTAATTATCCTGTCAGAAAAGATGGATCCACCACTTTTTATTGCGTCTGTTTTGGCCGTAACAAAAAATAAAAGAAGAAGGCAACTAACTGTATGGACAAAAGGGTAATCAGAAACAGCTCTTTCATGTTTTATGAATGATATGATATGATGAATGATAATATACCCGGACACGTGTTAATAATATGATATTAATATTGCTTCAATATTATTGACCGTCTAAGGGAGGCATTACGTAGGGTGGGGAAAAGGGCGTTATGATTAATTTTGCTCAAAGAGGTACATTTTTATTAATTATTTTTAATGACACAGACAAAATTTTTTGGTAAACTCAATATTACATTAAAATGTTAGCAGACCATTGCGTACAGTTTTTGTTAAAATAAAAAAATCTAAAAAATACGCCAACTGCAGCAATTATTCGACTTCTCAAGGGAAAAATGAATTTAGGTGGTCATCATATAGCGGTGCTGGAAAAAAAAATAGATTTGTTCTTTAGATAATTTAGATATATATTTTTTTTAAATTGGCTTATCATTAATTATATAGAGAAAGAGTAGTAAAAATTAAAAAAAAATCGGTGCAATAATATAGAAGTTCGGACTTTAAAAAAGTGACTTGTGGACAAGCGTTTTAAAGTTCTGAGCACTAAAAAATTGTAATGGCGCTTATAGGAGTCATGGATTAGGTGTAGTTGCTTAATCCGCCGTTTCTTCGTTAATTTTGCCTCAATACATCTAAATTTATTACACAATATTCTTAAAATATTTTCCATTCCGAAAACGTATTTTAAAAAATGCAAAAAAAGATTTAAGAAAACCATTTGCCTAAAACAACACATGAACCTTAAAGAGTGTTTTTTTATTCCTAAATCACCCAAAGTAGTAGTACCGGTGTAAGAATTAATGTTAATAAATATATAAATAATAAAACTTAGCAAAATACTACTTTATAATAAGAATATCAAGCAATAAAATTTTTAAATGTCCACAGAAAACTGAAAAAAAGTTATAAATATAATAAAAATAATTGCTTTTAACATTGATTCTAATATTCTTTTATTTTACTTCACAAAAACTGACGTTCAGATTTAAATTAAAGTTGTATCAACGGAAGAAAAATATAGGATGTATTAATAAAGAAAAATATGCTATGTGACTGACATGTGGCAACGCCGCGCCGCCAAAAGGTTATGATGCGCCCGAAAAAGTTTATCGAATACGGTATATCGGGATATAAAATTGATGTCAGTCCACTACGTTTTTCGGTTACAAGATCCAATGAGTGATAATAACTATCCGCAATAATTTAAAAAACATGTTTTTTCCGAGTGTTTTTAAGTAAACAATTCGATGGCCATAATCCAAAGTATCAATATTTACGTTAGTTGAAAGGTTAGGTGACAGAAACTTTCCATGTTTTTCCCTAACTGTACGTGCTACTTGCACTTGTTTTAAAAATTTGTTATATATTTTTTCAGTGACTGTTTTGCCCTTCCATTGAAATATATTTTTTTGTAATATGATAAGGGTGGTTTAAAGATTTTATTAGTAAATAAACATTACAATTTAAAACCAATAACTTGTTTAAACATGCTTGTGCAGTAGATTTTAGCGTATGATTTTTATTGTTTTTACGCAGCGTTGCCAAATATAAATACCACGATAGACAAATTACCTTAGGAACTCATTTGACTATTGTAGTATTGGTAGAACTACCTTAAAAATAAGTAATCAATAGAATTTTAAATTTAAATTCTATTGAAACTCAACGAGGAAAAAAATTGGATCGATATAATTCAGTCGAGTGGCCCATTTACGGGCTTTCGTCAACTTACAAATTCAATTTGGAAAGTGTGACTAAGTTAGCTAACAATATCTAAGAGTTTCTTGCTGTACTCTCGCCTTTTTCGAGGATAGATGCATGACATTTTTTCTTCTTCGAGGACTTTCAATTTGTTAAACCCAATTGTCCCGAAAGTTTTCGAAAGTTTTCAAGGTTCGTTTAAAAGAAAAGTTGTTGTCTTCTGTATTTAATTTTCTACAGGTCTTGACAAAAAACTAATCTGTTGCATTTTATTTTTAATAATTTTATTGGGTAGCGTAGTGAACAGTCTTTTATCCAGGTGCGCAACTAGGATTTTAATTTTTGTTTTATCAAAAAATGAGACACGGGACCAACAACATACATATACCCAATACTATTGGTATTTTTTTTTAATTTGTGAAAAATGTTGGTTTTTTGGTTAGCCCCCAAAAAAATCAATATTTATAAAGGCAAATCCTCCATTTGATTATTTTTTTCGTAAATTTGATCAAACTTTATTTATTTCTCATCAAATGTTATAAAATAATCTATATTTTTAAAAAACTATAGCGAGTTAAAAAAATTTTAGCCTACAATTTTTTTATGCGAGACTTTCAAATGACTCTATTTACAAGAAAAAGGCAGATATTTTTGCAAAATTTAAGATTTGTCAATAAAATTTGACTAAAATTACAAAAAAAAATGCAGATAGAGAATTTGCTTTTAAAAGTTTTGATTTTCTCTGGAGGGGCTAACCAAAAACTTTTTTTTAAATTCCAAAATAATTGTTCTTGTTCTACAATATTTCCTCTTTACTAAACGAAACATTTTTTAAAACACAAACAATAAAAGGTGCCCCCTTTATATAGTGTCTTCCACAACGTAAAGCCGTAAGCAATTGCTTAATTTGCTTATAGGTTAATCCGGACCTGGAGCAGGTACGAGATCCGAAAAGGAAGCTATCGGCACCCATCTGTTTACCGGGTTAAAACTATTTTATATTAAATATGGTATATTATTAAAGGTATTACCACAGGATTGCCTAAAAATTATTTTCAAGGCTATATTTAAATTGAAAAAAACAAAACTTAAAATTTTTGACATATCCTGTATAATTAGGGCACTTCTATTAGGGTAAAAGTGGTAAAGTTTTAAAAACAACCTTAGCAAATTTAGTCTGCCCATTTTTCACGCTTTCAGAAATATCACCAAAAACGTTATTAAGAGCCTTATCTGGCTGAATGGATAGACTGCACGTTTGAACGTGGGGCCATTTTGGCGTCGGCCGTTTCGACGTTGCCGTTTGGAAGTCTAGCCATTTCGACATCGACAGTTTCAGTGTGGGCCAATTGATTCTAAGTATTATAGATACACTTTCTGTTTTTAATTATAACTTAAAAATAAATATAATGTTTATTACCACTATTTAGTGTTTATACTAAATAAACTAAAAATAAAAAATAATATTTAATACTACCTAAAATTTTAAGCATATTTCCGGATTCTTGGTGGTCGGATAGTTTTCGTTAGTTATAATATAGGGTTCGTCGCAAAGAATATGATCTTAATAGTAAAATATATTAAGGAGTTATTTCGATGCTAAAATGGCCGACGCCAAAATGATTTAACGTCAAAGGGCGATTTCGAAACGGCCACGCTGAAATGTCCTTAAGGCCTCTGACACGATACTAAGCGACAGCGGCCAGCGTTGAGCGGAAAACGTAAGAGCGTTGCCTTTGATTTTTATGCGAGAATAAAAGAAATTGTTTATTTTAATTAGCCCCTTGACGCTCACGCTTAGTATCGTGTGTGAGACCTAACTCTATCTTAAGAGGGCTTTGAAGGGCATGTTTAGGTTACCTTTTTTTTAATTTGAAAAGTATACCAAAACTTTAAAATACTGGTCCTTTATTTTGTAACACTTTGTATATTGATGTAATGTGGTATGTAAGTGTCAAAAATATGCATGCCTGCTTATTCTTACTAAATTAATAGATATTAATACTTTAGAAATTATGAAACAATTTAAGAATAATTTTTATTCATGGTCAAACTTTATAAATTATTAAATATTTTCCTTAAAAAGTTTTAAACGAAAATAATAAAGATAAATACTTGCTAAACTTTTCCATCATTAAAATTTTTCTAAAAATATGACGAAGTAAACCATTAATTGGGTTTAAATTAAATTATTATTTTATTTTATATAGTTTTAAGAAAACAGATAAGTTGAAATATGTTAAAAGTTGTTTAAAGAGAGTTTTTTTATAGCTAAGTTAAGTTAACAAAAAAATTAACTCCAAATTAATAGTCCATAATTTAAAAATACGTTTTGTTGGTATACGAGGTCATCCAAATTATGTATCCGTCGTTAGTAATTTTGCTATAAGTAAAAGATATAAAATTGGTTAAATTGACAAACTAGTAGCATTTTTACGCTTTTAAAGATTTAAAATTGAAAAAAACAATTAACAAATTATTGTAGTTTCCAGTTAAATAGTAAAATAGCATTTTTAAAATAAAGTCTAATGTATTTTGCTACTATTAGAAAGATTTTCGATGAGCTTTAAAAAATATAACAGTTGATATGTCTCTCTTTCATAGTAAAGATAATACGGTTATTCGAATGGCCGTCTTTGCAGAACTATAGAAGACAGACATATCAAATGTGATATTTTCTTAAAGCTCTTTGAGATGTGTTTTTAATGGATATACAGTATACAGGGCATTTTATTAAAAATTATCTTTTTCTATCAAACCTTTAGGAATTAATGTTTTGAGAAGAATTAAAAAAATGCGATATATAAATTATTATTGCCAAGTAAAAGAAAAAATTAAAAACCAACAATATACAGAGAGACTTAAAAGTGTTCAGGATTTTTTGATTTATGTATAATACATGGCCTTGACCATATTTTTTAGACAACTCAATAACGCTTACTTTCTTTAAATATTGTATTTAATATAGAAAAGTTTTTACAGGGTTAACAGTTAGGTAAAGGTCGTTTTCTATTCTTAACCGACTTCAAAAACGAGAACCTTTTTAATTCGCCATGTATGTTTTTTTGTGTGTATGTTACGCGATTACTCCGTCAATTGTGGACCAATTTTAAATATTTTTTTTTTTATCTGAAAGAGTGTACTTTCGCTATGGTGCAATGAAGAAAACTAAGTCAGGATCGCAAGGGAAAAAAGTACTATATCTATTGTTTTCTCTCTGCCGTACGTTGTTCGTGCGACAAAGCTGTACTAGAGCCACCTATTGGTGTAACGTTAAACAAATATTATAATATTACGATGGCTGTTTACAAATTTCTATTACATTCTTAAACAAAACTTTACCAAACGAAAAGAAAGACTACATGGACGTGTTATTTTATTGATTGACATTGGAGGAGGGTCATGGTTAGTTCTGGTGTATTATTTTTTTTATTTGTTTTATTAAGAAATTTAAAGATTTAACAAACCAGAAGTAACCATGACCCCCTTCCAATGTGTCAGTTTTTCATAACCGTCTGTAACGTTTCTTTGCATATGGACAATAATTGTAAAAAGCCGCTTTTAGGTGTTTTATCAATAAAACATTATTATTATTATTATTTTCATACCGTTTTGTTTAGTTTAAATATTAATGCATACTTAAACATTACAAAACCAGTTTTTATTTTTAATTTTAAGATAACTAGTTAGTTTTCGTTATGAAAAACCTAAGCACTAAAATTTGCAGTTTTTAGTATTCATTATGAAATCTTTGCAGTTGCTTTAATGTTTTGACCCAATCGAAGAAAATAGTATAATCAAATTGTAAAAAGTTTAGGTACAATTGCATTTCATACATTTTTTTCTGAGAAAATGAAAAAGTGTAATCTATTCCTAAGAAAAGCAGGAGAATATCAAGAGGTGTTTCGGTAAGTAAGTCACACTTTAAATTGAATTTGTAAAGTTAAGGAGAACTTTAAAGTAAAACTTTTTACTAAGCTTTAACCTGTACGTTTTGTCTCTTTGTCTTGGTTAAGGTGAGCTTTAAATGATGTGTTTTTATAACAAGTAGCTAATTAAATCAAAAAATCGATATTTGAATAAATACATTTTATATTAGATTTTTTGGCTTTTAAAAAATTAATACTGACTGAGCTTAAAGGCATTTTTTAAAGTTATTTAGGCAAGGTGGTTTTTACAGTTTTAATCTTATGCTATCACTAACACTATTGTTTTTTAGCACATAGTTTCTGGTTTAGTGTCTTGAATCCTTTATGTTATTTTTGAAAACATACAATATGAGCAATGCGTTTTGGTACATCGGTCGGCAATAGAATAACAAAACAAGCACTATGATTCACGCCTGTTTACATGCTAGTATTTAGTTAGATTGTCTCTTTTCCGCACATTGCCTATGTGTTATGTTATTTAACTGAACCTGTATATCCTAATATAACTTGTGTTTATTATAAAATGGGTAAATATGAAAAGTTAAACACATTATTATACAATATATATATTAATTTATTTAATAATTTAATTACGTGCTAACTCACACTATTCCGTATAACTTATTATTCGGGGACTTATCTTTTCACATTTTTGCATCTTTGACATTTGTGGCCTAATTTTCCTATTTAGTTTTACATTCTTCATCTTATCTTATATTTCATATTTTGGGTATATTTTCTTCGTTTCAAACTGTAAACAAAAAGGACTGCCGTTAATTCAAATACTTATTTAAATATTATTTACCGGACTAATAAATCCTACAAACAAAAACTGATAATAAATATTAATAATTTTTGATTATCTTTAATAGTTAATAAATAATTTTTTACTTAATTTTAAGAAAAAGTTACTAAATACTTTTGTGCGTAGGGTGTCAAGGCACCTTAGTTAATTGTAGATGGTTGTATCCAGACAGTGCCCTGGATACGGGGATGTCACTGATAGAGCTATTTAATGCTGAAAGATTATGGCTCAGGTGCAGTGTTGAATGATACACAACATGATAGTTAATGCATATTTTTATTAATTTACCTCGTATATTTATACTCTTTACAATTGCAAACTCAGCGGTTTAATATTGGCGAGATAATTATTATGAAAGTGTTTACATATTATATGTTTTGAAATGGATCTAGGTCAGTAGTACTTGCTAACAATGGTAAATTAAATACGGGTGAATTATTTCTTAACTAATAGATTATAATAAAACATGGAACAAAATGGCGGTTAGACATTCTGGCCTCTCTCACAACTAGACGATTTCAAGGATTGTAGTTCCATTGATTTCTGGTTGACCTGCTGGGTGACCCTTTGTTTTTGTCGGTGTGACCATGCAAGTTTTCCTAGGAACCAACATATGCCGATAATCGCGATGGTCAGGATGGTGGTGGTTCCACCAATAATACTGGTGTGCTGCCGTATTGTCTGCCATGGTGTATCGTTCAATTCTTCTTGAATATCTGTTTCCTCCTTTTCTAGTTTATCTAGTCCATTTGATAAGCCAATTACTGTTTCGAGAGATAGGTCAGGTTTGACCATTGTGGCGTATAGATATTGCCTTTGTGTAACTGGCTAAGACAGATATACTGTCACTTCGACGTGCCGTGAGGGTTATCTGCTTGGTTTTAATTATGCAATCTTCTGACAGTTTTATGATGCCTGTAGTGTTTAGGATTACATCTTCTCTTATACCATTGCTTAGGATGGCTACAGTTGCCGAGTTATTTGTGATGAACATCCAGGTATTCGGATTGTTTAATTCTTTCCAAATGATAGTGTGTACCGTGTGTTTGGTATACTGGCACGTTGTCCGGACTGGTCGTTGAAACATCTCGTCGATAATGCAATTCGGACTGGATTCTAGGTTTCTGACTACTTTTGGAGAGCAGATAAAAAAGTGCTCTTATGGATCAATACATTGACTGAATTCATTTTTGTCCAAGATAAAGAATACTTAAGTGTTGTAATCTACTGCAATAAAGTCGTCTAGACTCCAAAATGAACCATTGTTTTCAACTACCGGAATAGATGTTGTCTTGATTACTTCGAATTCGTTAATGTCGTTTATGGGAAAATATCCAGCAATGCGGATGTGAATGGTATTTTGCATTAACGTAATTTGTAGCAACGGTGATGATAGTGCTTTCAAGTTGTTTGGCAACTTCTGATTGGCGTCCTCTATAACTTGTTTGAGGTAGGCAGAGAAATAGATCGAGAAGAGTTCCTCGGTTGAACTGAACATCTAAAACTGCTGAGTAATGATCGTTTATTTCGGTGATATAGTTTGTGGCTATTTGGTAAGTGCTGAGAATATGAATGTGTAGTGCATTTGTATCAATCTTCGAAAACCAGCTGGTCATGGAATTGATAGTTTTTAAACCAGTAGCTAATTTCGTCTGGAATCGTTGCAGCTGTTTAGCTATCCTTTCCTCGGTTGCGTTGAATGTTGATACCATATTCACCATGAATCTTGTTTGATGCTTGGTTGCTCTGATTAGAGATTCTTGATTTTTATTTAACGAATTGATATCTTGAAAAACTTCGTCATTGACTCCAAATACTGATGTTAAAAATTTGCCTAAGAGTCCTCGTTTGGGACGACTTAAACTCTCATGTAACGTAGAAGCAATCCAGTCCAGATGAGCTTGCTGTTCTTTGAGATGATGCACAAATATATTGCAATGAGTGTCATCAGAATCGGTTAAATTTGTTGTTGCGTCGCAAAGCTTGGTGAAGTCGTTGACTACTTCTGCCGATTTGTTCATATCATTATATATTCGTTTTTGCTATACCAAGATTCGATTCTGAATCTGCCTCTATCTATTCTAGCAGTTCCAAGATGTTCGATATAAACACCTTCTTTTAGTTGATGTATGGTGAAGTTTGCTTGACATGTTACAAGTAGGCAAAGACTCAGCAATACCATGTGAAAAATAGGTATTTTTGAGCACCCAGCTGATTTGAACCTTTGTTTCTGGTCTGTCTGCAAAACAAAAGATGTGCTATCGACTTCTGCTTCTTCTTTTTCTACCGGTAGTGGAATTAAGCCATGAATCGGACGTTTTACTGTTGTCTGATCGGCTTTTTCACTGATACGACTCGTACCGCACCATCCTTGCCTGGGTGAACTTCTGTAATACGTGCTAATGGCCATTGGCTAGGGTTTATGTTGTTATCCTTTATTAACACCATTTGTCCTGGTTGGAGGTTGATCTGAGGTGATGCCCATTTGTATCGTTGTTGAAGTCGGCTTAGATATTCGGTTGACAACTTGTTCCAGATATCTGCCTTGATTTTCTGGATCAATCTCCACCTTTGCGATAGGCTAGCGTTAATACTCGTTGTAATTGGATCGGGTGGGGAAACCATTTCCTTTCCAATCGGAAAGTGTCCAGGAGTAAGCACGAATTGGTCGTCTACATCATTGGATAACAGACACAATGGTCTTGAGTTCAGGCATGCTTCGATTTGACATGTTAACGTGGTTTTTGAAACCTGGTTCCATGCATCTTCTAGTGCCTCTAGTCGATCGGACAGGTAATTCTTTGTCTTTTGTGTTGCGGAGTCTTTCTTGAAGTTTGAGATGGTCTTTATTAGTGATTGACCTAACTTTTCTTGATGACGGACCAGCTCGTCCATTTCCATTGTGTGTTTATGGATGCGACTTTCGACAGATTTTTTTTTTTAAGTTACAGCTGATTTGATAACCAATCCAATAGCCAGTTTGAGCATAAACTAACTGAAATCATCAAATATAACTGCCAGCGTAAACGGGCTCAGTAATACTTAATTGACTCCGTTTGTATTTTCTTTCGCCAGCGTTAACTGGGCAACTAAAAAATACATGTGTTTATAACTCAAGTTTAGAACAAATTAACATATATTTCCGCCAGCGTTAACGGGCACCGAAATACCTATAAATTTGTGATGGTTGATTTAACTACAATTTAAGGAACAAAGTCAGAGTCTCAAATTTGTCAAATATATATTAAAATTTAGGTGACATGTTTCGCCGTCTCCGGCATCATCAGACCTAAAATAATTTATAAAACCCGTTACACAGAGAAATAAATAAAAATTAAATAACAAAACTCACCTAACTATTTAAAAACAACAGTTACATTGACATAACAATAAAAAAATAATCAATACAAATCAGCTAAAATCGAAGAAGAAGAATGAGGTTGAGTAGTTAATACAAAATGTATAGGGTACGGTAGAGCGGTAAGGTAGACATAGCTTTATAAGGTTGCCCCGGTAGCACAGGCCTAGTTTATAGTGAAGAAATAAAGAGAATAACCAATATGACATTCGACGACAATGAAGGGTCAATTTTTATTATTATTTAAGGTTATTAAAAATTAAATGAGGTTCAAAAGTGAACACTTCATTTACACGTAAGAATTGGGCTTGTTTTGGCTTTCGAAATTTCCAATTTCTCTAGCAAGTCCAGTTTATTTCCCTTGTCACACACATGCAAAACTTTTATATTGTCAGGTGTTTTGACGTGATGTCCTGATGTAAGTAGGTGGTTCGCAAAAGCCGAATTAATGACAGAGATATCAGTGTTATTATATTTTTCGTATTCTTTTATATGTTCTCCTCCTCTTGTAGATATTTTTCGACCTGACTGGCCAACATAGACTGCAGGACAGTCGCCACATTCAAGTGAATATACACCAGATTTAGAAAGTTGGTCTACAGGGTCCTTCGACCGAACCAAATGTTTTTTTAATGAATTGTCCGTCCTGAAAGCAATAGAGATCCCGTATGGTTTAAAAATTTGGCCAGTTGATGAGAAACACCACCAAAAAGGTCATAGAACGAAAGTTACAAATTTCTTTAGTTGTTGAATGTATTATATTATAGGACAATTTATATTTGTTAAGAAATTTGAAGGATCCTGTAGACCAACTTTCTAAATCTGGTGTATATTCACTTGAATGTGGCGACTGTCCTGCAGTCTATGTTGGCCAGTCAGGTCGAAAAATATCTACAAGAGGAGGAGAACATATAAAACAATACGAAAAATATAATAACACTGATATCTCTGTCACTAATTCGGCTTTTGCGAACCACCTACTTACATCAGGACATCACGTCAAAACACCTGACAATATAAAAGTTTTGCATGTGTGTGACAAGGGAAATAAACTGGACTTGCTAGAGAAATTGGAAATTTCGAAAGCCAAAACAAGCCCCATTCTTACGTGTGTAAATGAAGTGTTTACTTTTGAACCTCATTTAATTTTTAATAACCTTAAACAATAATAAAATTGACCCTTCATTGTCGTCGAATGTCATATTGGTTATTCTCTTTATTTCTTTACTATAAGGTAGGCCTGTGCTACCGGGGCAACCTTATAAAGCTATGTCTACCTTGCCGCTCTACCGTACCCTATACATTTTGTATAAACTACTCAACCTCATTTTTCTTCTTCGATTTTAGCTGATTTGTATTGATTATTTTTTTATTGTTATGTCAATGTAACTGTTGTTTTTAAATAGTTAGGTGAGTTTTGTTATTTAATTTTTATTTATTTCTCTGTGTAACGGGTTTTATAAATTATTTTAGGTCTGATGATGCCGGAGACGGCGAAACATGTCACCTAAATTTTAATATATATTTGACAAATTTGAGACTCTGACTTTGTTCCTTAAATTTTAGTTAAATCTATGTTGAGTCTCTTTGAGAAAATGGACAGATTCTTAAGTATTTGTGATGGTTGTCTTTCTCGCCAGCGTTAACTGGACAACTAGAAAGGCAATCATATAATACTGACTATTGGTTAGATATGCAGTTTCGGCGTTTGTTGGCTTTTGCTATCTTCTCGGATGCTTTCTTGATATTACCCTACTCAATTCAGATAATATACACCCTGGCTAGCTTTTGCTTCTTACTCGCCAAACAGCTCTTTGAATTTTAATTTAAGTTCCTCTGAAATTTCTTGAGATTTTTCTGCCTCGGGCGGACAGGGAAATCCAAAGGTTTTGTTGACAGTAGGTGTAATAGGTAGGCCTGATTCGTACGTCTTCACACCTAGGTCTGTCTCCAAACAGATAGAGTACAGTTGTTCTAGTTTTTGTTCGCGTTTCTTCCGTCTCTGATTTCTGTTCAGCTTCTTCCTTGCCATGGATTTATGGCTTTGACTTCTTTCGTTCGAAGGACCAATGTGCGTAGGGTGTCAAGGCACCTTAGTTAATTGTAGATGGTTGTATCCAGACAGTGCCCTGGATACGGGGATGTCACTGATAAAGCTATTTAATGCTGAAAGATTATGGCTCAGGTGCAGTGTTGAATGATACACAACATGATAGTTAATGCATATCTTTATTAATTTACCTCGTATATTTATACTATTTACAATTGCAAAGTCAGCGGTTTAATATTGGCGAGATAATTATTATGAAAGTGTTTACATATTATATGTTTTGAAATGGATCTAGGTCAGTAGTACTTGCTAACAATGGTAAATTAAATACGGGTGAATTATTTTTTAACTAATAGATTATAATAAAACATGGAAAAAAATGGCGGTTAGACAACTTTGATAATATAACCCAAAAATTGAAATTGCGAAGACGGAACTATACAGTTAATTTTTTCTCGGTACAGATAGAACGCTTTAAGAACAACACCACTACGTCATTTTGTTTTTTTTTGTTTGTTTTACCACCCTTTGGGGTCATCACACCCAGGTTTCGACTGTCACCCCCTAAGTGGTGCACTGCAGCCTTAAGGCTTATTGTGCCCTGACCCCTACTCTCATTTACACACCATTAATTTCAAACTTGATGGTTGCTACTCGGTCGTTTACGCCCGAGCAGAACACTGCATGTAGTTGCCCAAAACCACTGATCTCGATGGATTGCCAATTTTATTACCTGCGCGAAACAAAAGTTACATTTCATGGGCGAAAAAACCGGTTTGTGCGCAAGCAAATTGAGGGTAAACGCACCTGGCGCCAAACAGACTATCCGCATTATCGGAAAGAATTTTTCGACTGCGTCCTGGTTTTCTGTTTGAAGTACTATAGCCAACGAGTGTCACGGTCAGACCGCGGATGGAGGGTACGGGGTGCCGGTGTTTGTATTTTGCCACGCTTTTAAGTGCGCATGTTTGTCCACCCATCCATTTGTTTACTGCGCGAAGTCGTAAAACTCCGAAAAATGCTTCTTGCCACTGCAGATCAAAATGTAGGTTATCTATGCCCAAAACCGACAACGGCCCGGTCACCCATCCAAGTTATGGTCGCCCTTCTCGCTGCTTTACTCCGGTGATCAACAAAGCCGACCCGCGGGAGCAAGCCACAAGCGCGGCCCTACGTCATCGTCGAATATCAGTTCGCTATTCGGTCACCGCCTATTTTAAATGATTTTAAGTCAGGTGGCGTTGTTAATTAATATCATTTTATAAATAAAAATAGTTTTGGTTCTCTAAATACCGATTTTTTGGTGCATTAAACACCGATTTTTTAGGACAAAAAATAAAAATACTTAAAACAAATTGCAGTGCTCTTATAAGCGCAAATATCTGTTTTTGCTACGTCTATGTAATAAATCGGCGACGGGGTACCATTGCCATACATATTTTTTCCGTCTCTAAGAGTGGGTGGAGCTTGGTAGCCATTAAGGTTATGACGTCGCGGTATTATTCTAACAGCGGTAAAACTGTACCCTTTACCTGATATTAGTATAAACTATGTATTTTGACTAAATGCTTTTTTTACTTTAGATTTTTGGATTACTAATTGCTAAATGGCCAGCAATATTTATCTCTTTAACTTGTAAAGTGGACATGATTTTTTAATTTTTGACAAACCATTTAAATACCATTGTTCATTTTTTTTTTAAATAACAACCTCCTTTGGTTACATTTGTGTAAGAGTTTAAATTTCGTTGGCTTTAACTGTGCTACATGTCAAGTATAAAAATAATTTATAATGTTGCTTAGAATCAAGTAATAATAATAACAACAATAAACATAAGTGGTAATTTTTAAGGAAATTAGTGCCCTCGGTGGGAATTTTTTAAAAGAAACAAATATTAAAGTGTCGCATTTTATAAAATCTGAATTCTTATATAGGTTATATTTCTTTTTATTTACAAAATTTACCATGTATAATTAACATTTTTTTAATGTTGTACAATGAAACTACCAGAAACTAAACACATAAATCAAAACAAGCAGTTAAAATAAAGACATCCCAGGAAATCCTTAAGGAGAATAACAAATTATACCCCTAAAAATACAACAGGAAAGACCGAAAACGATTCAAATCACGCAAACAGTTTCTATTTACAGTAATATTTTATCAAAGCCTGGTGCAACTTATTTTCTTTAACGGAAAAGACAAATTTTATCTATATTTTACGCAATATATCAATCTTCAGTGTGTCCGAAATTGGTAGGAAATGTATTGAAATATTTAAAACTATAATAAATATAAAAATGGTTGAATGGGAAAAGTTGTAGGCCATTTAACCGTTAATCTAATGCCGTTTTGATGACGGCTCTACCTTGTTTGGTTTTTGAGATATTTAAGCAAAAATGAAAATTAAAAAAGTCCTACAATTCTTTATTTTAAATAATTTATTCTAAAAACAATTCATGTGTTCATATTTTAATTTAAACGTTTTGGTTTGGAGATACTATCCTTAGGTATCTATTGTTTTTGTATGCCGGCCATTTTCTAGTTTGGCACATTTTTAAAAAGGTTTTTTTTATAGCACTTTATAGGATTTTTTTATTTTATTTTTATGTCGAAAATTGTACAAAATAATATGTGGCAGAAATTGTTCAAGACTGCGGAAGCCCTTAGCTCTAGAAATTATTACTATTCAATTTCTAATAGAAACCTATACATGGTGCTCCGAAATTCATGCATTAAATTTCAATGGCATATTCTACGTCAAAAATAAGCACCAGTTTCTTGTTTAAACTCATATCTGGAAACGATTCCTTTTAAAGATACAGGTTGTTAACATTTATAAGAAAAAGCATTTTTCTAATCATAATTTTTAAACCGCTCTTGGTATTCAATTGGTATTTGGTACATTGTTTAACAGCAGCAAAAGACATTTTTTCTATGTAAAATTAAAAAAATCCAGTTACGCCCGTACCATATTTGTTTTGGTTATTTTCAAGGAAAAATGGTACGCCACTGCTTTTTCCTAAAATAAAAATTATTTTTAAATGCCCCATTGAATTTGGAACAAATTTGATCTGTTGACTTTTTCCCGAAAGATGCATAGTTTTCAAACAAGAAAAGAGTAAAATCACTTTGAAGCATGACAGATTTGCGAAAATAATGACAAAAGTATTAAACATTTAAAACCTAAAGTTTTCAATTATTTTTGTAACGTTTTTATTAACAAATTCGTCATGCATCAAAGTGGTTTTTAATTTTTTTTGGTTAGTTAAAAAATAAAGTTTGTTTTAAGATAATGGAGATTTAAAATAATCTTTTATTATAGGAAATAGCAGTGGCGCATCATTTTTCTTGAAAAATAGCCCATAAATATATGGTACGGACGTCACTGGTAATTTGTTTTTAATTTTTTACATTAAAAATATGTCTTTTGCTGCTGTAAATAAATGTATCAAATGCCAATTAAATATCTAGAGCGATTTAAAAATTAGGCTAATAAAATGTTTTTTTTAGAATTTTAACAACCCTTATCTATAAAAGGAAACGTTTCTAGACATACATATGTTTATATAGGCAACTAAATTTTATTTTCGACGTCGTATATGCCATTTGAAAAGACAAAGCAAGGGTATTTTAAATTTTTGTAAATTTATGTACCTAATTAAAAATGGATATTTTTCTTGTGTGCTTCGGCACATTAAAATAATTATATGTTTTAATTAAATCAAGATGTAAGCTTTTTACCAATAAATTTAACTTTCATAATAATTTGTAAAAAATAAAAATCTTATTTAAATAAGTTTTTTTTTGTTACCTAATTGCTAATAGAAAATTAAAAGACCTAATTTTTAAAAGAAAGGATCCCGCAATGCTTCTTTTATGGTCGGAAAATATGCAATTAAGTTGGTTTTATTTTTGTTTCACCTAAATTAAACAAGATACGAAAAAAATTATGAGACAAAAAGCTGTATTTTTATTTGCCTAATCTATAAAAATCAGAAAAAATTTACGCACATTTACACAGTCAGTGGCATACCGATATTTTGTTAGAAATATTTCTTCATTTGCCTCTCGAGACGCCACTGGACTTATTAACTGCAATTTTATTAGTGATATATTACCTCCTTAAAGGATAGTTGAAATATTTAAAAAAATAGTTTTTTTTAAGTTATTTTAAAAATCACCCCCTTAATTTTAGCATGTCTTTAATGTTTTAATGTCTACTAAAATTTATTGTAATATAAAATTAAAAGTTTTATTAAATTTAATTTAAATATTATATGTTACTAGCTGACCCGGCAAACGTTGTTTTGCCATATAAATAATTTTTAAGTAATTTCTAGCCTAAAAATTAAAAAAATGTTAAGGGTGGACAACCCTTATCACTAAGGGGTATAAAAAATAGATGTTGGCCGATTCTCAGACCTACTCAATATGCTCACAAAATTTCATGAGAATCGGTCAAGCCGTTTCGGAGGAGTACGGAAACGAACATTATGACACGAGAATTTTATATATAAGATAAATGTTGATTTGATAATTAAAATACCTACCTAATAAATAAAATTATACCGGGTGGCTATCTGAAAATGAAACAGAGCTAATCATGGACACTTCAGGTCATATAAGAAAAAATTGTTTTTATCTCCCTAAACTGCAACCCCTATCAGGCGGGAAACTTACTCTCAAGATCCTACATTAAAAGAGGGATTGCGGGAATCATTTTAAAGGTTTCTCGACCCTGATTAAAAGTGCCAAGTTTAAAATCTCTGCTATTTTTCCCGTAGATATGACCGCGAGCTTTTTTAAACTAAGAAAATATGATAAGGCTAAAATAATCTTTAAAATGGGATATCAACTAAAGGATGTGATTTACCCTCAAGATCTAGGGGTGAATCGCACTCTAGTAAAAAGATCTTGCTTTGGCAGGTATTTAATATTTTATAAAAAAAAAAATTGACAAGCTGTCATAAAAATGAAAATAATAGCAAAGACTTTAAACGTGGTATTTGTAATCAGGGTCCAGAGACCTTTAAAATAAGGTATCACTCGACCATTTAAAATTTTTGGAGGTGAGTGTCACGCCTCCTAGAGAGTTGTGGTTCAAATTGTTAAAATGTTTTCCAAAAATCAAAAAATGTTGTGCTTAAGCGTTTTCCTGTAAATGACCTGAGGTACTCATAATTAGCTCCCTTTCGTTATCAAATGCCCACCCTGTATCAGTGCCGGATTTATATTTTTTACAAGTGTGAGCCACTTTTTTCGCCGCCCCAAGTACCTTTTAAAATAATAATTTTCCATAATATGTACGTAGGGAAGAAACTAAAGTTATTTAAAAGAATGATCGAATTAGTAATTAAGAAAGGGCATTAAAGAAACAAGAATAACAATTTTTTACGGGACTTCTTATTAGCAAAATCATCTATAATATCAAAGAATACACATCCCATAGAAGCTCACAAGTGAGATTTCAGCGAACCCTGAAAGTTTAGTACCTACTCTGACCACCAGATAGCGAAAGTAGTCCAATCGACCAATAGAAACTCGGCATGGGCATCGACCAATTTTCTGATTGGTCCGGTGTCAAACGACATGTAACTTCTGCTATCTGGTGGTCAGGGTAGGTACTAAAATTCCAGGGTACGCTGAAATCTCACTTGTGAGCTTCTATGGGATGTGTATTCTTTGATAATATCATTATAGTTTATGGTGTTCAAGCCAAAGAATTCATTTTGAGACAATGAACACCTTTGATATTTTTTACACGTTTTAAACAGGAAAAACATCTTTCCTCAGAACAATTCGTAGCCGTAGTGGAAAGTGCGATGCGAAGAACTTATATCTAAGTTGGGGTAAACATTAGATAAAGATTATAGTCCCTTAAAAACGTCATCACTCAGAACGTAATTTAAATAAAATAGATTCAAATAGTAAAAATGCCTAGGATTGATAATTTTTGACACAAATGAGTTTCTATGAGAATTTAACGTTTTAATATAAAAAACAAAATTATGAGACAACCGGTGAATTTGTTTTGACTTTTATTCTTTGAAATTAAGTGAGCTTTCTCTAAAATCTGCCGCCCCTAGGACGCTGCCGCCCCCAGGCCGCGGCCTTTATGGTCTATTGACAAATCCAGTACTGCCCTGTATATTGCAAAGTCTCAACGACGTTTTTTTTGTACACTCTACGTAATTTCATCAACCAAAGTCTAATTAATTTTTATTAGTCCTTCGTGTTACGCGGAAATCCGGGGCATTATCGCGAAGAAGACGCTGCTGCTGTCGCCTTGTTTTGTTGCTATTAATATCTGTCATTCTTCGGGGCACTAAACCAATTACGGGATTCAACAAAATGCGAGCGCGAATGATAAATCTGTATCACAGGACGGAGTCTGAATAGCGGCTGTCGCAAAAACAAATTATAAATTTCTGTGCCAATATAATGCTAACAAACGGCGTATTCTGCCTAATCTTATGCGGAAAACCGGGATTAGTCGATATAGTATACGGGCATATGTAAGGAAATTGTTTAAAAATATACTAATATTTTATACTCTATTAATACACGAAATAACTTTGACCCCTACAGGGTGACGCCTTTTCGTCGCCCTTGCAGGGGTATAGTGAAAAGTAAAAGGGATAAAACAAATCTAATTACGCAATCTCGATTTTAATTTTAAAAACAAATTAAATGGTGAAAGTAAATTATGGCTAACTTTATTCGTTTTAATTCCACTTAAAAAACCCAACTTTGTGTTATAACTTTAAAAAAAAGTAAATGGAAAAAATATAGTTACGCTACTGCATTCTATATCAAGCAAGTTACAAGTGCTTGACCAAATTGACAGAATTTGAAAAAAACTTCGTAACTTCAAATCGAATTATGTTAGCCATGATTTATTTTAACCATTAAATTTGTTTTAAAAATTGAAATCAAGATTGCGCAATCAAATTTGCTCTATCTCTTTTAGTTTTGCTATACCCTGCAAGGTCAACGAAAAGGCGTCACCTTGTCCAGGGCGTCCGAATTTCGTTGCAACTGCAGGGCATATTGGTTATTATTAGAGATAGAGACTTGCGGTTTTCGCTGTTGCTGTTGCTACTTTTTGATAAAACGAAAAATGACACTAAAAGATTTTCATGACCCACTTAGTTTTTAACTAAACTGGGTGAAATTCATTTTTTTTTAACCCCTTGTATTTTGGTAGATATTTTTCATAGAATTAATTTGTGTATTTAGATTTCTTTATTTTTCCAGACATGAACTAAACAGTTGAATTTTTTATAAAACCCCTGTATATTTCTTATTTAGTAAATTATAGAGGATAAGAACATTTTTAACATGTATAACACCTAATAGTTATTTTATATTTTTACACCCTAAATTGAATTTTTTAAATTTTAAAATTGAGTTTTGCATGGTATGCATCGATATAGACTTTATATCTAAAAATAAAGTTAGCTTTAAGTTCATAATTTATTAACATTTTACAGCAAAATCTGAGTTTTAACTATTTTATCTCGCCCAGCATCCCTATTCACCCATCGGTTTCTCAAGTTTGTTCACTTATTAATTAATTAAAAACTAAATATTTTAAATTAGCTTTACTGCGTTTATATTTAAAACCGTGTCCAAAAATCAGCTCATCATAACTAAAATTATTATTGAAATTTAAATTTTCAAGGTATAAAGGTTTTATACATGGTTGTCTACTATTTCTTTTAAATTAAATGTTTTCTAAAACATACTAATTTAGGATACTGTTTTGAGTATAAACATAGTGGCGCTGATCCAAAATATTCACTTATTTATTAATTAATTAATAAGTAAACAAATTTGTGGAACCGAGAAACGAGTAGGGTTGCTAGATGGGAGCAAAAGTTAACTCAAAAATTTAAAACTTGGCTTGCGTTGTAAAATGTAGGCAAATTATGAACTAAGGGCTAACTTTGTTCTATGGTTATAAAGTCTATATTATGACCCACTATGCGAAGTTCAAATTTAAAATTCAAAACAAAAAAATAATTAAAATCTAAAAAATAACTATTGGTCTTATATATTTTTAAAAAGCTGTTTACTCTATAATTTATTAAATAATAAATATACAGGGTGTTCCACTAGCTACACCACTAGATGACAAATGAAATACAACGGAGGTCCAAAAATAAAAAAAATAATTTCGCCCTATTTGTCAAAAAGTAAGGGGGCCAAGAAAACTCTTTTAGGATCACTTTTCGTTTTATCAAAAAAAGTACCAAGATACACCAAGATACTCTGCAATTGCAACAAAATCTGGACACCCTGTACAGAAAACAAAAAAAAACACTTAAGATAAAAAATGTTTGTTTGAATACGTTACAGCCGTCTTCACCAACCTCTAAGAAATATTTATCAGGCTGATAGCCGTTTGATTGTCTGCTAAAGTGATCTTAACTTTCATATTTTGAAAGAAAAACTTTAGTGATTTGAGCTCTGTATGTTTTTTTTGTGATAAATTGTTGTTTTTAATATGAAGTCAATATGTAGTAAATTCCAGCTTAAAAAATTATTTTTAGAAAAATAAATCTTAGCAAACAGATAACTATCATGCTAACAACTTTGAGATTGGTGAATACGGCCGTTATTTTATTGACAGTATTGATAAATATACAAGATGTCTTTAAAACAGCATTTAAATTGTCAATTATGTAAAACATCCTGGATATTTTGACAGATTTTGGATCGTGGTTGAATTCTACATTAAAAATTTAACGTACAATACGTCAATTATTGCTGGTTTATAAGATATTAATAGCATGTCAAATAGTAGTAAAAACTCAAGTAAGAAAATCATATTTGGGTTCTAATTATTTTAAATAATTTTGTCACTCTCAGGCTGCAAATAAAATAATAACTTGTCATTTTTTTTCATTGTAAGAACTACTTATATAGGTAAGTCAGCAATTTAGTTTATATTAATACATATTTACTTACTTGCCCTTAAAACTAGCAATACGTAAACTATTGCTGATTTTTAAAATAAATAAATAAATGTATATCTAAAATATAATAAATTGCTAACTTACTTATTACCGTATCTTACAATTTATTGTTATTATTACCATGTTATCATATTATTTGTCACTCTGACAATAACAGAATTATTTATTTTTCTTTTTATTTTTACTTTTTCCAGGTAACGAGTACATTGACATGCTGTTGATATCTTAAAAACTCGGCAATAATTAACGTATAGTATCTTTTATATTTTTTTATTAATTAGCATGTGATGGGGAAGATTCATACACAAGTATATGGGGCATATTCATACTGTATAATTATTGTACCCCTGGCCCTTTATGAATATTTTTTAACTACTATTTTTTGTTACACCGACGATTATAGTAAATATTATGTAAAGTAGTTGAAGTTTCATTTTACGGAAAAAAAACAGGCTGAACTTAGTGTCTTTGGATGTCAAGGATCAGTTAATTTATCAGACATAGTGATGATATTACCATAGATCTTAGGTCATAATGTGTTAATAACATAGGCATATTAATTTTAGGTTTTGTAAGTTAAGGTATCTTTGTGTTAACTAAAGTTTTTATTTGATATAATTAATACTGTGTAATATTTTTTTACATTTTGAGATTGTTACTTTTAATAAATATAAGTGACTAAAACAAAAAATGTTATTAAGTGTCTTTGGTAGATAACCATACATGTAACGTAAAGACCGTTTAATGACACTCTATTTACTGTTCATATCACGAAACTATTGCGATGTTTAAATAGGCATTAACAGATTTGGACAAAAACTGTTTTTTAATTTTGAATTTTACTATTTGTTTTGTATGTTAAAAAATGGATTTGTGTATTTTTTTATAAAGTATGGTATAAAACAATAATAAACAATAATTATGACGAATTAATAGTGATGTTAAATGCGCTCCTTCGGTTGTATGAATGTACCCCTCTTATGGGGTACATTCATACATTTTACTTTTTTGTAAAAGTCTTATGGAAACTCGCGCATGTCGATTTTCAATAATATTAAGGTTCTACAACAATATAAAATAGTTAAGCTACTAAAGCTAATTAAAAGAAATATACCTAAAACACGGCATTCCACAAAGCAAAATATAAAAACTGTATGAAGCCTCCCCACTTTCCCGTATGTGATGTTATATAAAAGTTTTATCTTCAACGATTAAAAAAGTTTTTACTCTTGGACTACTGTAGACAATGTCTTGCCTAATTTAATGCGGCAATTTAAATTATTTTATTCAAATTGCTTTAGTTGCTAAAGGCACGCGTCAGCACAGATATTGCTGTTAGGTGGGCTGAAAATAAATGTGCTCAGAACTCGTGAAAATTCAGGGTATTGTTCACGCTTATATAGTAATAAAATAAATGGCCTTGTTATTATATTAATGTTATTTTCTTCTAGAAATATCTATGTGTTTCCTTCCCTGTGCTTCCTGTTTAATTTAAAAATTATACAGTGTGTAACCAAAGGGTGCGAATAAATTTAACTACGTAATACTATTATATATAGGGTAATTTTTAGGTTCATACTTTTCATTTACCACTGTATAAAATGGTAGAATATTTTTCCTATAGAATAAGCCATTTTTGTTCGGTAAGATACATAGACAAGATATACTTTGCAGTAATATACAAAATAAAATTTTTGTTTTTCTACAGATAAAAGAAGAAACAACACGCTGAGATTTTTATTTTATTGTAGAACATTGACAGTTTTATAAAAATACTGCTCCCGCACTCTATAACTCAATATAAAAGGTGAAATATTCTTTTTAATTCCTGTCTGTACTCTGTATCATTCTTTCTAACTAGTTGGACTACTGGACCTGAAAACATTAGGTTCTTTAGGGAAAAATGCACCCTTTATGGAAAAATGCAGTTGTCATTTCCGAGAAAACATGTTTTTTTTTTAAATTTTTTTATATGTTTTATCTATTTGGCTTATAATTCATATTTTAAACAGTCCAAGTTAAATAAATTTCTGGATTATATTAGTTTTGCCTTTCGCCTTAGTAAAATGTGTCTAGCTTTCTTCTACTTGGTATAAAAATTAGAGAAATAGAAACAGCGACAAAATTTATAGAGGTTAGCGGAATAGTATTATCAATACATTTTAATTAGCAAAAGGTAAATTTAGGTAGTGTTTTAAATTGTATGAATTTTATGACAAAAAAATATTGAGCTCAAACCTCATCTAACTATTAAAGTCGAAACAAAATACAATATAACAAAAAACCATAAACGAATATTATATTTATAAAACACTAAATAAGAAGAAAATTGTTTTACAATTGCCATGGCGTCAATGTCCCCGCTTATAGAAAAAGAATACAACAAACAACAAAACTTTATACAATAGAATAGAATAAATAACAATAAAAGATCTGAATCGTCTTTCTATTTCGAGACGTTGGTATTGCCGATTTTTAAGTGCGGAACGAGCCGAAAGACTTTACGTAGTTCGAAATAAAAGGAAATAGAAAATAGAGATTTTTTTCTTGTTAGTTACCGAAGCTGGCCTCCGTTGCTTTCTGTAAAATTGTAAATATATCTTTACTTTGGCAAAAACTGATCCTTTATCTTTTTTTCTCATTACTTTTCCTGTATAATAGTAAGAATTTTTGTTATCTTTGTACTATCCACGAAGGCTAAAAGCCTAAATACTAACGTACCGTGGAGTCTTTAGCGAGGTAAGAGGAAGGTTTTTAACACGGGACTTAAACACTTGAAGATTTGGAGGGAAAGAAAAGACCTCCGCGGTCAGCAGGTTCCACATTCTAGAAACTCTAGGTATAAAAGAACAAGTGGGAAGTTCGTGGCCTGTCCAGTTAAACCGTATTTTAGGATTATTGGTGACATTTAGTGGTTGTACACAATAACACATATATAAAAAAATAAACTTTTGTTTTTTCGTCTAAATATTAAAGAAAACTTAACCCTATCCAAAACTAAGTAAACAATTCTGTGTTTCAGTATTTTTCTTAAAGAATTTTCTTTCTTGATGGTATTAGCTTACAAATGTTTAAGAACCAACCAAATTGTTTTTTGTTCAAGATGTCGTATAGACAATTCCTAAGTCCGCAAGTTATTTGTCACTTTGATGGAAGCAGCTTTCAGGATATACATGTCCACGGAGCTATTGCATCGATTAATCACTGAAAGGGAAGCAATTCCGGGCTTTTGCACTCTGCAGGTCATTTCAAAATTACAAAGTGTAGTTAAATTTTATGGGTTTATATCAAGCAAAAAGTATGAAAATTACAAAAATAAATTTTCTTTATGCTTAATCTATTAAATTAACCTACAATCATTTGCCTTAACTTTGATATTTGAAAATATTTTTTATGGTAAAACGATTGTTTAAAACTATTAAGAATGAGGCAGTATTTTTTAAACATATTGATACTCTAAAAAATTCCAAACTTCCAGAACTAACCTGAACGGCTGCAAATTTGTATATTTTTAAAGCGGAATATTGTTAAGCATAAAAATGCGCATCTTTGCCCTAATTTAACCAAATACTGTTTCCGAAATTCTAATCAGTACCGTATTATCCATTAGGCTGACTAGGCTACAGCCTAGGGCGCCATGAAAAAAATAGGCGCCAGACAGGGCAGTGGTGATATTTATTTTTGGACTGAAATGGAAGTGAGGACTTTTTTTTTGCTCTTTAAAAACTTTTTAGTAGGAAAATAGGCGCTCTGGGAATTGTAGCCTAGGGCGCCTCATACCCTAATACGGCCCTGATTCTAATGGTGTTCCTCGAATTTGTAACACTCATTATCTGTATATATAAAATTTTATTGAGCTATATTTACGTTTAAATAAAGCAATAAATCTATTTATATTTGGCGTGTTTTCGAACTTTGATTGGTCATATTAGGTGGAATGAGTCATAACGCTGACTTTTTAATCTTCAGTTGAACATAAAATTGTAATTTAACCTTTTTTTGTTATAGGAAATACACTTAAATTAATAAATTTGATAAAAAATTATGCTTTACATATTATGTTAAAGTGTGTCTGTTTTTTATTATATTATATATATATATATATATATATATATATATATATATATATATATATATATATATATATATATATATATATATATATATATATATATATATATATCAGTATGTTGCATTTTTAACTTTTGCCATATACAACTAGATGGCGCACTTTTTACCTACCACCTTTAACCTCTCGATGCTATGGCTGGTTGTTTTTAAATTTCTTGGTGAGATGGCACCGCTGTCTGTATTAATTAGTTCTGGGATCCAGAAAGAATATTTACAGTCAGTCGGGGCGTCATCAAGACGTCTAGCGACCTGAAGCGGTTTGACAAATCTTAACGAAGACGAAACACGTGTCACCGTCTTGGTCGGGCCCGGGCTATTCCATTTTCTTTTGGAGACTCCGTAATTTTTAAACAACCAACCATAGTAGCCGAATTCTTACAGGGAATTTTTATTTATTTATTTTTACAGTCATTGATAAGCCATATGCCCAAAGAAATTTACCTTTTATTTATATATATATATATAACTGAGATTAATTTATTCTTGGGTATAGGTTTATATATAAACCTATACCCAAGAATAAATTAATCTCAGTTATTGAAAAATGGTTTAAGAAAAATAAAAAGTTATATATATATATATATATATATATATATATATATATATATATATATATATATATATATATATATATATATATACAAACAGTATATTATTACACAACCTCAACTTTGTTCCTATTTAACCGACTTCGTATCTCGTACCATTTCCAAGATGCCCATATTGACCCGTTGTATATCCAAAATGTTTAGTTTGGGCCTGGCTATATAACTGCAAAATAATTAAATAAATAAGTTTTACGGGTAACGAGTAAATGAGCTTTATCAGACTTCTGACTCACCCTGGATAAAGTAATATCAATATTGTCGCTTATTTAGTCAGCCCGATTATTTACGACATAACCTATTCAGAAACTCTACAGACTGTCCACGAATAGAATTTACAAGAGGACAAATGGACAAAAAAATCATTTTTTGAAAAAATTATTCTTGAGAAAAATTTTTGCTAAAAAAATATAATTCACGAAGAGAAAATGTTGATTTTGTATTTAGGGTACGCAAAACCTTAAAAACATGATTTTTCTTCAATAGTAAACTACCTTTATTTCTCATTTTTAAGCAAAATATCATTTAGATTTTTTAAAGAATATTTTTAAATATTTTGATAATGTTACATGGGTGTTAAATTTCATGAAACCAATATTGGAGTTGTCAAATTTTATTTAGAAATTTTTATAATAGTAGGGGAGCCCAAGATGCTAAATTTGCAATTACTCGAGCGTCATAGAGACCTATTGGGTTGCAAAACTTAGATGATAAGAGGAAAAAAATGTTATTTAATGTATACCGTTTCATCAGGGCGTTAAGCGGCTATAGACTTTTAACTATGTCAAAAAAATGTTTTTATTATTGGGGCTTGTGGAATTCGTTTAAATCGTATTGAATTATTTATTTTTCGTTATCCTTAAATTATTTTTTAAAATAAAAAAAAAACAACCACGCTCGAACATGTCAAAATGACGTTTTTTTACAACTTTGTAACCCTTCGCTTTCTTTACGTCACTCTTAAATTGTCAGATTAGGGGAACATACACTCTTTAGCATGTAATTAACTTACCCTATCTTAATCTGGCACGCACGACAATTTCTGATGGATATATTTTTGTTTTTGACGATCGCCGCTGTATACGGGTCTCATATTTGGTGAAGGTGTTTAATCGGGTACAAGGTATCCTCCGGTATATTTTTCTGACGCTCTGTAGTAATTCAGAAATCCCCTCTTCGGCTCCCCTACCTAAATAAAATGACCTAATAAACTCTTATGATTTGCTTTTTAAACACCTGCTACCTCTTAATATCTACATGACATATTTTTTAGCGGTAAACCAATGTAATCAAGGAATTTTAGCCAAATTATAAATTTCAATAAAATTTTGTATTATTATTTTAATCAATTACAAACTTTATTTTACATAAATTTTGACATTTTGCTTAAAAATGAAAAATAAAGGTAGTTAACTTTAAAAAATCCTGTTTTCTTAAAGATTTTGCAAACCCTGTATACAAAATCAACCTTTTCTCTTCGTAAATCATATTTTTTAAAAGCAAATATTTTTATAAAAAATATTTATTTTTTGATAAATTAAATTTTTGATCCATTTATAAACCCCATCCATGGACAGTCTGTACATGTGTCCAAAAAAAAGTTTTAAACATCTATATCCATTCAATTTGGTTAGGATAATCTACTATTTCAAGTCCGCAAGTTATTTGTCACAATGATGGAAGCAGCTTTCAGGATATACATGTCCTCGGAGCTATTGCATCGATTAATCACGAAAGGAGAAGCAATTTCGGGCTCTTGCACTTTGCAGGTAATTTGGAAATTGTCTCTAACAGTTGGATTTACTGCGTTTAAATTACATGGATAAAAGATGCCTAATGCGATTACTGGTATACAGCATTAGACCCAATCAAAGTTTAAATCGATTTAGGCTTATGCAGTTTGACTGTTTCCTAATGACACAGAACTAAAAATAGAAATATTTAAAGAAGTGTTATGTAGGACTGTTTTAGAAAGACTTAATATGGCCATGTTTTTTGTTTCCTTCGTATTAAAATAAATGTTATTAGTGGATTTCAGGGTGAAAAATACAAATTTAAATTTTAAGATGGTCGTTCGGCGCATTTTTGGGGAATAAAGTTAAATGGAAAGGGTCTCTTTGCACATCATTTTAAAGCTCCAGACAAGTACTACAAAGTGCCCTAGAATACAGGGTGGCTCACCATATTTCAGATGGTCTGTAGCTAGATAACCATACGGTTTTTAAAAAAGTGAATAGGTTAACAAATAAATGTCAGATAAAACTACAGTGTGAGGTTATTTTAGTCTATACAGGGTGTCTTAAAAACTGTGACGTATCAAAGTTTTTTTTTAATGGAACACCTTATATTTTATAACGGTTTTAGATTCTACTTAAAAAATATCTTAAGTTTGATAATAGTACCAAGTGTCTAATTATATTCTTTTTTGTAATATATAATTTTTTTAAACGCAAAGGTGTAATTAAATTAATTTTATTTTAACACCCCAAACTCCTTGAACTTTAAATTTTTATTAAAATATAAGAAAAAGTCCTTCATATTATACGTAAGTCATATCAAGATCAAATGTTGTACAGGGTGTTAAAATAATAATTTTACCCTTTTAGGAAATCAAATAGCAATAACTTTCTTATGTTAAATGAAACACCCTGTATAGTTTTACATCACATGATAAGAAAAAAAAACTTTTTCAAATGGTGTCTATACTTATCTTTTGTGCTTTTAAGTTAATTCCGTTTCTACATTTTTAGTCCAAATGCTTATTTAAATTAAAATTGGCTGTGATATTTATAGCAGCCATTATTATTTTTCTTAAGGAAATCACAACGACCATTTATCGATTACTAGTATTTTAGTTAGTTTAAAGGAAGTTTTAGTGATTTTAAATGAAAACCTCTACAAACACAATATGATATAATACTGGAGAATGTGAAAAATATGGTTTTCTTTTAGTATAGAGTTTATCCTACAAAATATTTTAGCAGAAACCATCTGATTACCTAAACGGTTGCTTTAAAAATTTCATAAATTTCCCAATTTTACTTAAATTATATAACACTTCTAAAATAACAAGCTTTCTAATATTTATAATTAAAAATAAAAACTTTATTAGGTAACGCTTAATAAAAATAAATTTTATCTTTTATAAACAATGTATTGCATAACGTTATGAACCGCGTCGTATTTTTTTGCAAAATTGTTTAAAATTTACAAATTAAAAACAAAATGTGCAAACTTTTTTCCCATGTACACAGTTAAATTATTTTAAAACATTTGCTACACAATAATTAATTCTCGCGTCACACCCATCTCCCCAATATTCCTACATCTTCTGGTTAGTGGTTGTTTTGGTCCGAGTAATACAGCATTAATATTGATAATGTAGCGTACAGTCATTAATAACTGTTTATTAGAAAATCCCATTGTGGTTTGTTGTGTTAGTTTTAAAACTCGATTTATCTGAAGTTAAAAAGTTGCTCCAACTTAGTTTACATGTTTTTTTATTTAACAAAGTTTTACTGTTACTTTAATTAGATTTAAAATAAGTTTAAGTAATTAACCTGCGTTTATAATTAGGAGCTATTATCGACTAGATGCTATATCATCAGTGTTATTGCTGTAGGAGTGTAGGGGTTAGTGTTTTAGCAAAAAAATATTGTTTTTTATAAGTCAAAAGGTGTCCACTTACAAGTATTGGTGTTGCCTTTCATAAAACTAAAATTCTAAACATGTTATATTATAGGTCTTTGTGGGCCTACGTTAAAATGTATTTTGTAATAATTTTCTCTAGACATAATTATTTATCAATATATGAGTAAAATCAAAAATAATTTCGAACGTGTCTGCTTTTTTGAACTTTAACTTTTCTTTTATTATATGTTTTTACGTTTTTTATGATCTAAAAGTTTGTTTTTCTATTTTTGTTAATTACGAACGTAGTATTGCAACTTAAAAACAACAAACGTCTATCAGGTAAGTCCCTTAAAAAACAAATGTAATTTTTTATTCGCTATAATTGTTATTAGATATTAAAATTAAAATAAGTAAGAAAATATTAGCAAGTGGACATTTCCTCCAATACAAACTATTAATATACCATAAAAAAGTAATTTTGTAAGTTGCTTTTTCTAATTTTATTTATTATTAACACAAAAGTGATTTTTAGTAAAGTTAATATATCTTGTTTCGATCGATTTTTATACTTTCAAGTCAATTTTCCACAAATTATTATTTTGAAACAATTTAAAGGTGTCAGTCCATGCAATAAAACCTTTAATTAAAGAGCAATATAGCTACCGCAATAGAAGTCCTGTTCAAATGGCAGAATTACGAACGATTTATTACCACGCGCTTATATGGACAGCTTCGGAGGCTGTATAAGCGGCTTATGAGAGGGCTTTGATTTTCGGTGCCGCCGCTGATTTTTACACGTGACAGTAATTCTATTGCGGTATCTATTATTTTCTTTGCTTTAATCTGAAATATCTCAGTATCGGTTGCTCGTAGTGATATTCATCAGGTATATTCTTTTTGGTGTATAAAATTGTGGAAAATAAAAATCATCTACTAAAAATCGTAATATACCAAGGCAAAAAAGTAATGACACTTTAAAAAAAAGCAAAGGACTGTGGGTATCTCCTATATTCTCCAGCAAAAATATGAATATATTTCAGTTCCCAATTTTAAGAAAACTCCCTATACCAAATTTGGTAAAAAAACAATAATAAATAAAATTAAATTAAAATTTAAAAATCCAAATCCGGTTTTTTGCTTTGAAATGTGTTTAAAGATTTACCTTTGTCAAAAATAATAACGTCTTATAAATTTATTATTGCTTTTAAAAGTATGCGCATCCTGTATATATTTACAACTCCAAATTTATCAGAATTTAATACAACTTTGTTTTTAAACTTTTAACATTTAACTCTTACGGCCGTATTTACCAAGCACTGATCAGTCTGATAAATATTTGTCAGAGCTTGGTGAATACAGCCGTTAAGAGTAGCATCAAAAATTTAAAATTTTCGAGTATGTAAAAAGAAATGTGAACCACCCGCCAAAAATTCTAACGTAAAGACTTGATTAGGCAACGCCGCGGGTTTAATTGCGGATCTGCATCCGCTCCTGCGGACCTTAATAATTGAATCCTTAGCAGTTAAACAACCGCGTCACGTCGCTTTCCCGCCTGGCGTGTCACGGACGTGTTTTCATATGATATTGACGCGTTGGATATCCCGCTGCTGTAACGTCTCGCTCGTTGTTGCCATAAGCTTGTATATATTCTTATTTCTTGTCGTTTTTTCTATTACTTTTTATTTGCAATTTATTTTATATTAAAGTATAATCATAATAAATGTCTCTTGTCAAAGAAGATTTAACACTGCTGAATTTTAACAAAAGAAGTAGAACAATGTGGATTCCGTTAAAATCGAATAAAGACTTGCGAATGTTTCTCTCTTTTTACGTCAGCCACAAAGAAACGGGCATAGCGAAGTCCATTAATAGTTGTCATGGAACACGTGGCCAGTCTATTTTTTCACTCTTTTGAAGAAAAAATTAAGCAAATAATAAATTATTTTTGCCAGCAGAGTTAGATTTTGTGGTTTCTTTTTGTGAAAAGTCTGTAAAATGAGTTTAAATGCTCTATTTAATGTATAAAGCGTACAGCAGTCTAGCAACACTGTTTAAACACTTAAAGTTTTAACCATTCTGCTTTGCTTTTGTATCCCATTCACAAAATGTGTTTGAATGATTAATATAAAAAGTTAATGAATATTTTAAATTAAGACCTTTGTTATTCGAAAAGATTTTTAGCATTTTTAATTTAGCTACAGAACTGCCTTTTAAACTTTATATTTCGCTTTCATTTTAACCTTTGTTAGGTAAGCACTAAAAGTAATTTTAAACATAATTGAGTAGTGTTTATTTAAAGGCCATAGCTAACCAACCTCCGGCGGCATTTTATATTTACGTATATAAAAGCCGCCGAAAATATAATTAGTTTTTACTCTATTTCATCGGTAGATGCCGCCGTTCGGCGGCTATGCTTATAAAAACCGCCAAATAATATTTATCCTACCTTTAATTATTATTTATTTGGCTGATGTCATAGACGTTTAGTTTTCTTGTGGTTTTATTAATAACATAATATATTTTTATTGATCGATAAAGCAAAATGAAACTGATATACACGTTTTTTTACCACATTTTTTTAAATACCCGTTAAGAGCTTTGACAAAATATTCGTAGGTGTTAAACGTGTCTCCCAGTTTTATTTCTGTTTACTGATAAATAAAAAAATATAACAATAAAGTATAACTTCTATCAGATACCGATATGTTCCTACAAAATTTTAGTGCACCTTTTTTTTTAGCTTTCATTATATTACATTTGGTGTTAATTTTTTTAATTTCAGTTGCGTTTGAATCAATACCTTCTGTATTAAATTTTTTCAAAAAAAATAGTTCTCTTGCTTTTTCTTCACATCAATATTATTTTTAAATTTCATTATTTAATTTTTTTAACTCTTACAGCACAAAATGTAATGGGATAGTAAAAAAGTTACCAAATTTTGTGGACATATCGAGAGTAGTAGGAAAGCTATGATAAAGGCATTTTTTCTTAAAACTTTAACACCCTGTATTTCGGAAACAAAGCATTCTCAAACATAATTTTATTTAAAAAATTTTTTATTTTCTTGCATTCTATAGTATGTTAAGATAAATATATCAATTTAAAAATAAACCTGTATACGGGATTTAAAAATTACATTTTTAGTTGCTAATTGCTGCTGTATTGAACAACCTAATTATTTACCAGCACGCTCCAAACAACTTGTGGCTTTGAATAGTCTGATTTTGCAGATATGCAAAAGCCCTTTTAAATTTATTAAACTTCCAACACGTCATGGGAATGTCAGCGGTCTGGGGCGGTGCATATAAATCTGCTAAACTACAGCAAAATCTGTTAGAAAGTTTAGAATTTTAAACTTTCTAAAATCTAATACAGTACGGTTTTCATTAATCCGGTTATTTTTGACATGCTAAACAGAATGAAACTTTTTAAACGAATTTAAAATGGATGTGCCATATTGATATAAAAAAGCAAGAAATAATTAATAAACTAGTGACTTATTTTATATTCAAAGCCCAACTAAATAAACAATTATATTGGGAACTATACTAAAGTTTAAAATTCTAGAAGCACTTTATTACATTTTCTTAAAGTTTTAAAATGGTCTTTAAAATCTAGCTATTAAAAATATAGCACCGGCAAGTGCGAGACGATGGATTTCTTAAAAAGTAGACTAAGTTTTAAAACTTCAGGAAGATCTTAAAGTCATTGGGATTCATACGTTTGTCTTCTGGTTATACTGAAAAGTTAATATCAACTTTTTTATTTTATATTAAACACCTCTGTATATGATAATTTTTAAGCTTTTGTTATGATTATTATAAACCCAGGGTAACACCAACTTAAGACTGGTAAGCAAACACAACAAAAATAAAAAATTTGAATAGACCAGTGGGGGGCCTAACTTTATTAAAAATAAAAGTCAATCTACTGCAATAAGAGATTATTAAAATATTGTTCCGAATCACCTCGTATAAAAACACGTACCTTCGTTTTTATACGTTTACTAGCAAAAAACGTAACTACGGTTACAACGGACAAAATCTGCCGTTGTCAATGTCTCGAAGTTTACGACACAAGTCGAATCTATACTAATACTTCGGGGGCAGCTTGACGCCCTTTTTATAGTAATGTGGAAGAGTGAAAGAATGATCTAGAATTTCGGAGAAATATCGCGAAAATTCTATAGTACAGGATGCATAAAAAGTTCTCAATGGATAATTCGGGCGTTTTCGGAAACCTTCGAAAGTGATGAAGGAAGTTGGAAATATTAAGGTAAATTATTTAAATACATTAACAAACTTAATTAAATAATCCTAACTCGCTAAAATTTTTTAACATAAACACATTTTTGAAAGTCTGTAACAATATTTTTGTGTCGCGATACATTTATTGCATATCTTAAACCTTATAAACTTTTAGCTGTCATAGTTATGAGTTTTAAAGTTACGTACATGGGTGAGTACTTTACGGAAAGACATAGAAATTTATTACTTAGTTTCCAATTTTAAACTGTTTCCAAAGAGTTAACCGCATTATGTCAGTTAATTAGCTTTTTGTGTCGAAAGAAGAAACATATTTTATTCGCAACGATAAGGTTATGTAACTTTTATTTTTGCGTGTTAATTTTTTTATGACAAATTAGTAAACTATTTTATTTTACGATACATTTATTGCATATCTCTAAACCTAATGAACTTTTAGTTGTTATTGTTATAGGTGTTAAAGTTATATCTATTAAAATTTAGATTTTATGCCTTCGCCCTTTTTTTAATTACCTAGCACTAATTTCTAGAGCATTAGTTACGGGCGACGCTGGAATTTAATTTAAGTTAGAAAATAATGGCAAGAACTAATAGTACGAGATCCCGCTGCAAAATTACAACATTCACTGTTTTTTAAATAAAACATCATCCACATTATAGCAATGTATTTAAATGTAAAATAAGTGGCTACCTATAAAAACATGGCCAGCCAGGTACAAACAGGTAATACCTTGGTGCACATGTCGCAGGCAAATAGTTATTTTGGGGCAAATGGCTTTTGCCTGCCTAGGCGCAGTGTATTTTCTAGTTTTGTAAAATGGCATTTGCCTAGTCAATTTGCTTGATTCTGATCTGTATTTGCCCCAAGATAATTTTGTGTAGGACAAATGGAAATACAGAAATATTTGCATAAACAGACGGTCAACATGCCATAATGTCACATTGGGGGTGTCATGGTTATTCTTAATATTTTTTTTTTGCGCTTATTTTTGCTAAGATAATATTCTAAAAAAATAAACAAACAAAAAAATAAAGCACTGGTTGCTTTATAATTATCCTTAGAGTCATTGACGCATGTGCACAGAATCCTGACCTTTATTTTTAATTAAAAATTCTTATGGAGCTGACCAAAATTTAAAAGTTGGAAAATATGAAATATTAAACAAAAATTAACGGAAAGCTGCACTCAACTGAAGTGCATGGAAATCGCATCAAGAAGGTTCTAAGAAACAAAAGATTTGGAAAAAAGTTGAACCATTTAAAAGTAGTTGCTGGCTTAAGAAGTCAATTAAATATTTTTTATAGTGTATAAGTTTTATTTTGAGGTTAAAATAAGATTATTTTTTATTTTTTTTTATTTAAGTGAGCACATTGCGCGGGTTTTAATGAAGTATGTCACCTTAGTATAAAGTTACATGTTAAGTATTTTAGTTTCCGCAGATTTGTAAAGTGTCAAAAAATAAAACAAAATATAGATGTATGAGTTTCACTTTGATCCACTGTATATTGTATGATGTGGATAATGTTTTAGTTAAAAACAAGTAAACGTAGTAATTTTGCAGCGGAATCTTAGACTATAACAATTACCAATTTAAAATCGGATCGATTTATTTGGTGCTAATTTTATCCAAAAAGAAAACAAAAAGAAGTTTTTTAACATGCAATACTTATGTTTGCACTGTAAGTCATTGGTAGTGATAGTTAACTAAAAATGTATTTTATGTTAAAGTTGTGTTTAAGTTGTACATAAGATTTTTAAAGCTAAAAAAAAATAAAAATATATTTTACACTTCAGTTGTTGATAGTGAAAATGATAATTTTTAATTAATTA